>OW121705.1:43437029-43984529 GCA_933228785.1 Lasioglossum pauxillum | reverse complement strand
AAGCTGACTTTCACAAGCATGAGCTAGGTTCGCAGCCGTTCGGAGACTGGTGTGTATGTCCTTGATGGATTTGGTGTTGGTCTCTTTGACTCTCTTTCCTTTCCTATTTCAATTGATTCGAAGGTATCTGCCTTCTTCATCTTCCTTCCTTTTCCCTCTCTTTTTTTTTTTTTTTTTTTTTTTTTTTTTTTTTTTTTTTTTTTTTTTTTCACCGTTCTGTGTTCCATGTCTGAGATGTAGGAGAGCTTAGTCTCCCTCGTCGTCAGACAGAGTACATCACTAGTGTCTTTTTATTTTATTTATGTTTGTCAATGTACCTTGTAGATATTCCAACAATCATATTTGTACCGTGTTAAACATCCGTAGTACGAATGCAGTGTATTGAATATTCAGTTTCTGTTAATACGCGAGCGTCGGTAATATTGGGCACGAACCGTCTAGGTTCCTTGCAAGACTTGTACCTTGTAGGTATTTTATTACGTATTTATTACTTATTTCTTTCATATTTGTAGGTTGTCGGACATCCGTAGTACGAATGCAGTATATTGAATATTCGGTTTCTGCTAACACGCGAATATCGGTAATATTGAGCTCGAACCGTTTAGGTTCCACGGGATTCTAAAAGTTTGCCTTTTCCCTTTGCAGATGGCACTGGCCGAGTTGTGGAAGATACATGTTTAACATAGCAACGGAATTAATTTGAATTTTATTGCTAAGAGTGTCTTATTACTGTCACAAATTATTCAGGAAGATGAAAAATTGTTATAATGAGTGCGTGTTCGCTGATATTTGTTATATTAGGGACTGAGGCAAGCTTTTTTCCTAAATAGATCTTGTATATCTTTGTAATTCATAAATTAGACATACGTGAGAATATTTGTGTTTGTCAGTTTTGCTACTTTATGCTGTTACCGGACTATGCTTTGCAGATGTTTCATTACTTATTTCATTTCCCTCATTCATATTTGTAACGTGTCAAACACCCGTAGTACGAATGCAGTATATTGAATATTCAATTTCTGCTAATACGCGAGCGTCGGTAATATTGGGCACGAACCGTCTAGGTTCCTTGCAAGACTTGTACCTTGTAGGTATTTTATTACGTATTTATTACTTATTTCTTTCATATTTGTAAGTTGTCAGACATCCGTAGTACGAATGCAGTATACTGAATATTCAGTTTCTGCTAACACGCGAACATCGGTAATATTGAGCACGAATCGTTTAGGTTCCACGGGATTCTAAAAGTTTGCCTTTTTCCTTTGCAGATGGCACTGGCCGAGTTGTGGAAGATACATGTTTAACATAGCAACGGAATTAATTTGAATTTTATTGCTAAGAGTGTTTATTACTGTCACAGATTATTCAGGAAGATGAAAAATTGTTATAGTAAGTGCGTGTTTGCTGATATTTGTATATTAGTTATTATTTTAGGGACTGAGGCAAGCTTTTTTCCTAAATAGATCTTGTATATCTTTGTAATTAATAAATTAGGCATACGTGAGAATATTTGTGTTTGTCAGTTTTGCTACTTTATGCTGTTACCAGACTATGCTTTGCAGATGTTTCATTACTTATTTCATTTCCCTCATTCATATTTGTGACGTGTCAAACACCCGTAGTACGACTGCAGTATATTGAATATTCAGTTTCTGCTAATACGCGAGCGTCGGTAATATTGGGCACGAACCTTCTAGGTTCCTTGCAAGACTTGTACCTTGTAGATATTTTATTACGTATTTATTACTTATTTCATTCATATTTGTAAGTTGTCAGACATCCGTAGTACGAATGCAGTATATTGAGTATTCAGTTACTGCTAACACGCGAACATCGGTAATATTGAGCACGAACCGTTTAGGTTCCACGGGGCTCTAAGAGTTTGTCTCTTCCCTTTGCAGATGGCGCTGGCCGAGTTGTGGAAGATACATGTTTAACATAGCAACGGAATTAATTTGAATTTTATTGCTAAGAGTGTTTATTACTGTCACAAATTATTCAGGAAGATTAAAAATTGTTATAGTGAGTGCGTGTTTGCTGATATTTGTATATTAGTTATTATTTTAGGGACTGAGGCAAGCTTTTTTCCTAAATAGATCTTGTATATCTTTGTAATTAATAAATTAGGCATACGTGAGAATATTTGTGTTTGTCAGTTTTGCTACTTTATGCTGTTACCAGACTATGCTTTGCAGATGTTTCATTACTTATTTCATTTCCCTCATTCATATTTGTGACGTGTCAAACACCCGTAGTACGACTGCAGTATATTGAATATTCAGTTTCTGCTAATACGGGAGCGTCGGTAATATTGGGCACGAACCTTCTAGGTTCCTTGCAAGACTTGTACCTTGTAGATATTTTATTACGTATTTATTACTTATTTCATTCATATTTGTAAGTTGTCAGACATCCGTAGTACGAATGCAGTATATTGAATATTCAGTTACTGCTAACACGCGAACATCGGTAATATTGAGCATGAACCGTTTAGGTTCCACGGGGCTCTAAGAGTTTGTCTCTTCCCTTTGCAGATGGCGCTGGCCGAGTTGTGGGCCGAGAGTATGTACATTGGTACAAATGATGCGAGTTTATTTGCTTCCGAGATTATTTGTTTATTGCTATATGGTATATATCCATTTTATATTATTTGATTTCAAGCTTGTTTATGGCTTTTTGCCGTTTGTTTAACGATTGAATTTTATTGGATGCCGATTGGCTGTCGTTTTTGTCTCCGAGCATTCCTTTTTTCTCATGGCGCCACCTGCTCCGGGTCTTTACTGTTGTGTTCGCATCTCCTTCTCAATGTTTGTATTTTTCTGACATTATTCTTCGTTTTCAATGGCATGTACAGACGTGTCTTCCAGAGTTAAGTATATTTCTCTCATTGTTTTGTCTTTTGTCAATTTCGCTTATAATTTTCCTGTAATATTATATTTCTCTTTTTGCTTCTCGATGTGTTTTGGCATTTTCCTCTTTTTATATCGGTTGTGTCAGACAGATATTGATGGTCGGTGTCAACTTAACCTTGTTGTTGTTTTTATATATATATTTCTTTTCATATATTCTTTGTTGTTGTTCAATTATCCAAGTTATTTGTTAGCTTGTTTGTTTGTTAGTTGTATTTCTTATTTCTTGTCCAGGTGAATTTCTGCTTTTTCCCTGTGTGTGTTTATTGATACATTTCTTTGATTTTCATGTTCCTTTTTATAATTAGTTTGTTATTTCTCAGTTTCCCATGGTTTGCTGTCGCTGATGGACAGGACATGTTTGCTGTGGCTGCACCTTTGTTGAGGAACATGCGCATCGTTCTGGTATTATGATCGTTATCATTTCTTCGTTTCTTATACGAGAGCTTGTGTCTCTTCCGTCTTGTGTTTTGATTCTTATGCTTGTAAAAGGCCGTTTTAATCTTTTGGTTATGTGTGGGTACACAGTGTAGTGTTATCTTATTGTCATGATAAGTTAAGTGCGTTATTGACGGTTTTAGTCTGGGTCTTTCGCCCTTTCGTTATTCTTGGTCATGAGCGTGTTTGCTTGTGCAGTGTTCTCGTTTAATACCCGTTCTTTAGGGCTTAATTGTATTCTATTTTGTTTGTTTTATGTGTTTATTTATGTTTTTTCCCTTTCTCATTTTCGTGAAGCACCGGATTACGTCCCAGTGTCACCTATGTGCAAGGTGCGCACCTCCGTCTCATCCTGATTATGGGAACGAACCAGTAACCGGTCCTGCATCCATTCACAGGCGAGGGAGGTGTACCTTTTGAGAAATTGTCTCGTAAGTGTTACTTTATTTTCTCTCTTATTTCTTTTTGCGTAAGAGCTTCTGGCCAACTTGTTTTTGTTTTGTGCTTATCGGTTTTGGTCCCCTTGTTGCTGACGGGTGGTGATGTTGCTATCGTGTCTTTATCCTGTGATCTTTCCATGTTGTTGTATCTCTTTTTAAGATAATTTACCTTACTTTTTCTCTCTTTTTTTTTTTTTTTTTTTTTTTTTGAGGTGTTTTCTCTTTTCCTTTTATCATTAGTGTTTCGTTCCGTTTTTTGGGTTTCTCATTGTGGTAGATTTCTACTCAGATGATTTTAATTGTTTTTGTTGTGTTTATAGATGAGCTTCCGGACTTCGTTTATTTCCTTGGATCATCGGCTTTGCCAAGGCTGGGGCCATGCCAGTGTCATTTCTGGTCTTTTGTGCTTTACATGTGTTCTGCTCTGGAAGAGAAAGGACTAACTTTGGCGGGTGATAATCATCATTGACTCTTCAGGTCTCAGTGCCCCCCTGCAGTTCTCTTTCTTCCTTGTACCAGTACATGTTTCTTTTCTGTTTCGTTTGCTTGGTATGTTCCATTTTAGTTTTTCCATGGATTAATTTCCTCCATGTACCGTTTTACTTTCCTCCATCCCACTTCTTCTAGGATGTCTCCTTCTATAGAGTGTTTGCCCAGATACGTCAACCTTTTCTGTATGGTTGCTGGACAGTTTCTTACCAGATGTTCTGGTGTTTCGCTTTCCTCTTCGCACAGCGTACACTTGTTTGTTGTTGCTCTGCCAATTTTCTCGAGATACTTGTTTAGCGGCGCAAAGCCTGTTATGGTTTCCACCATTCTTCTGGTTTCTTTCCTTTCAAGGCTGGTAATGCCTTTTACCCTTTTCGCTGGCCAGCAATCATCGCCTAGGAAGCTTTTGCTGTGTTTTAGTCCTTTAGATTCGATCCATTTGGTATCTCTTTTTCCTCTTGACCATTTTTCTACTTGTAATTCGTAGATCGTGGTAGGAATTCCAATCATTGGTTGTGGACCTACTGGTTGGGAGTCGGAGCCCTTGTTTGCCAGTTTGTCTGCTTTCTCGTTGCCCGTATGGCCCGAATGACCTGGTATCCACGTGAGTCTCACGACTTTACCCGTTTTGCCCAGGTCATTTAGAGCTTCGTGCGTTTCCCATAGTAGTTTTGATCTACTTTCCATTTTTTGTAGGCTTTTTATCACCGCCTGGCTATCTGAGCAGATGGTGATCATTTCCTGGTTGCAATCTCGGTTTTTTATTTCCCTGGCGCACATTTGCACGGCCAGTAGCTCCGCTTGATATACCGTTGGGTATTCTCCAAGCTTGATGTAGCAGTCTGTTCCTTTATTATTCGTCCAGGCTGCGCCCGTGAGGTTTTCTTTTCTGGAGCCGTCCGTGTACCAGAGTTCCGTGTTTTTTAGTTCGTTCGGTGTTCCTTTTTCCCATTCTTTCCTTAGTCTGATCTCTGTTTTATATAATTTTTGATCCATGTATCTTCGTTGATCGTTATCTTTAGGCATTTGAGCCAGATTCTTTATTGTTTCGTTACCTTCGCTTTCTATTATGTTGGAGTGGCCAAAGTCAAGTTCGTTCCATTGACCCCAACTCATTAGTCTGTATGCTGTTTTCAGCGCCAGTTCTTTTATCCTTATATCCAATGGGTTGGTATTGGTTAGGACTTCCATTGTTCTTAAGGGTGTGTTCCTCGCACATCCCAAGATTTTTCTATTTGCTGCGCCTTGTAGGCTGTCCAGCTGAGTTTTTATTGTAACTAGGTTGGTTGCTTGCCACCATATTATGGCTCCATATGTTACTCTAGGTACCACGATTGCCTCGTATATCCATTTCATTGTTTTCGGAGTCATACCCCATGTTGCCCCAACTGCTCTGTTCAGCATGATCAGGTTTCTCTTTGCTAAGTTTATTTTACTAAAGACATGTTGTCTCCATTTTAGTTTCCTGTTTATCGTTATGCCAAGATATTTGACACTCTGTTTGAGCGGGAGTGACGCTCCCATGTATGTTAGTCCGCTGTCCTCGGGGTATCTTGTTGCCCCAGTGAACTCTATTACTTCCATTTTTTCCGGATTTACCGACAGTCCTACCGAGTTACACCATATCTCGGTGATGTTCAAGGCTGTTTGTATGACGTCTAAGCATTTTTGCTTGTTCTTGTGTCTGTATATTATCGCCGCGTCGTCTGCGTATGCGATTATCTCTGCTCCGCAATTCTTTAGTTCCCATAGTAGCGAGTCTAGGGCTAGGCACCATAGAAGGGGGGATAGTATTCCTCCTTGTGGGGTGCCTCTTTTCACCTCTCCTGTTACTGTTGCGTTTCCTCTATGCGCCTGTATTTTTCTGTTGCTGAGCATGTTTATGATCCACCTTTTGATATTCTCTTCCACACCAAAGTCTTCCAGTGCTTGTTTTATTGTTTCTATGGGCGTCATATTGAATGCGCCTTCTATGTCCATGAAGCATGCTATTACATGTTCCTTCTTTCTTTTGGCTGTTTCGACTTCGCAGACTACTCTGTGGAGTGCTACTTCTGTCGAATGGCCTGTTCTGTAGGCATGTTGCCCAGGGAATAGGTCTTTGTTCCTCAGAGTTACTGTTTTTATGTGCCGGTCGATTAATCTCTCGGCCGTTTTTAGCAGAAAGGATGTTAGACAAATTGGTCTGTATGCCTTTGCTTCCGTATAATCTTTCTTGCCTGGTTTAGGTAGAAACACCACTTTTGTATTTGTCCATGCATTTGGTATGTGACCTAATGCGATGCTTGCTTTGATCAGGTTTGTTATTGCCTGTCCGTATTGTTTTTGGGCTACCTTTAGGATCTTTGGACTTAGTTCGTCCATTCCTGGTGCCTTATTCGATTTAAATGAGTTGATTGCCCATTTTACCTTTGCCGGGTTGGCTATTTGGTTTGCTAATTTCCAGTTTGGTATAAGTCTGTCTTCGGTTATTTCTGGCATTTCTGGGTTTTTAGTAAAGCCCGGGAAGTGCGTTGTCAGTAATTGTTCCATTATTTCGTTATTCTCGTGTAGCATTCTATTATCCTTTTTTATGGCTCCCATTGTTGTACCTCCGCATTTCAGAAGTACTTCCGTTATTCTAGCCGCTACCGGCATGCTTGTTATTGATTTTGTGAATTTCCTCCAGTTGTCTGTTTTGCTTTTCATTATTTCCTTTCTTAGTTTCGTTCTTTCCTTCGTATAACTATTCCATTTGTGCGTGTTGTTTTGTTTGCCAGCTTTCTTGGCTTTGTTCCTTTTTTCTTTTGTTTTTCTTAGTCTCGTTTCGAGCCGTTTATTCCACCAAGTGATTTTCTTGTTTGTATTTATTTCCCTTGTCTGGGTCGAGTCCTCCCAGCTTTCCCTGATGTTCTTGGCTAGTTCTTCCGCGTATGTGTCTATTTCCTCTGGGTTTCCGTAGCTGCCTTTCAGGAGTTTTATCTTTGTCTCGTTTAGTTTATCGAACTTTTGCCAGTCCGTGTCTTTTGCGTATCTTTTTTTTCTTGTGTTTCTGTCAGATTGTCCCATGTTACATAAAAACTGATGTATTTATGGTCTGATAGGCTTTCCTTTTTTAGTACTTCCCATTCCTGGATATTGTTGGTTATGTTCGAAGAACATAATGTTATGTCCAGTACTTCCCTTCTGTCTCTTGTGATGAAGGTGGGAGTGTTTCCAATGTTCAGGATACTCAGTCCTTCCTCGTTGATGAAGTTTAGTAGCTTTTTTCCCCTTATGTTTGTGTCAGTACTGCCCCATGCAGTGTTCCTTGCGTTTGCGTCTGCCCCCAAGATTATGGGTGTGTCTTTATTTTGGGTCCAGTCCAGTATGTCTATACATGTCTGACCTGGTATTTCTTTTCCTGCATGTGGGAGGTATAGCGAAGCTACAATTACTTCTCTGTGCTCTGTCCCCTGTCCAGTTTGTAGGGATATTGTTGTGATATTGTTGTCGCTGAATTGAGGCATGATTGTCCCCGTTATTCCTTTTCTTGTTATGATACATGTTCTGGTTTCGTTGTTTACATTGTTTGCATGTATGTTGCCAGCTTGGCTCAGTCCTTTTATTCCCCCATGGGTTATCCAGGGTTCTTGTACGAGTGCTATGTCGTAATTTCCTTCGATAAAGTTTTTAGTCAGGAGAGCTGATGCTCCTGCTGCGTGGTGCAGATTTATCTGGATTATTCTCATTTTGAGAGATAATCCTGTTTCAGTTTTCCTTTTTGGTTATATAGGTTCCTTTGTAGGTTCCTGTTTCCGTTTTCAGTTATATTCCTTTTTGGGTTGTATTCCGTTTTCAGTTATATTCCGTTTTCGGTTGTATTCCGTTTTCAGTTATATTCCGTTTTCGGTTGTGCTCCGTTTTTGATTGTATTCCGTTTTCATTTATATTCCGTTTGCAGTTTTATTCCGTTTCTTCTCGTTCTTCCGTTTTGCCGTTTCTTGTTCTTTTCCTGTGCACCTGTTGACTCTCGCGTTCTTTCTTATCCTGTTGTGTGTTGTCGCTTGTTTCTTTAACCTGGTCAATTTAATTACTTGATGGTGACCTGTAGGCTTAGTCGTCCAATTCCCTTCCTTCGATATTCGTTTGTATCCCTTTGCCGGTTATCACTTTTGTCAGCTTTCCACCCTTATTGTACACTCAACGTAATGATCCCGGTCGCGACTTATATCACTGGATAGTTTTACTTTTCGTTAACTCGTTTCGTTTGTCCGATACGCGAGAGTCTAAGGCGTTATTTCTCGATACAGTTTCCTGCATACGTTCGCGGTTCGCTATGATTTTTCGTACTGATTCGATCTCTAACCCGATCCTATTAGTTCGTCTATATGTTCCCCCGTTTTGCTTTTCTATTCTCATGAGTGGGGTGGGACCCGCCTCCGGGGATGTTGAAGTGCATCGTCTTCATTCTTCCTATGCTCCGCCCTAAAGAGAGCACGTGTGTCTTTTCTAGTTCATCGCATTTTACCTAACATGTGTTGACTTTTGGCTTGCTTGTTTCGTTTCGCTAGCCTGTCTGTTTTCCTTCAAGGCCACCCGCCGGGGCCTCTTCGGTCGGTCGTCGATAATCCCTAAATTTATTGCCTTCTCCCTACTTCAGGACCCTTCCCTCGATTCCTCAGTACCGTTTAATTTTTACAAGACCCGGGCAGTTTTTCTACGTTTTGCCGTTGCCCGCGATTGCTTTGCTTTGTTCATTGTTCGAGTTTCTCTGCGCGTATTTTTCGAGACTAGTCATCATGCTCCCGTGCCTACTTGGACCTATGTTTATTTCCCATGAATTTTTAAGACTCTCCTATATCTATTCTGTTTACCGATTTGACCGTGTAGCCTTTTCCCTGCGTCCTATCGTCCTGTTTGCTTTCGACTTTCCCGGGACTCTCGATCGCGGATTTGCATGTTCGCGTCTCAAATTCTGACTTTCGTCTTCGGACTGCACTCTAATCTTTATCTCTTTATTCCTCTGTTCCCCTGTTTACATGTGAGTGAAACGTATATGCTAATTCGGTGTTTCTTTTTGCTTAGGGCTACGAGAAGCTGAGGGAACAGGAGACCCGTTGCTTGTATATTTCTTCTGTAGAAATAAAGTTATTCCCCTACTCGGTTGTTCCGCCACCTTCGTGATTCTGACTGATTCAACTTGCCCGCCTCTATTTAGTAGATTCTTGTTTTCAAAGTTACTTTTTTACTTGATAGATAAATAAATAAATAATCTGGCAACGTTCGGCGAATATTCCGCGATCGAGTCTCGGGCAAGCCGATTTTGATCAATTTATCTTTTTTCGGGCTTTCCCCAGCCTCCTCGATCGGTGCTCGCGGCTCGATCGACGTCGTGATCTTCGACGCGATCGATAGCTTACGCTGAAATGGAAAATTAATATTTTTGTCACGTCGGTTCGCATGTCACACCGTCGCTCGGCGCTCCATGCTCCCCTCGTGTTGACGGTATGCATTTCGCTCTGTTTACATCGCGCTTGTTCGATGCGTGTGATTCGTTCACGTTGTTCGCCGGCGCGATCCTTCTGATTGGCTCTTTTCCACGTGTAGACGTTTCGATCACAAGATTCTCTATCGTTGATTCGCGGTTCGTACCTGTTCGCGCGCGCGTCTTGTTTTTCTCGATCGCGTGTCGGTCGCGTGCACGTCGCGTGCTTCTCCCTCGTGTTCGTGTCGCCGTGAAGCTCGTTTCTCTCGTTTTTGAGAGAGTATTTGTTCGCTTCTAGCTATTTCGATTTATTTGAGTTCTTCCTAACCCGATCGCGGTATCTGAGTGTCAACGTCCCCTGATCTTTATCGTAAGTAGTATACTCAATTTATTCTAAATAGTGATTACCGCGTTAACCTAATTCTTGTTTTATTTCCTTTTTCAGAAGTTCTTGCTAATCCGATCGCGATGTCCGAGTGTCGACGTCGTCCGTTTTCTGCCGTAATTATTGTTTTTCAATTTATTCTAGTGATTTTACGTTAGTCTAATTCATGTTTTGTTTTCAGGTTCTACCGTTGTATCGCTTTCTCATTTCGTCGTCCCGGCGGAATGCAATTTTTGAACGTGTGTTTATTTCGTATTCGCGTGTTAATAATAATCTGGAGGTTAGTATCATAATTTTATTTGTATATAGCATGGTTTGTCCCCGATGGGTCCATCACCGTTTCATGCTTGCGTGGGTATTCGTGCCTTTTTGTTGACCATGCCCGTGCAAGCATTTACCTATGGTGATGGACACATCGTTGGATTGCACCTTTTGCTGTTAGTTTTATACTTGACTGCAAAGTACTGTATGCTCGTTCGCTTGTCTCTAGTATCTACGTCTTTGTTTTTGAATTGTTGTCGAATATCCACTGTTCCCCGTAACTGTCTATCGTAATTACTATATTTTCTTTTTGTTTTAGATTCAACGAGTGCTCTATTTTTTTGCTCGTTTGCTGTACGCTACAGTTTCAATCTTACGCACTCTTCCATACCCTGACTGCGTGACAACTCTATCTGGATAAAGGTATTTTGTTCTCACTGACGGTTATTTTCCTGACAGGATCAAATTGTTCCGTGTCTGTGCAAGCATTCGTGGCTATGTTGTCGATTGTGCCCGTGCATCGCTTTATTTTCTCCGTTCTTAAGCTATCACGTTGGATCTTTTTTGTTTTCATTTAGTTCCGTACTCTGTTAAGTAGTGTCTTTTACGAATCTGATTTTACATTTTACTCTTTTAACACTCTTTTTATTAATCGTCCGAGTCTCACGAATGCTTGCATTGTTCGATTATGATTTGACACCTTTAGTTTTACATCTATTTGTACCAATTTTCCATCTAATGTTATTCGTCGGCCGTATATGCTATCGTTCGCCCGTGATTTTAAGTATCTATTTTATCCTCTTGCGGCAAGGTACAACGTTTAAATAGCGATAACTCATACGTATGGACGTATCCTTGCCGCGCGGTGTCTTTCTATGTCTTCGTATTACTTATGATTTATCTTTTTCCAGGTATCAAATCATCATCAGAAATCTTTCCCGTCGTTTTTTCGGTCGATGGAAGGCTAGCGGATGCAAGCGAGGCAGTAAAAGGGATCATATATGAGACAATTGAGACTCGTCTTATGGACTGCGTGTAAGGAATCCGCGGATGAAGGAGCCAGTGACAGCGTCCTGTTATTCTATGAGGAGGTGAGCCAACATCGGTCGGTCCTCTCTTTTTCCTCTAATTCGTTTGACTTTGATCTTACTTTTGATTGTTTCCCTTTCTACTGTAGCTCGCTTGCCACCTACCCCTCCCTGTTGCGTGTGATCCGAGATTCGATCTTGTCAGTTAAATTCTTCCTAGTTTTCGATTCAATTTCCCGTGATTCTAGTTGCCCTATATCGTTTGTTTCCCGTGGCTCGATAATTGTATATTCCTACCTTAGTCGTCCAATTCCCTTCCTTCGATATTCGTTTGTATCCCTTTGCCGGTTATCACTTTTGTCAGCTTTCCACCCTTATTGTACACTCAACGTAATGATCCCGGTCGCGACTTATATCACTGGATAGTTTTACTTTTCGTTAACTCGTTTCGTTTGTCCGATACGCGAGAGTCTAAGGCGTTATTTCTCGATACAGTTTCCTGCATACGTTCGCGGTTCGCTATGATTTTTCGTACTGATTCGATCTCTAACCCGATCCTATTAGTTCGTCTATATGTTCCCCCGTTTTGCTTTTCTATTCTCATGAGTGGGGTGGGACCCGCCTCCGGGGATGTTGAAGTGCATCGTCTTCATTCTTCCTATGCTCCGCCCTAAAGAGAGCACGTGTGTCTTTTCTAGTTCATCGCATTTTACCTAACATGTGTTGACTTTTGGCTTGCTTGTTTCGTTTCGCTAGCCTGTCTGTTTTCCTTCAAGGCCACCCGCCGGGGCCTCTTCGGTCGGTCGTCGATAATCCCTAAATTTATTGCCTTCTCCCTACTTCAGGACCCTTCCCTCGATTCCTCAGTACCGTTTAATTTTTACAAGACCCGGGCAGTTTTTCTACGTTTTGCCGTTGCCCGCGATTGCTTTGCTTTGTTCATTGTTCGAGTTTCTCTGCGCGTATTTTTCGAGACTAGTCATCATGCTCCCGTGCCTACTTGGACCTATGTTTATTTCCCATGAATTTTTAAGACTCTCCTATATCTATTCTGTTTACCGATTTGACCGTGTAGCCTTTTCCCTGCGTCCTATCGTCCTGTTTGCTTTCGACTTTCCCGGGACTCTCGATCGCGGATTTGCATGTTCGCGTCTCAAATTCTGACTTTCGTCTTCGGACTGCACTCTAATCTTTATCTCTTTATTCCTCTGTTCCCCTGTTTACATGTGAGTGAAACGTATATGCTAATTCGGTGTTTCTTTTTGCTTAGGGCTACGAGAAGCTGAGGGAACAGGAGACCCGTTGCTTGTATATTTCTTCTGTAGAAATAAAGTTATTCCCCTACTCGGTTGTTCCGCCACCTTCGTGATTCTGACTGATTCAACTTGCCCGCCTCTATTTAGTAGATTCTTGTTTTCAAAGTTACTTTTTTACTTGATAGATAAATAAATAAATAATCTGGCAACGTTCGGCGAATATTCCGCGATCGAGTCTCGGGCAAGCCGATTTTGATCAATTTATCTTTTTTCGGGCTTTCCCCAGCCTCCTCGATCGGTGCTCGCGGCTCGATCGACGTCGTGATCTTCGACGCGATCGATAGCTTACGCTGAAATAACCTAACCTAACCTACCCTTTTTTTTTTTTTTTTTTTTTTTTTGCGTTGGGGAAATCCGTTATGGATAACCCCCCCCCATTACTGGCAATGAGGGAGGCCAATGTCGGACTCGCACCGACTAAAACCCCACGGCCGCCCCTAGACATCTAACGCGGGGTGCCGGGATCGCGCGAGCATACAACCGGACACCCACGCTGTCTCTCAGGAGACCACCCCGATGGGGGAGTGAAGCTCCCCCAACGTTTAACCCCACTAGTGGGAACCGTAGCGGCGGCGGCTACGTTTCCCCCCCCCTGGGGGCACCCGATTGGAGGCGGTTTCCAGAACCAACCCCCCGATGCCCCCCGGTGACCCCGTTGTCCGTCCGTGCCAGGGCGCGATCGCCTGTCGCTCTCCCCGGTCGGTGCGGGCAAAAGGGTCTCCGCTCGCGGTAAGGCCCCCCCCTCGGAGGGGTGCATTTCGCACACCCCCGGGGCGAGCCCCCTTCCGTGAGTCCAGGAGGTACCCGGTACCTCCACCCTCACTGCCCTCCTCCGGCGATTGGGCGTCCCCGATCGTGGAAGGAGGGGTATCCCCAGTTTGGACTGCGCCAGAAGGGCGCAGCCTCTTTTACGCCCCCCCCGTGGACCGCGCCAGAAGGGCGCGGCCTCTTTCCCTCCCCGGTGGACCACACCAGAAGGGTGTGGTCCCTACCCCGTGGACCACGCCAGAAGGGCGTGGCCTCTTACCCCACGTCCATTGCACCCCCCCCACAAGGAGGAGGAGCCGGAGCGGCCGGTGCGGGCGCGGCTTTAGCCGCGGCACCGGTGGGGGGTCCTGTCCTGTCCGCGCGCGGAGACGGTGTTGCGTGCACCTGTCTTCGGTTTTTAATCATATTTCGAATGAACGATCTGTTCAATACGTATTCCTTTTGGCGACTTGGGGTTTTTCGACATCTAACCCTCGTCTCATTGATTGACCCCGAGGACGGCATTGCGATATCCAGGAGGTCATGGGTTAGACAGTCGTGGTGGGCCTCCTCGGTCGCTTCTTCTTCCACGTACCACCGCAACCATTTTATGAGATTATAATTATGTTGAAGCGACCCTTCAACAACTTTCGAGATTGATATATTTTTCTCTGCCCCTGTTTTTCTTACACCTTGGTCGAAGAGTTTCATATTCCATGTAAATTCATATTCTGCACAAGGTTTAGATTTAATCTTGTACGCGTTTATACTGTCAGGATAACGCGTTCTCAGAATTTGACAATATATGTCACCTTTTTTTAACATTCGTAAATCAGGTATAGTAGAATTAGTTTTCGCTGTAACCCAGTCTATCATTTCAAGGATGCTCCACTGATATTTGGCGTTCATGATGTTTATATTCAGTTGTTCAAAGCGATGGCTTCCTAAAGATGTACCTTTAACTCGACAAACGTTCACCAGCACAGTAAATGGGCAACTCAACCTAACCTAACCTAACCTAACCTAACCTAACCTAACCTAGTAGTAGTAGTAGTAGTAGTAGTCGTGTTTACTGCCGGGGAAGAGCGGTTCGGCCGCCCCTCGCTTCCTTAAGGCACACCGGTTTTTAAACACCAGTTTCACAATTGGCGCTGCCGGCGCTCGGCCCTTTAGCGGGTTGCAATTATCCTCGTTTTTCAGCCGTCCCCTCTGTTTTATTCGGCCCGGGCCATTTTCAGAGTCGTCGACTTACTAGACGGGTCGGTCGTCATTGATGAGCGGGCCATGCTACCTAATTTTTTGAGTTTTTGAGCTGTTTTACGGCTCGGTGTGAACGTCGGTCCCCCTCACCTTCGGACCTGCAGGGTGTCTCGCCTGCCCTTTTAGACTCCCCCCCTCTTCACCATATTTTCATGTCGAATGTGTCAAGTTTTGAGCCCGTCCCTACACTGTTTCCGGATAGTCCAGAAACTTACCCATACCCACCCCTAGGGCTATTCCCTTTGCCTGTGCTGTGAGTCTACTGGGAGTTCAAAATGCAAAGGACCGCGAATTTGTTTTTTGACCATTGGGAAGAAGTAATTGTTACTTGGGATCCGATCCGACTTTATCGAAATCTCGACTAGGCCGAGATATCAATTCCATTCGGTCTTCACTTGCCGACCTACTTCGCGAGGGGGTTGAGAGGGAAGGGTTCACCAACTTCACCGAAATCTGTCTCTTGTGAGATTTGATATCAGGTTCATCGGGATCTTCTCTCTTGGGTGGGCTTGACACATCCTAGAAAATATGGCTGATTGTTCGGATGTGACCATCATCCTCGGTTATTGTCGGTGTTCAGCAATTAGCTCCGTCCACTCGACAATTTCCCTTTAAGGTTTGTTTTACCTTTTGTTTATTTATTTTTTGCACACTTCTGTGCAGGCCGTTTTCTTTCGTAGAGATGTTAGGTTGTATGTGTTTATCCCCAACTGTCTCTTTTTCCTATGTCTCTTCGCTTGCCTTTTTTGAGAAGGCTTTTCTGTGGCTTCAGTCTCCTCTTCAGGGTGGTCAGTCTACGGTCGTGCGAGTTCCAGCCATTATTCCGGCTGTTTTGCCAGGGCGGCCTTCTCGTTGCCCGAACTAGATTCTCAGCCTTTCGGAGCCTGATGTATATTCCATTACTGTTAGTTTTTCTGAGTTTTTCTTTTCAGGTTGTTGCCGTTCCATTTTCCGTAACTGAGTTTCTGCTGGTTTAGTTACCTCGTTGTTGGTGCGTGATTCCTTGAGGTTTTAAGTTCCGCTTTTTCTCATACTGGGGTTGAGAAGACGTTTTCCCTTTTTTTTTTTTTTATGTGGGAGTCCACAGTATTGTGTAGAGATGTTTGATTATATTTAGGTCTTCTAATCAATTACTGTCTCTATTTCCTTTGTCTTTTCGGTTGCCTTTTGTGGAAGGCGCTTTCTGCACTTCCTGTCACCTCTTCCGGGTGGTCAGCCTACGGTCATGCTGTTTCGGTCGTGTGCGTGGTCGTTGACCGAGCTGACTTTCACAAGCATGAGCTAGGTTCGCAGCCGTTCGGAGACTGGTGTGTATCTCTTTGGTGGATTTGGTGTTGGTCTCTTTGACTCTCTTTCCTTTCCTATTTCTGTTGATTCGACGGCGTCTGCCTTCTTCTTCCTTTTTTTTTTTTTTTTTTCTTTTTCATTGCACCGTTCTGTGTTCCATGTCTGAGATGTAGTAGAGCTTAGTCTCTTCCGTCTTCAGACATAGAGGATCACCGGTGTTTTTTAATGTTCTTTAGTAGCTTTGTTTTTAGAGATGTTTGATCTTTGTGATCGTTGCTGTCTCTATTTCCTGTGTCTTTTCGGTTGCCTTTTGTGGAAGGCGCTTTCTGCACTTCCTGTCACCTCTTCCGGGTGGTCAGCCTACGATCATGCTGTTCCGGTCGTGTGCTTGGTCGTTGACCAAGCTGACTTTCTCAAGCATGAGCTAGGTTCGCAGCCGTTCGGAGACTGGTGTGTATATCCTTGATGGATTTGGTGTTGGTCTCTTTGACTCTCTTTCCTTTCCTATTTCTGTTGATTCGAAGGTATCTGCCTTCTTCTTCCTTTTTTTTTTTTTTTTTTTTTCTTTTTCATTGCACCGTTCTGTGTTCCATGTCTGAGATGTAGGAGAGCTTATTCTCCCTCGTTGTCAGACAGAGTACATCACTAGTGTCTTTTTATTTTATTTATGTTTGTCAATGTACCTTGTAGATATTCCAACAATCATATTTGTACCATGTTAAACATCCGTAGTACGAATGCAGTGTATTGAATATTCAGTTTTTGTTAATACGCGAGCGTCGGTAATATTGGGCACGAACCGTTTAGGTTCCTTGCCAGACTGTACCTTGTAGGTATTTTATTACGTACTTATTACTTATTTCATTCATATTTGTAAGTTGTCAGACATCCGTGGTACGAATGCAGTATATTGAATATTCAGTTTCTGCTAACACGCGAGCATCGGTAATATTGAGCACGGACCGTTTAGGTTCTACGGGATTCTAAGAGTTTGCCTTTTCCCTTTGCAGATGGCACTGGCCGAATTGTGGAAGATACATGTTTAACATAGCAACGGAATTAATTTGAATTTTATTGCTAAGAGTGTCTTATTACTGTCACAAATTATTCAGGAAGATGAAAAATTGTTATAATGAGTGCGTGTTCACTGATATTTGTATATTAGTTATTATATTAGGGACTGAGGCAAGCTTTTTTCCTAAAAAGATCTTGTATATCTTTGTAATTCATAAATTAGATATACGTGAGAATATTTGTGTTTGTCAGTTTTGCTACTTTATGCTGTTACCGGACTATGCTTTTGCAGATGTTTCATTACTTATTTCATTTCCCTCATTCATATTTGTAACGTGTCAAACACCCGTAGTACGAATGCAGTATATTGAATATTCAGTTTCTGCTAATACGCGAGCGTCGGTAATATTGGGCACGAACCGTCTAGGTTCCTTGCAAGACTTGTACCTTGTAGGTATTTTATTACGTATTTATTACTTATTTCTTTCATATTTGTAAGTTGTCAGACATCCGTAGTACGAATGCAGTATATTGAATATTCAGTTTCTGCTAACACGCGAACATCGGTAATATTGAGCACGAACCGTTTAGGTTCCACGGGATTCTAAAAGTTTGCCTTTTTCCTTTGCAGATGGCACTGGCCGAGTTGTGGAAGATACATGTTTAACATAGCAACGGAATTAATTTGAATTTTATTGCTAAGAGTGTTTATTACTGTCACAAATTATTCAGGAAGATGAAAAATTGTTATAGTGAGTGCGTGTTCGCTGATATTTGTATATTAGTTATTATATTAGGGACTGAGGCAAGCTTTTTTCCTAAATAGATCTTGTATATCTTTGTAATTAGTAAATTAGACATACGTGAGAATATTTGTGTTTGTCAGTTTTGCTACTTTATGCTGTTACCAGACTATGCTTTGCAGATGTTTCATTACTTATTTCATTTCCCTCATTCATATTTGTAACGTGTCAAACACCCGTAGTACGAATGCAGTATATTGAATATTCAGTTTCTGCTAATACGCGAGCGTCGGTAATATTGGGCACGAACCGTCTAGGTTCCTTGCAAGACTTGTACCTTGTAGGTATTTTATTACGTATTTATTACTTATTTCTTTCATATTTGTAAGTTGTCAGACATCCGTAGTACGAATGCAGTATATTGAATATTCAGTTTCTGCTAACACGCGAACATCGGTAATATTGAGCACGAACCGTTTAGGTTCCACGGGATTCTAAAAGTTTGCCTTTTTCCTTTGCAGATGGCACTGGCCGAGTTGTGGAAGATATATGTTTAACATAGCAACGGAGTTAATTTGAAGAGTGTTTATTACTGTCACAAATTATTCAGGAAGATGAAAAATTGTTATAGTGAGTGCGTGTTCGCTGATATTTGTATATTAGTTATTATATTAGGGACTGAGGCAAGCTTTTTTCCTAAATAGATCTTGTATATCTTTGTAATTAATAAATTAGGCATACGTGAGAATATTTGTGTTTGTCAGTTTTGCTACTTTATGCTGTTACCAGACTATGCTTTGCAGATGTTTCATTACTTATTTCATTTCCCTCATTCATATTTGTGACGTGTCAAACACCCGTAGTACGAATGCAGTATATTGAATATTCAGTTTCTGCTAGTACGCGAGCGTCGGTAATATTGGGCACGAACCTTCTAGGTTCCTTGCAAGACTTGTACCTTGTAGGTATTTTATTACGTACTTATTACTTATTTCATTCATATTTGTAAGTTGTCAGACATCCGTGGTACGAATGCAGTATATTGAATATTCAGTTTCTGCTAACACGCGAGCATCGGTAATATTGAGCACGGACCGTTTAGGTTCCACGGGATTCTAAGAGTTTGCCTTTTCCCTTTGCAGATGGCGCTGGCCGAGTTGTGGGCCGAGAGTATGTACATTGGTACAAATGATGCGAGTTTATTTGCTTCCGAGATTATTTGTTTATTGCTATATGGTATATATCCATTTTATATTATTTTATTTCAAGCTTGTTTATGGCTTTTTGTCGTTTGTTTAACGATTGAATTTTATTGGATGCCGATTGGCTGTCGTTTTTGTCTCCGAGCATTCCTTTTTCCTCATGGCGCCACCTGCTCCGGGCCTTTTACTGTTGTGTTCGCATCTCCTTCTCAATGTTTGTATTTTTCTGACATTATTCTTCGTTTTCAATGGCTTGTACAGACGTGTCTTCCAGAGTTAAGTATATTTCTCTTATTGTTTTGTCTTTTGTCAATTTCGCTTATAATTTTCCTGTAATATTATATTTCTCTTTTTGCTTCTCGATGTGTTTTGGCATTTTCCTCTTTTTATATCGGTTGTGTCAGACAGATATTGATGGTCGGTGTCAACTTAACCTTGTTGTTGTTTTTATATATATATTTCTTTTCATATATTCTTTGTTTTTTTTCAATTATCCAAGTTATTTGTTAACTTGTTTGTTTGTTAGTTGTATTTCTTATTTCTTGTCCAGGTGAATTTCTGCTTTTTCCCTGTGTGTGTTTATTGATACATTTCTTTGATTTTCATGTTCCTTTTTATAATTAGTTTGTTATTTCTCAGTTTCCCATGGTTTGCTGTCGCTGATGGACAGGACATGTTTGCTGTGGCTGCACCTTTGTTGAGGAACATGCGCATCGTTCTGGTATTATGATCGTTATCATTTCTTCGTTTCTTATACGAGAGCTTGTGTCTCTTCCGTCTTGTGTTTTGATTCTTATGCTTGTAAAAGGCCGTTTTAATCTTTTGGTTATGTGTGGGTACACAGTGTAGTGTTATCTTATTGTCATGATAAGTTAAGTTCGTTATTGACGGTTTTAGTCTGGGTCTTTCGCCCTTTCGTTATTCTTGGTCATGAGCGTGTTTGCTTGTGCAGTGTTCTCGTTTAATACCCGTTCTTTAGGGCTTAATTGTATTCTATTTTGTTTGTTTTATGTGTTTATTTATGTTTTTTCCCTTTCTCATTTTCGTGAAGCACCGGATTACGTCCCAGTGTCACCTATGTGCAAGGTGCGCACCTCCGTCTCATCCTTATTATGGGAACGAACCAGTAACCGGTCCTGCATCCATTTACAGGCGAGGGAGGTGTACCTTTTGAGAAATTGTCTCGTAAGTGTTACTTTATTTTCTCTCTTATTTCTTTTTGCGTAAGAGCTTCTGGCCAACTTGTTTTTGTTTTGTGCTTATCGGTTTTGGTCCCCTTGTTGCTGACGGGTAGTGATGTTGCTATCGTGTCTTTATCCTGTGATCTTTCCATGTTGTTGTATCTCTTTTTAAGATAATTTACCTTACTTTTTCTCTCTTTTTTTTTTTTTTTTGAGGTGTTTTCTCTTTTCCTTTTATCATTTGTGTTTCGTTCCGTTTTTTTGGGTTTTTCAGTGTGGTAGATTTCTACTCAGATGATTTTAATTGTTTTTGTTGTGTTTATAGATGAGCTTCCGGACTTCGTTTATTTCCTTGGATCATCGGCTTTGCCAAGGCTGGGGCCATGCCAGTGTCATTTCTGGTCTTTTGTGCTTTACATGTGTTCTGCTCTGGAAGAGAAAGGACTAACTTTGGCGGGTGATAATCATCATTGACTCTTCAGGTCTCAGTGCCCCCCTGCAGTTCTCTTTCTTCCTTGTACCAGTACATGTTTCTTTTCTGTTTCGTTTGCTTGGTATGTTCCATTTTAGTTTTTCCATGGATTAATTTCCTCCATGTACCGTTTTACTTTCCTCCATCCCACTTCTTCTAGGATGTCTCCTTCTATAGAGTGTTTGCCCAGATACGTCAACCTTTTCTGTATGGTTGCTGGACAGTTTCTTACCAGATGTTCTGGTGTTTCGCTTTCCTCTTCGCACAGCGTACACTTGTTTGTTGTTGCTCTGCCAATTTTCTCGAGATACTTGTTTAGCGGCGCAAAGCCTGTTATGGTTTCCACCATTCTTCTGGTTTCTTTCCTTTCAAGGCTGGTAATGCCTTTTACCCTTTTCGCTGGCCAGCAATCATCGCCTAGGAAGCTTTTGCTGTGTTTTAGTCCTTTAGATTCGATCCATTTGGTATCTCTTTTTCCTCTTGACCATTTTTCTACTTGTAATTCGTAGATCGTGGTAGGAATTCCAATCATTGGTTGTGGACCTACTGGTTGGGAGTCGGAGCCCTTGTTTGCCAGTTTGTCTGCTTTCTCGTTGCCCGTATGGCCCGAATGACCTGGTATCCACGTGAGTCTCACGACTTTACCCGTTTTGCCCAGGTCATTTAGAGCTTCGTGCGTTTCCCATAGTAGTTTTGATCTACTTTCCATTTTTTGTAGGCTTTTTATCACCGCCTGGCTATCTGAGCAGATGGTGATCATTTCCTGGTTGCAATCTCGGTTTTTTATTTCCCTGGCGCACATTTGCACGGCCAGTAGCTCCGCTTGATATACCGTTGGGTATTCTCCAAGCTTGATGTAGCAGTCTGTTCCTTTATTATTCGTCCAGGCTGCGCCCGTGAGGTTTTCTTTTCTGGAGCCGTCCGTGTACCAGAGTTCCGTGTTTTTTAGTTCGTTCGGTGTTCCTTTTTCCCATTCTTTCCTTAGTCTGATCTCTGTTTTATATAATTTTTGATCCATGTATCTTCGTTGATCGTTATCTTTAGGCATTTGAGCCAGATTCTTTATTGTTTCGTTACCTTCGCTTTCTATTATGTTGGAGTGGCCAAAGTCAAGTTCGTTCCATTGACCCCAACTCATTAGTCTGTATGCTGTTTTCAGCGCCAGTTCTTTTATCCTTATATCCAATGGGTTGGTATTGGTTAGGACTTCCATTGTTCTTAAGGGTGTGTTCCTCGCACATCCCAAGATTTTTCTATTTGCTGCGCCTTGTAGGCTGTCCAGCTGAGTTTTTATTGTAACTAGGTTGGTTGCTTGCCACCATATTATGGCTCCATATGTTACTCTAGGTACCACGATTGCCTCGTATATCCATTTCATTGTTTTCGGAGTCATACCCCATGTTGCCCCAACTGCTCTGTTCAGCATGATCAGGTTTCTCTTTGCTAAGTTTATTTTACTAAAGACATGTTGTCTCCATTTTAGTTTCCTGTTTATCGTTATGCCAAGATATTTGACACTCTGTTTGAGCGGGAGTGACGCTCCCATGTATGTTAGTCCGCTGTCCTCAGGGTATCTTGTTGCCCCAGTGAACTCTATTACTTCCATTTTTTCCGGATTTACCGACAGTCCTACCGAGTTACACCATATCTCGGTGATGTTCAAGGCTGTTTGTATGACGTCTAAGCATTTTTGCTTGTTCTTGTGTCTGTATATTATCGCCGCGTCGTCTGCGTATGCGATTATCTCTGCTCCGCAATTCTTTAGTTCCCATAGTAGCGAGTCTAGGGCTAGGCACCATAGAAGGGGGGATAGTATTCCTCCTTGTGGGGTGCCTCTTTTCACCTCTCCTGTTACTGTTGCGTTTCCTCTATGCGCCTGTATTTTTCTGTTGCTGAGCATGTTTATGATCCACCTTTTGATATTCTCTTCCACACCAAAGTCTTCCAGTGCTTGTTTTATTGTTTCTATGGGCGTCATATTGAATGCGCCTTCTATGTCCATGAAGCATGCTATTACATGTTCCTTCTTTCTTTTGGCTGTTTCGACTTCGCAGACTACTCTGTGGAGTGCTACTTCTGTCGAATGGCCTGTTCTGTAGGCATGTTGCCCAGGGAATAGGTCTTTGTTCCTCAGAGTTACTGTTTTTATGTGCCGGTCGATTAATCTCTCGGCCGTTTTTAGCAGAAAGGATGTTAGACAAATTGGTCTGTATGCCTTTGCTTCCGTATAATCTTTCTTGCCTGGTTTAGGTAGAAACACCACTTTTGTATTTGTCCATGCATTTGGTATGTGACCTAATGCGATGCTTGCTTTGATCAGGTTTGTTATTGCCTGTCCGTATTGTTTTTGGGCTACCTTTAGGATCTTTGGACTTAGTTCGTCCATTCCTGGTGCCTTATTCGATTTAAATGAGTTGATTGCCCATTTTACCTTTGCCGGGTTGGCTATTTGGTTTGCTAATTTCCAGTTTGGTATAAGTCTGTCTTCGGTTATTTCTGGCATTTCTGGGTTTTTAGTAAAGCCCGGGAAGTGCGTTGTCAGTAATTGTTCCATTATTTCGTTATTCTCGTGTAGCATTCTATTATCCTTTTTTATGGCTCCCATTGTTGTACCTCCGCATTTCAGAAGTACTTCCGTTATTCTAGCCGCTACCGGCATGCTTGTTATTGATTTTGTGAATTTCCTCCAGTTGTCTGTTTTGCTTTTCATTATTTCCTTTCTTAGTTTCGTTCTTTCCTTCGTATAACTATTCCATTTGTGCGTGTTGTTTTGTTTGCCAGCTTTCTTGGCTTTGTTCCTTTTTTCTTTTGTTTTTCTTAGTCTCGTTTCGAGCCGTTTATTCCACCAAGTGATTTTCTTGTTTGTATTTATTTCCCTTGTCTGGGTCGAGTCCTCCCAGCTTTCCCTGATGTTCTTGGCTAGTTCTTCCGCGTATGTGTCTATTTCCTCTGGGTTTCCGTAGCTGCCTTTCAGGAGTTTTATCTTTGTCTCGTTTAGTTTATCGAACTTTTGCCAGTCCGTGTCTTTTGCGTATCTTTTTTTTCTTGTGTTTCTGTCAGATTGTCCCATGTTACATAAAAACTGATGTATTTATGGTCTGATAGGCTTTCCTTTTTTAGTACTTCCCATTCCTGGATATTGTTGGTTATGTTCGAAGAACATAATGTTATGTCCAGTACTTCCCTTCTGTCTCTTGTGATGAAGGTGGGAGTGTTTCCAATGTTCAGGATACTCAGTCCTTCCTCGTTGATGAAGTTTAGTAGCTTTTTTCCCCTTATGTTTGTGTCAGTACTGCCCCATGCAGTGTTCCTTGCGTTTGCGTCTGCCCCCAAGATTATGGGTGTGTCTTTATTTTGGGTCCAGTCCAGTATGTCTATACATGTCTGACCTGGTATTTCTTTTCCTGCATGTGGGAGGTATAGCGAAGCTACAATTACTTCTCTGTGCTCTGTCCCCTGTCCAGTTTGTAGGGATATTGTTGTGATATTGTTGTCGCTGAATTGAGGCATGATTGTCCCCGTTATTCCTTTTCTTGTTATGATACATGTTCTGGTTTCGTTGTTTACATTGTTTGCATGTATGTTGCCAGCTTGGCTCAGTCCTTTTATTCCCCCATGGGTTATCCAGGGTTCTTGTACGAGTGCTATGTCGTAGTTTCCTTCGATAAAGTTTTTAGTCAGGAGAGCTGATGCTCCTGCTGCGTGGTGCAGATTTATCTGGATTATTCTCATTTTGAGAGATAATCCTGTTTCAGTTTTCCTTTTTGGTTATATAGGTTCCTTTGTAGGTTCCTGTTTCCGTTTTCAGTTATATTCCTTTTTGGGTTGTATTCCGTTTTCAGTTATATTCCGTTTTCGGTTGTATTCCGTTTTCAGTTATATTCCGTTTTCGGTTGTGCTCCGTTTTTGATTGTATTCCGTTTTCATTTATATTCCGTTTGCAGTTTTATTCCGTTTCTTCTCGTTCTTCCGTTTTGCCGTTTCTTGTTCTTTTCCTGTGCACCTGTTGACTCTCGCGTTCTTTCTTATCCTGTTGTGTGTTGTCGCTTGTTTCTTTAACCTGGTCAATTTAATTACTTGATGGTGACCTGTAGGCTTAGTCGTCCAATTCCCTTCCTTCGATATTCGTTTGTATCCCTTTGCCGGTTATCACTTTTGTCAGCTTTCCACCCTTATTATACACTCAACGTAATGATCCCGGTCGCGACTTATATCACTGGATAGTTTTACTTTTCGTTAACTCGTTTCGTTTGTCCGATACGCGAGAGTCTAAGGCGTTATTTCTCGATACAGTTTCCTGCATACGTTCGCGGTTCGCTATGATTTTTCGTACTCTAACCTAACCTAACCTAGTAGTAGTAGTAGTAGTAGTAGTAGTAGTCGTGTTTATTGCCGGGGAGGGGCGGTTCGGCCGCCCCTCGCTTCCTTAGGGCACACCGGTTTTTAAACACCAGTTTCACAATTGGCGCTGCCGGCACTCGGCCCTTTAGCGGGTTGCAATTTTCCTCGTTTTTCAGCCGTCCCCTCTGTTTTATTCGGCCCGGGCCATTTTCAGAGTCGTCGACTTACTAGACGGGTCGGTCGTCATTGATGAGCGGGCCATGCTACCTAATTTTTTGAGTTTTTGAGCTGTTTTACGGCTCGGTGTGAACGTCGGGCCCCCTCACCTTCAGACCTGCAGGGTGTCTCGGCTGCCCTTTTAGACTCCCCCCCCTCTTCACCATATTTTCATGTCGAATGTGTCAAGTTTTTGAACCCGTCCCTACACTGTTTCCGGATAGTCCAGAAACTTACCCACACCCTCCCCTAGGGCTATTCCACACCCTCTAGGGCTAATCCCTCCCCGCCTATGCTGTGAGTCTATTGGGAGTACAAATGCAAGGGACCGCGTATTGTTTTTGACCATTGGGAAGAAGTTACTGCTACCTCGGATCCAATCCGACTTCATCGAAATCTCGGCTGGGCCGAGATATCAATTCCATTCGGTCTTCACCTGCCGACCTACTTCGCGATGGGGTTGAGAAGGAAGGGTTCACCAACTTCACCGAAATCTGTCTCCTCAGAGATTTGATATCAGGTTCATCGGGATCTTCCTTCTTGGGTGGGCTTGACACATCCTAGAAAATATGGCTGATTGTTCGGATGGGACCACCATCCTCGGTTCTGGTCGGTGTTCAGCAATTAGCTCCGTCCACCCGGCCTTTCCCTTAAAGGTTTTTAAGTGATGTTCCGTTTGCGTTTTTTTGATTCCGTTTTTTTTTTGGTAGGGTCCATGCCCAGTTTCCAGTTTCCTCATAGTACCATTTGTTCGCTGACCACCCCCTTCCTTACTCTTGTCCCCCAAACAGAGGAGATAGAGCCGGCGGGTACCTTTATGAGGCGGGATGGCCAACTTGGGCTCCCAATAGTTTACCGATTCCCTGGATAAAGGGGAAATTCGTTGCCATTGGTTGCCCCATGACCCCGACAGTAGGCACTGAGTCCGTAGCAGGAGAAAAAACCACACCTTGGAAATTTATGCCACCCCGGGAATCGAACCCTGGCCTTCCTGCTACGAATCAGACACTCTACCACCTGAGCCACTGACCCGCCTAATTAACCTAACCTAACCTAACCTTTTTTTTTTTTTTTTTTTTTTTTTAACGTAGGAAAAACGCTTTACGCGTACCCCGCCCTCCTGGGGGAGAGACGGGGTTATGTGGGACTGTCCGTTCCAGAAGGGACCGGACCTACCCACTAAAAAAACCTACGGTGACCTCCCTAAGCTATTTTGGAGGTGGTCGGGATCTCGAAATCGAATGCAACCGACCACCTCCAGCCCCGGCTTAAAAGCCCCATTCCCGGGGGGGAGAGAAGCTCCCCCCAATCAAACCTAGTGCTATTTGGACACCATGCGGGTCACCCACACGGTGTCCCCCATCCCTGGGGTCGCTCGGCTGGGTGTCCCGAGCCCCAGCTCGAGACACCCGCGACCCCCGGAGACCCCCCTCCTCGCTCGGGGAAGAGAACCCAAAGGGTTCCCGCCCGGCCGAGGAGGGAGGTTTCCGCACGCGACAAGGAGGGGACAGAGGCGAGTTCCGGGTCGCGTCTGTCCCCTCCCCCTGTCCCACCCCCCAGGTCGACCCCCAATTAAAATAAAATAAAATATAGTTAAAATATTAAATATATATATATATAAATAATAAATAATCAATAAATAAAATAAATAAAATTGTATATAAAATATATATAAATAAATAATAAATAAATAAATAAGTTATAAATAAAAAATGAATATGAAGTCAACAAAAAATAAAAAATGAATACAAAGTCAACAAAATAAAACATGAATACGAAGTCAAAAATAAATAATAAATAAATAAATAAGTTATAAATAAAAAATGAATATGAAGTCAACAAAATAAAACATGAATACAAAGTCAAAAATAAATAATAAATCAATAAATAAAAGGTTAATCAATAAATAAAAGGTTAAACCTGCTTCTTGTGATATTTGTTTAGCGTCGTATAAGGTATCTTACAACGGCGGCTGGCTTCTCTTATCGACGTGCCATTTTTTATAGCCAACAGTGCTTCGTTCATCATGGTTTCAGTCCAGGCTGGTACCCTGCCAGGTCTACGTGCTTTTGGGACCTCCAGGCGCGGTGACACGCGCGGCGTCACACGCGCAACTAACAGTGGCGTTACGCGCGCTGTTAACAGCGGCGTCGTCACGCGCGGCGACGCGCGCGGCGACGCGCGCAGTGCAGGACGCACTGCTAAAAGCGGCGACGCGCGCGGCGACGCGCGCAGTGCAGGACGCACTGCTAAAAGCGGCGACGCGCGCGGCGACACGCGCAGTGCAGAACGCACTGCTAAAAGCGGCGACGCGCGCGGCGACTCGCGCGGTTTAGAACGCGCTGCTACTGGCGACGACGCGCGCGGAGACGGTGTTGCGTGCACCTGTCTTCGGTTTTTAATCATATTTCGAATGAACGATCTGTTCAATACGTATTCCTTTTGGCGACTTGGGGTTTTTCGACATCTAACCCTCGTCTCATTGATTGACCCCGAGGACGGCATTGCGATATCCAGGAGGTCATGGGTTAGACAGTCGTGGTGGGCCTCCTCGGTCGCTTCTTCTTCCACGTACCACCGCAACCATTTTATGAGATTATAATTATGTTGAAGCGACCCTTCAACAACTTTCGAGATTGATATATTTTTCTCTGCCCCTGTTTTTCTTACACCTTGGTCGAAGAGTTTCATATTCCATGTAAATTCATATTCTGCACAAGGTTTAGATTTAATCTTGTACGCGTTTATACTGTCAGGATAACGCGTTCTCAGAATTTGACAATATATGTCACCTTTTTTTAACATTCGTAAATCAGGTATAGTAGAATTAGTTTTCGCTGTAACCCAGTCTATCATTTCAAGGATGCTCCACTGATATTTGGCGTTCATGATGTTTATATTCAGTTGTTCAAAGCGATGGCTTCCTAAAGATGTACCTTTAACTCGACAAACGTTCACCAGCACAGTAAATTGGCAACTCAACCTAACCTAATCTAACCTAACCTTTTTTTTTTTTTTTTTTTTTTTTTCGTGTGAAAATGCATTACGCATACCTCGGCCTCCTGGGGGATAGCCGAGGTTATGTGGGACTCTCCTCGGGTGGGGGTCGAGTCGCGAAGCGACTCGATCCCCTCCCGAGGCATACCGCACTAAAAACACACGCCCACCTAAGCTATGTAGGAGGTGCCTGGATCTCGCGAGAACTCAACAGGACACCCCCTAGCTATACATGCATCCCGGGGGGAGGGGTTAGCTCCCCCATACCTAACACTAACTGGACCCTGGGCGGAGGGACCCGCCCAGTGTCCCCATCCCTGGAGCCTTCGGATTGGGCTTCCCGAGCCCCAGCTCGGTCCACCCACAGCTCCCGGAGCCCTCCTGCCCCGCTCGAGCAGGGACCCGTGGGTCCCCGCCCGGCCAGGGCAGGAGGGCGCCGACACCGGCAAGGGAGGGTCGTCGGAGGCGCATCCGAACGCCCCGACCCTCCCCACCCCACCCCCCACGCGCCCCACCCCAGAGCTCGCCTCTGGGGTGTGGCCGGCACCCCGCCACAAAAGACCGAAGTCTCGGGGTGCCGTGCCACCCCGGGGGGATTAACTCCCCCCCGGGGGCCGGGGTTAGCTCACTCCCCCGGCCCCCCCGTCCTCAGCCCCCCGCGACGGGGGCATACGGCGGTGCGAAGGGCGAACCCTTCGCACCGCCAAGGGAAGTCCCGCCCCCCCGGGAGGGGGGGGCATTAGTTGGCGCGGGGAGGGGAACACTCCCCGCGCCCTCCCACCCATCACCGTCCCCCCACTCGGGGGACCCGCTGCGTCGCGGGGGGACGTCCCCCGCGTCGCATCCCCCGATCCCGTCGCCCTTCCCCTTCTCCCTGAAGGGGAGGGCGGCGCACGACGACGCGGGGGACGTCCCCGCGCCATCCTCCTTCTCGCCGAGCCCGGGTCCCGTTCCCGGGCTCGCTCGGCGGCCTCCTTCTGGGACATCACTGTCTCGCAGAAGGAGGCCACCGCCTTCGCCGACCTCCCGCCCCCGATCAAGTGGTCGAACAAGATCGGGAGCGAGAGGTCCCACCCTTCCACCGCGGCTCTAAGGACACGGCGCGGCTCGGCCCATGCCGGACACTCCTCGAGTGTATGCCGCGCCGTGTCCACCTCCTCGCCGCAGTGGTGGCACTGCGCTGCTGGCTCCCGCCCCATCCTATGCAGGTACTCACCGAAACAACCGTGTCCGGTGAGCACCTGCGTGAGGCGGAAGGTCAACCCAACTCGCCTCCCGCACCATGTATCGAACATGGGCAGGAGGGCCCGAACTACCGGACGTGCCGAGGATGAAAGCATCTGCTTCCATCGCTCGAACACGTCCGCGCGGGCCTGGCGTCTCCGCACCTCGAGCTCCCCATCCTCCTCGGCCGTCAGCTCCTCCCCAGGGGGGCGGCGGGACTCACAGGCGATCCGGTATATGATCGCCTGCCCCGCCGCCACCACGTGGAAGGGAGGAACCACGGCCAAGAGGCCCGCCACCTCGGTGGAGATGGTGCGGTACCCCCGTATGGCCCGCAAGGCCAGCCGACGCCGCACTCTTTCCAAGAGTGCGATACTGCGTCGGCTGGCCTCGAGCGAGCGGTGCCATACGGGGGCCCCATAAAGGGCAATAGACCGCACCACCCCCAGATAGAGGCGGCGGACATACAACTGTGGCCCCCCGATATTGGGCAGCAGCCGCGAAAGCGCGGCCGCTGTCCTCTCCAGTCGGGGGGCCAGGAGCTCGAAGTAACCTAACCTAACCTAACCTAACCTAACCTACCCTTTTTTTTTTTTTTTTTTTTTTTGCGTTGGGGAAATCCGTTATGGATAACCCCCCCCCATTACTGGCAATGAGGGAGGCCAATGTCGGACTCGCACCGACTAAAACCCCACGGCCGCCCCTAGACATCTAACGCGGGGTGCCGGGATCGCGCGAGCATACAACCGGACACCCACGCTGTCTCTCAGGAGACCACCCCGATGGGGGAGTGAAGCTCCCCCAACGTTTAACCCCACTAGTGGGAACCGTAGCGGCGGCGGCTACGTTTCCCCCCCCCCTGGGGGCACCCGATTGGAGGCGGTTTCCAGAACCAACCCCCCGATGCCCCCCGGTGACCCCGTTGTCCGTCCGTGCCAGGGCGCGATCGCCTGTCGCTCTCCCCGGTCGGTGCGGGCAAAAGGGTCTCCGCTCGCGGTAAGGCCCCCCCCTCGGAGGGGTGCATTTCGCACACCCCCGGGGCGAGCCCCCTTCCGTGAGTCCAGGAGGTACCCGGTACCTCCACCCTCACTGCCCTCCTCCGGCGATTGGGCGTCCCCGATCGTGGAAGGAGGGGTATCCCCAGTTTGGACTGCGCCAGAAGGGCGCAGCCTCTTTTACGCCCCCCCCGTGGACCGCGCCAGAAGGGCGCGGCCTCTTTCCCTCCCCGGTGGACCACACCAGAAGGGTGTGGTCCCTACCCCGTGGACCACGCCAGAAGGGCGTGGCCTCTTACCCCACGTCCATTGCACCCCCCCCACAAGGAGGAGGAGCCGGAGCGGCCGGTGCGGGCGCGGCTTTAGCCGCGGCACCGGTGGGGGGTCCTGTCCTGTCCGCGCGCGGAGACGGTGTTGCGTGCACCTGTCTTCGGTTTTTAATCATATTTCGAATGAACGATCTGTTCAATACGTATTCCTTTTGGCGACTTGGGGTTTTTCGACATCTAACCCTCGTCTCATTGATTGACCCCGAGGACGGCATTGCGATATCCAGGAGGTCATGGGTTAGACAGTCGTGGTGGGCCTCCTCGGTCGCTTCTTCTTCCACGTACCACCGCAACCATTTTATGAGATTATAATTATGTTGAAGCGACCCTTCAACAACTTTCGAGATTGATATATTTTTCTCTGCCCCTGTTTTTCTTACACCTTGGTCGAAGAGTTTCATATTCCATGTAAATTCATATTCTGCACAAGGTTTAGATTTAATCTTGTACGCGTTTATACTGTCAGGATAACGCGTTCTCAGAATTTGACAATATATGTCACCTTTTTTTAACATTCGTAAATCAGGTATAGTAGAATTAGTTTTCGCTGTAACCCAGTCTATCATTTCAAGGATGCTCCACTGATATTTGGCGTTCATGATGTTTATATTCAGTTGTTCAAAGCGATGGCTTCCTAAAGATGTACCTTTAACTCGACAAACGTTCACCAGCACAGTAAATTGGCAACTCAACCTAACCTAACCTAACCTAACCTAACCTAACCTAACCTAACCTAGTAGTAGTAGTAGTAGTAGTAGTCGTGTTTACTGCCGGGGAAGAGCGGTTCGGCCGCCCCTCGCTTCCTTAAGGCACACCGGTTTTTAAACACCAGTTTCACAATTGGCGCTGCCGGCGCTCGGCCCTTTAGCGGGTTGCAATTATCCTCGTTTTTCAGCCGTCCCCTCTGTTTTATTCGGCCCGGGCCATTTTCAGAGTCGTCGACTTACTAGACGGGTCGGTCGTCATTGATGAGCGGGCCATGCTACCTAATTTTTTGAGTTTTTGAGCTGTTTTACGGCTCGGTGTGAACGTCGGGCCCCCTCACCTTCGGACCTGCAGGGTGTCTCGCCTGCCCTTTTAGACTCCCCCCCTCTTCACCATATTTTCATGTCGAATGTGTCAAGTTTTGAGCCCGTCCCTACACTGTTTCCGGATAGTCCAGAAACTTACCCATACCCACCCCTAGGGCTATTCCCTTTGCCTGTGCTGTGAGTCTACTGGGAGTTCAAAATGCAAAGGACCGCGAATTTGTTTTTTGACCATTGGGAAGAAGTAATTGTTACTTGGGATCCGATCCGACTTTATCGAAATCTCGACTAGGCCGAGATATCAATTCCATTCGGTCTTCACTTGCCGACCTACTTCGCGAGGGGGTTGAGAGGGAAGGGTTCACCAACTTCACCGAAATCTGTCTCTTGTGAGATTTGATATCAGGTTCATCGGGATCTTCTCTCTTGGGTGGGCTTGACACATCCTAGAAAATATGGCTGATTGTTCGGATGTGACCATCATCCTCGGTTATTGTCGGTGTTCAGCAATTAGCTCCGTCCACTCGACAATTTCCCTTTAAGGTTTGTTTTACCTTTTGTTTATTTATTTTTTGCACACTTCTGTGCAGGCCGTTTTCTTTCGTAGAGATGTTAGGTTGTATGTGTTTATCCCCAACTGTCTCTTTTTCCTATGTCTCTTCGCTTGCCTTTTTTGAGAAGGCTTTTCTGTGGCTTCAGTCTCCTCTTCAGGGTGGTCAGTCTACGGTCGTGCGAGTTCCAGCCATTATTCCGGCTGTTTTGCCAGGGCGGCCTTCTCGTTGCCCGAACTAGATTCTCAGCCTTTCGGAGCCTGATGTATATTCCATTACTGTTAGTTTTTCTGAGTTTTTCTTTTCAGGTTGTTGCCGTTCCATTTTCCGTAACTGAGTTTCTGCTGGTTTAGTTACCTCGTTGTTGGTGCGTGATTCCTTGAGGTTTTAAGTTCCGCTTTTTCTCATACTGGGGTTGAGAAGACGTTTTCCCTTTTTTTTTTTTTTATGTGGGAGTCCACAGTATTGTGTAGAGATGTTTGATTATATTTAGGTCTTCTAATCAATTACTGTCTCTATTTCCTTTGTCTTTTCGGTTGCCTTTTGTGGAAGGCGCTTTCTGCACTTCCTGTCACCTCTTCCGGGTGGTCAGCCTACGGTCATGCTGTTTCGGTCGTGTGCGTGGTCGTTGACCGAGCTGACTTTCACAAGCATGAGCTAGGTTCGCAGCCGTTCGGAGACTGGTGTGTATCTCTTTGGTGGATTTGGTGTTGGTCTCTTTGACTCTCTTTCCTTTCCTATTTCTGTTGATTCGACGGCGTCTGCCTTCTTCTTCCTTTTTTTTTTTTTTTTTTTCTTTTTCATTGCACCGTTCTGTGTTCCATGTCTGAGATGTAGTAGAGCTTAGTCTCTTCCGTCTTCAGACATAGAGGATCACCGGTGTTTTTTAATGTTCTTTAGTAGCTTTGTTTTTAGAGATGTTTGATCTTTGTGATCGTTGCTGTCTCTATTTCCTGTGTCTTTTCGGTTGCCTTTTGTGGAAGGCGCTTTCTGCACTTCCTGTCACCTCTTCCGGGTGGTCAGCCTACGATCATGCTGTTCCGGTCGTGTGCTTGGTCGTTGACCAAGCTGACTTTCTCAAGCATGAGCTAGGTTCGCAGCCGTTCGGAGACTGGTGTGTATATCCTTGATGGATTTGGTGTTGGTCTCTTTGACTCTCTTTCCTTTCCTATTTCTGTTGATTCGAAGGTATCTGCCTTCTTCCTTTTTTTTTTTTTTTTTTTCTTTTTCATTGCACCGTTCTGTGTTCCATGTCTGAGATGTAGGAGAGCTTATTCTCCCTCGTTGTCAGACAGAGTACATCACTAGTGTCTTTTTATTTTATTTATGTTTGTCAATGTACCTTGTAGATATTCCAACAATCATATTTGTACCATGTTAAACATCCGTAGTACGAATGCAGTGTATTGAATATTCAGTTTTTGTTAATACGCGAGCGTCGGTAATATTGGGCACGAACCGTTTAGGTTCCTTGCCAGACTGTACCTTGTAGGTATTTTATTACGTACTTATTACTTATTTCATTCATATTTGTAAGTTGTCAGACATCCGTGGTACGAATGCAGTATATTGAATATTCAGTTTCTGCTAACACGCGAGCATCGGTAATATTGAGCACGGACCGTTTAGGTTCCACGGGATTCTAAGAGTTTGCCTTTTCCCTTTGCAGATGGCACTGGCCGAATTGTGGAAGATACATGTTTAACATAGCAACGGAATTAATTTGAATTTTATTGCTAAGAGTGTCTTATTACTGTCACAAATTATTCAGGAAGATGAAAAATTGTTATAATGAGTGCGTGTTCACTGATATTTGTATATTAGTTATTATATTAGGGACTGAGGCAAGCTTTTTTCCTAAAAAGATCTTGTATATCTTTGTAATTCATAAATTAGATATACGTGAGAATATTTGTGTTTGTCAGTTTTGCTACTTTATGCTGTTACCGGACTATGCTTTTGCAGATGTTTCATTACTTATTTCATTTCCCTCATTCATATTTGTAACGTGTCAAACACCCGTAGTACGAATGCAGTATATTGAATATTCAGTTTCTGCTAATACGCGAGCGTCGGTAATATTGGGCACGAACCGTCTAGGTTCCTTGCAAGACTTGTACCTTGTAGGTATTTTATTACGTATTTATTACTTATTTCTTTCATATTTGTAAGTTGTCAGACATCCGTAGTACGAATGCAGTATATTGAATATTCAGTTTCTGCTAACACGCGAACATCGGTAATATTGAGCACGAACCGTTTAGGTTCCACGGGATTCTAAAAGTTTGCCTTTTTCCTTTGCAGATGGCACTGGCCGAGTTGTGGAAGATACATGTTTAACATAGCAACGGAATTAATTTGAATTTTATTGCTAAGAGTGTTTATTACTGTCACAAATTATTCAGGAAGATGAAAAATTGTTATAGTGAGTGCGTGTTCGCTGATATTTGTATATTAGTTATTATATTAGGGACTGAGGCAAGCTTTTTTCCTAAATAGATCTTGTATATCTTTGTAATTAGTAAATTAGACATACGTGAGAATATTTGTGTTTGTCAGTTTTGCTACTTTATGCTGTTACCAGACTATGCTTTGCAGATGTTTCATTACTTATTTCATTTCCCTCATTCATATTTGTAACGTGTCAAACACCCGTAGTACGAATGCAGTATATTGAATATTCAGTTTCTGCTAATACGCGAGCGTCGGTAATATTGGGCACGAACCGTCTAGGTTCCTTGCAAGACTTGTACCTTGTAGGTATTTTATTACGTATTTATTACTTATTTCTTTCATATTTGTAAGTTGTCAGACATCCGTAGTACGAATGCAGTATATTGAATATTCAGTTTCTGCTAACACGCGAACATCGGTAATATTGAGCACGAACCGTTTAGGTTCCACGGGATTCTAAAAGTTTGCCTTTTTCCTTTGCAGATGGCACTGGCCGAGTTGTGGAAGATATATGTTTAACATAGCAACGGAGTTAATTTGAAGAGTGTTTATTACTGTCACAAATTATTCAGGAAGATGAAAAATTGTTATAGTGAGTGCGTGTTCGCTGATATTTGTATATTAGTTATTATATTAGGGACTGAGGCAAGCTTTTTTCCTAAATAGATCTTGTATATCTTTGTAATTAATAAATTAGGCATACGTGAGAATATTTGTGTTTGTCAGTTTTGCTACTTTATGCTGTTACCAGACTATGCTTTGCAGATGTTTCATTACTTATTTCATTTCCCTCATTCATATTTGTGACGTGTCAAACACCCGTAGTACGAATGCAGTATATTGAATATTCAGTTTCTGCTAGTACGCGAGCGTCGGTAATATTGGGCACGAACCTTCTAGGTTCCTTGCAAGACTTGTACCTTGTAGGTATTTTATTACGTACTTATTACTTATTTCATTCATATTTGTAAGTTGTCAGACATCCGTGGTACGAATGCAGTATATTGAATATTCAGTTTCTGCTAACACGCGAGCATCGGTAATATTGAGCACGGACCGTTTAGGTTCCACGGGATTCTAAGAGTTTGCCTTTTCCCTTTGCAGATGGCGCTGGCCGAGTTGTGGGCCGAGAGTATGTACATTGGTACAAATGATGCGAGTTTATTTGCTTCCGAGATTATTTGTTTATTGCTATATGGTATATATCCATTTTATATTATTTGATTTCAAGCTTGTTTATGGCTTTTTGTCGTTTGTTTAACGATTGAATTTTATTGGATGCCGATTGGCTGTCGTTTTTGTCTCCGAGCATTCCTTTTTCCTCATGGCGCCACCTGCTCCGGGCCTTTTACTGTTGTGTTCGCATCTCCTTCTCAATGTTTGTATTTTTCTGACATTATTCTTCGTTTTCAATGGCTTGTACAGACGTGTCTTCCAGAGTTAAGTATATTTCTCTTATTGTTTTGTCTTTTGTCAATTTCGCTTATAATTTTCCTGTAATATTATATTTCTCTTTTTGCTTCTCGATGTGTTTTGGCATTTTCCTCTTTTTATATCGGTTGTGTCAGACAGATATTGATGGTCGGTGTCAACTTAACCTTGTTGTTGTTTTTATATATATATTTCTTTTCATATATTCTTTGTTTTTTTTCAATTATCCAAGTTATTTGTTAACTTGTTTGTTTGTTAGTTGTATTTCTTATTTCTTGTCCAGGTGAATTTCTGCTTTTTCCCTGTGTGTGTTTATTGATACATTTCTTTGATTTTCATGTTCCTTTTTATAATTAGTTTGTTATTTCTCAGTTTCCCATGGTTTGCTGTCGCTGATGGACAGGACATGTTTGCTGTGGCTGCACCTTTGTTGAGGAACATGCGCATCGTTCTGGTATTATGATCGTTATCATTTCTTCGTTTCTTATACGAGAGCTTGTGTCTCTTCCGTCTTGTGTTTTGATTCTTATGCTTGTAAAAGGCCGTTTTAATCTTTTGGTTATGTGTGGGTACACAGTGTAGTGTTATCTTATTGTCATGATAAGTTAAGTTCGTTATTGACGGTTTTAGTCTGGGTCTTTCGCCCTTTCGTTATTCTTGGTCATGAGCGTGTTTGCTTGTGCAGTGTTCTCGTTTAATACCCGTTCTTTAGGGCTTAATTGTATTCTATTTTGTTTGTTTTATGTGTTTATTTATGTTTTTTCCCTTTCTCATTTTCGTGAAGCACCGGATTACGTCCCAGTGTCACCTATGTGCAAGGTGCGCACCTCCGTCTCATCCTTATTATGGGAACGAACCAGTAACCGGTCCTGCATCCATTTACAGGCGAGGGAGGTGTACCTTTTGAGAAATTGTCTCGTAAGTGTTACTTTATTTTCTCTCTTATTTCTTTTTGCGTAAGAGCTTCTGGCCAACTTGTTTTTGTTTTGTGCTTATCGGTTTTGGTCCCCTTGTTGCTGACGGGTAGTGATGTTGCTATCGTGTCTTTATCCTGTGATCTTTCCATGTTGTTGTATCTCTTTTTAAGATAATTTACCTTACTTTTTCTCTCTTTTTTTTTTTTTTTTGAGGTGTTTTCTCTTTTCCTTTTATCATTTGTGTTTCGTTCCGTTTTTTTGGGTTTTTCAGTGTGGTAGATTTCTACTCAGATGATTTTAATTGTTTTTGTTGTGTTTATAGATGAGCTTCCGGACTTCGTTTATTTCCTTGGATCATCGGCTTTGCCAAGGCTGGGGCCATGCCAGTGTCATTTCTGGTCTTTTGTGCTTTACATGTGTTCTGCTCTGGAAGAGAAAGGACTAACTTTGGCGGGTGATAATCATCATTGACTCTTCAGGTCTCAGTGCCCCCCTGCAGTTCTCTTTCTTCCTTGTACCAGTACATGTTTCTTTTCTGTTTCGTTTGCTTGGTATGTTCCATTTTAGTTTTTCCATGGATTAATTTCCTCCATGTACCGTTTTACTTTCCTCCATCCCACTTCTTCTAGGATGTCTCCTTCTATAGAGTGTTTGCCCAGATACGTCAACCTTTTCTGTATGGTTGCTGGACAGTTTCTTACCAGATGTTCTGGTGTTTCGCTTTCCTCTTCGCACAGCGTACACTTGTTTGTTGTTGCTCTGCCAATTTTCTCGAGATACTTGTTTAGCGGCGCAAAGCCTGTTATGGTTTCCACCATTCTTCTGGTTTCTTTCCTTTCAAGGCTGGTAATGCCTTTTACCCTTTTCGCTGGCCAGCAATCATCGCCTAGGAAGCTTTTGCTGTGTTTTAGTCCTTTAGATTCGATCCATTTGGTATCTCTTTTTCCTCTTGACCATTTTTCTACTTGTAATTCGTAGATCGTGGTAGGAATTCCAATCATTGGTTGTGGACCTACTGGTTGGGAGTCGGAGCCCTTGTTTGCCAGTTTGTCTGCTTTCTCGTTGCCCGTATGGCCCGAATGACCTGGTATCCACGTGAGTCTCACGACTTTACCCGTTTTGCCCAGGTCATTTAGAGCTTCGTGCGTTTCCCATAGTAGTTTTGATCTACTTTCCATTTTTTGTAGGCTTTTTATCACCGCCTGGCTATCTGAGCAGATGGTGATCATTTCCTGGTTGCAATCTCGGTTTTTTATTTCCCTGGCGCACATTTGCACGGCCAGTAGCTCCGCTTGATATACCGTTGGGTATTCTCCAAGCTTGATGTAGCAGTCTGTTCCTTTATTATTCGTCCAGGCTGCGCCCGTGAGGTTTTCTTTTCTGGAGCCGTCCGTGTACCAGAGTTCCGTGTTTTTTAGTTCGTTCGGTGTTCCTTTTTCCCATTCTTTCCTTAGTCTGATCTCTGTTTTATATAATTTTTGATCCATGTATCTTCGTTGATCGTTATCTTTAGGCATTTGAGCCAGATTATTTATTGTTTCGTTACCTTCGCTTTCTATTATGTTGGAGTGGCCAAAGTCAAGTTCGTTCCATTGACCCCAACTCATTAGTCTGTATGCTGTTTTCAGCGCCAGTTCTTTTATCCTTATATCCAATGGGTTGGTATTGGTTAGGACTTCCATTGTTCTTAAGGGTGTGTTCCTCGCACATCCCAAGATTTTTCTATTTGCTGCGCCTTGTAGGCTGTCCAGCTGAGTTTTTATTGTAACTAGGTTGGTTGCTTGCCACCATATTATGGCTCCATATGTTACTCTAGGTACCACGATTGCCTCGTATATCCATTTCATTGTTTTCGGAGTCATACCCCATGTTGCCCCAACTGCTCTGTTCAGCATGATCAGGTTTCTCTTTGCTAAGTTTATTTTACTAAAGACATGTTGTCTCCATTTTAGTTTCCTGTTTATCGTTATGCCAAGATATTTGACACTCTGTTTGAGCGGGAGTGACGCTCCCATGTATGTTAGTCCGCTGTCCTCGGGGTATCTTGTTGCCCCAGTGAACTCTATTACTTCCATTTTTTCCGGATTTACCGACAGTCCTACCGAGTTACACCATATCTCGGTGATGTTCAAGGCTGTTTGTATGACGTCTAAGCATTTTTGCTTGTTCTTGTGTCTGTATATTATCGCCGCGTCGTCTGCGTATGCGATTATCTCTGCTCCGCAATTCTTTAGTTCCCATAGTAGCGAGTCTAGGGCTAGGCACCATAGAAGGGGGGATAGTATTCCTCCTTGTGGGGTGCCTCTTTTCACCTCTCCTGTTACTGTTGCGTTTCCTCTATGCGCCTGTATTTTTCTGTTGCTGAGCATGTTTATGATCCACCTTTTGATATTCTCTTCCACACCAAAGTCTTCCAGTGCTTGTTTTATTGTTTCTATGGGCGTCATATTGAATGCGCCTTCTATGTCCATGAAGCATGCTATTACATGTTCCTTCTTTCTTTTGGCTGTTTCGACTTCGCAGACTACTCTGTGGAGTGCTACTTCTGTCGAATGGCCTGTTCTGTAGGCATGTTGCCCAGGGAATAGGTCTTTGTTCCTCAGAGTTACTGTTTTTATGTGCCGGTCGATTAATCTCTCGGCCGTTTTTAGCAGAAAGGATGTTAGACAAATTGGTCTGTATGCCTTTGCTTCCGTATAATCTTTCTTGCCTGGTTTAGGTAGAAACACCACTTTTGTATTTGTCCATGCATTTGGTATGTGACCTAATGCGATGCTTGCTTTGATCAGGTTTGTTATTGCCTGTCCGTATTGTTTTTGGGCTACCTTTAGGATCTTTGGACTTAGTTCGTCCATTCCTGGTGCCTTATTCGATTTAAATGAGTTGATTGCCCATTTTACCTTTGCCGGGTTGGCTATTTGGTTTGCTAATTTCCAGTTTGGTATAAGTCTGTCTTCGGTTATTTCTGGCATTTCTGGGTTTTTAGTAAAGCCCGGGAAGTGCGTTGTCAGTAATTGTTCCATTATTTCGTTATTCTCGTGTAGCATTCTATTATCCTTTTTTATGGCTCCCATTGTTGTACCTCCGCATTTCAGAAGTACTTCCGTTATTCTAGCCGCTACCGGCATGCTTGTTATTGATTTTGTGAATTTCCTCCAGTTGTCTGTTTTGCTTTTCATTATTTCCTTTCTTAGTTTCGTTCTTTCCTTCGTATAACTATTCCATTTGTGCGTGTTGTTTTGTTTGCCAGCTTTCTTGGCTTTGTTCCTTTTTTCTTTTGTTTTTCTTAGTCTCGTTTCGAGCCGTTTATTCCACCAAGTGATTTTCTTGTTTGTATTTATTTCCCTTGTCTGGGTCGAGTCCTCCCAGCTTTCCCTGATGTTCTTGGCTAGTTCTTCCGCGTATGTGTCTATTTCCTCTGGGTTTCCGTAGCTGCCTTTCAGGAGTTTTATCTTTGTCTCGTTTAGTTTATCGAACTTTTGCCAGTCCGTGTCTTTTGCGTATCTTTTTTTTCTTGTGTTTCTGTCAGATTGTCCCATGTTACATAAAAACTGATGTATTTATGGTCTGATAGGCTTTCCTTTTTTAGTACTTCCCATTCCTGGATATTGTTGGTTATGTTCGAAGAACATAATGTTATGTCCAGTACTTCCCTTCTGTCTCTTGTGATGAAGGTGGGAGTGTTTCCAATGTTCAGGATACTCAGTCCTTCCTCGTTGATGAAGTTTAGTAGCTTTTTTCCCCTTATGTTTGTGTCAGTACTGCCCCATGCAGTGTTCCTTGCGTTTGCGTCTGCCCCCAAGATTATGGGTGTGTCTTTATTTTGGGTCCAGTCCAGTATGTCTATACATGTCTGACCTGGTATTTCTTTTCCTGCATGTGGGAGGTATAGCGAAGCTACAATTACTTCTCTGTGCTCTGTCCCCTGTCCAGTTTGTAGGGATATTGTTGTGATATTGTTGTCGCTGAATTGAGGCATGATTGTCCCCGTTATTCCTTTTCTTGTTATGATACATGTTCTGGTTTCGTTGTTTACATTGTTTGCATGTATGTTGCCAGCTTGGCTCAGTCCTTTTATTCCCCCATGGGTTATCCAGGGTTCTTGTACGAGTGCTATGTCGTAGTTTCCTTCGATAAAGTTTTTAGTCAGGAGAGCTGATGCTCCTGCTGCGTGGTGCAGATTTATCTGGATTATTCTCATTTTGAGAGATAATCCTGTTTCAGTTTTCCTTTTTGGTTATATAGGTTCCTTTGTAGGTTCCTGTTTCCGTTTTCAGTTATATTCCTTTTTGGGTTGTATTCCGTTTTCAGTTATATTCCGTTTTCGGTTGTATTCCGTTTTCAGTTATATTCCGTTTTCGGTTGTGCTCCGTTTTTGATTGTATTCCGTTTTCATTTATATTCCGTTTGCAGTTTTATTCCGTTTCTTCTCGTTCTTCCGTTTTGCCGTTTCTTGTTCTTTTCCTGTGCACCTGTTGACTCTCGCGTTCTTTCTTATCCTGTTGTGTGTTGTCGCTTGTTTCTTTAACCTGGTCAATTTAATTACTTGATGGTGACCTGTAGGCTTAGTCGTCCAATTCCCTTCCTTCGATATTCGTTTGTATCCCTTTGCCGGTTATCACTTTTGTCAGCTTTCCACCCTTATTATACACTCAACGTAATGATCCCGGTCGCGACTTATATCACTGGATAGTTTTACTTTTCGTTAACTCGTTTCGTTTGTCCGATACGCGAGAGTCTAAGGCGTTATTTCTCGATACAGTTTCCTGCATACGTTCGCGGTTCGCTATGATTTTTCGTACTCTAACCTAACCTAACCTAGTAGTAGTAGTAGTAGTAGTAGTAGTAGTCGTGTTTATTGCCGGGGAGGGGCGGTTCGGCCGCCCCTCGCTTCCTTAGGGCACACCGGTTTTTAAACACCAGTTTCACAATTGGCGCTGCCGGCACTCGGCCCTTTAGCGGGTTGCAATTTTCCTCGTTTTTCAGCCGTCCCCTCTGTTTTATTCGGCCCGGGCCATTTTCAGAGTCGTCGACTTACTAGACGGGTCGGTCGTCATTGATGAGCGGGCCATGCTACCTAATTTTTTGAGTTTTTGAGCTGTTTTACGGCTCGGTGTGAACGTCGGGCCCCCTCACCTTCAGACCTGCAGGGTGTCTCGGCTGCCCTTTTAGACTCCCCCCCCTCTTCACCATATTTTCATGTCGAATGTGTCAAGTTTTTGAACCCGTCCCTACACTGTTTCCGGATAGTCCAGAAACTTACCCACACCCTCCCCTAGGGCTATTCCACACCCTCTAGGGCTAATCCCTCCCCGCCTATGCTGTGAGTCTATTGGGAGTACAAATGCAAGGGACCGCGTATTGTTTTTGACCATTGGGAAGAAGTTACTGCTACTTCGGATCCAATCCGACTTCATCGAAATCTCGGCTGGGCCGAGATATCAATTCCATTCGGTCTTCACCTGCCGACCTACTTCGCGATGGGGTTGAGAAGGAAGGGTTCACCAACTTCACCGAAATCTGTCTCCTCAGAGATTTGATATCAGGTTCATCGGGATCTTCCTTCTTGGGTGGGCTTGACACATCCTAGAAAATATGGCTGATTGTTCGGATGGGACCACCATCCTCGGTTCTGGTCGGTGTTCAGCAATTAGCTCCGTCCACCCGGCCTTTCCCTTAAAGGTTTTTAAGTGATGTTCCGTTTGCGTTTTTTTGATTCCGTTTTTTTTTTGGTAGGGTCCATGCCCAGTTTCCAGTTTCCTCATAGTACCATTTGTTCGCTGACCACCCCCTTCCTTACTCTTGTCCCCCAAACAGAGGAGATAGAGCCGGCGGGTACCTTTATGAGGCGGGATGGCCAACTTGGGCTCCCAATAGTTTACCGATTCCCTGGATAAAGGGGAAATTCGTTGCCATTGGTTGCCCCATGACCCCGACAGTAGGCACTGAGTCCGTAGCAGGAGAAAAAACCACACCTTGGAAATTTATGCCACCCCGGGAATCGAACCCTGGCCTTCCTGCTACGAATCAGACACTCTACCACCTGAGCCACTGACCCGCCTAATTAACCTAACCTAACCTAACCTTTTTTTTTTTTTTTAACGTAGGAAAAACGCTTTACGCGTACCCCGCCCTCCTGGGGGAGAGACGGGGTTATGTGGGACTGTCCGTTCCAGAAGGGACCGGACCTACCCACTAAAAAAACCTACGGTGACCTCCCTAAGCTATTTTGGAGGTGGTCGGGATCTCGAAATCGAATGCAACCGACCACCTCCAGCCCCGGCTTAAAAGCCCCATTCCCGGGGGGGAGAGAAGCTCCCCCCAATCAAACCTAGTGCTATTTGGACACCATGCGGGTCACCCACACGGTGTCCCCCATCCCTGGGCTCGCTCGGCTGGGTGTCCCGAGCCCCAGCTCGAGACACCCGCGACCCCCGGAGACCCCCCTCCTCGCTCGGGGAAGAGAACCCAAAGGGTTCCCGCCCGGCCGAGGAGGGAGGTTTCCGCACGCGACAAGGAGGGGACAGAGGCGAGTTCCGGGTCGCGTCTGTCCCCTCCCCCTGTCCCACCCCCCAGGTCGACCCCCAATTAAAATAAAATAAAATATAGTTAAAATATTAAATATATATATATATAAATAATAAATAATCAATAAATAAAATAAATAAAATTGTATATAAAATATATATAAATAAATAATAAATAAATAAATAAGTTATAAATAAAAAATGAATATGAAGTCAACAAAAAATAAAAAATGAATACAAAGTCAACAAAATAAAACATGAATACGAAGTCAAAAATAAATAATAAATAAATAAATAAGTTATAAATAAAAAATGAATATGAAGTCAACAAAATAAAACATGAATACAAAGTCAAAAATAAATAATAAATCAATAAATAAAAGGTTAATCAATAAATAAAAGGTTAAACCTGCTTCTTGTGATATTTGTTTAGCGTCGTATAAGGTATCTTACAACGGCGGCTGGCTTCTCTTATCGACGTGCCATTTTTTATAGCCAACAGTGCTTCGTTCATCATGGTTTCAGTCCAGGCTGGTACCCTGCCAGGTCTACGTGCTTTTGGGACCTCCAGGCGCGGTGACACGCGCGGCGTCACACGCGCAACTAACAGTGGCGTTACGCGCGCTGTTAACAGCGGCGTCGTCACGCGCGGCGACGCGCGCGGCGACGCGCGCAGTGCAGGACGCACTGCTAAAAGCGGCGACGCGCGCAGTGCAGGACGCACTGCTAAAAGCGGCGACGCGCGCAGTGCAGAACGCACTGCTAAAAGCGGCGACGCGCGCGGCGACTCGCGCGGTTTAGAACGCGCTGCTACTGGCGACGACGCGCGCGGAGACGGTGTTGCGTGCACCTGTCTTCGGTTTTTAATCATATTTCGAATGAACGATCTGTTCAATACGTATTCCTTTTGGCGACTTGGGGTTTTTCGACATCTAACCCTCGTCTCATTGATTGACCCCGAGGACGGCATTGCGATATCCAGGAGGTCATGGGTTAGACAGTCGTGGTGGGCCTCCTCGGTCGCTTCTTCTTCCACGTACCACCGCAACCATTTTATGAGATTATAATTATGTTGAAGCGACCCTTCAACAACTTTCGAGATTGATATATTTTTCTCTGCCCCTGTTTTTCTTACACCTTGGTCGAAGAGTTTCATATTCCATGTAAATTCATATTCTGCACAAGGTTTAGATTTAATCTTGTACGCGTTTATACTGTCAGGATAACGCGTTCTCAGAATTTGACAATATATGTCACCTTTTTTTAACATTCGTAAATCAGGTATAGTAGAATTAGTTTTCGCTGTAACCCAGTCTATCATTTCAAGGATGCTCCACTGATATTTGGCGTTCATGATGTTTATATTCAGTTGTTCAAAGCGATGGCTTCCTAAAGATGTACCTTTAACTCGACAAACGTTCACCAGCACAGTAAATTGGCAACTCAACCTAACCTAACCTAACCTAACCTAACCTAACCTACCCTTTTTTTTTTTTTTTTTTTTTTTGCGTTGGGGAAATCCGTTATGGATAACCCCCCCCATTACTGGCAATGAGGGAGGCCAATGTCGGACTCGCACCGACTAAAACCCCACGGCCGCCCCTAGACATCTAACGCGGGGTGCCGGGATCGCGCGAGCATACAACCGGACACCCACGCTGTCTCTCAGGAGACCACCCCGATGGGGGAGTGAAGCTCCCCCAACGTTTAACCCCACTAGTGGGAACCGTAGCGGCGGCGGCTACGTTTCCCCCCCCCTGGGGGCACCCGATTGGAGGCGGTTTCCAGAACCAACCCCCCGATGCCCCCCGGTGACCCCGTTGTCCGTCCGTGCCAGGGCGCGATCGCCTGTCGCTCTCCCCGGTCGGTGCGGGCAAAAGGGTCTCCGCTCGCGGTAAGGCCCCCCCCTCGGAGGGGTGCATTTCGCACACCCCCGGGGCGAGCCCCCTTCCGTGAGTCCAGGAGGTACCCGGTACCTCCACCCTCACTGCCCTCCTCCGGCGATCGGGCGTCCCCGATCGTGGAAGGAGGGGTATCCCCAGTTTGGACTGCGCCAGAAGGGCGCAGCCTCTTTTACGCCCCCCCCGTGGACCGCGCCAGAAGGGCGCGGCCTCTTTCCCTCCCCGGTGGACCACACCAGAAGGGTGTGGTCCCTACCCCGTGGACCACGCCAGAAGGGCGTGGCCTCTTACCCCACGTCCATTGCACCCCCCCACAAGGAGGAGGAGCCGGAGCGGCCGGTGCGGGCGCGGCTTTAGCCGCGGCACCGGTGGGGGGTCCTGTCCTGTCCGCGCGCGGAGACGGTGTTGCGTGCACCTGTCTTCGGTTTTTAATCATATTTCGAATGAACGATCTGTTCAATACGTATTCCTTTTGGCGACTTGGGGTTTTTCGACATCTAACCCTCGTCTCATTGATTGACCCCGAGGACGGCATTGCGATATCCAGGAGGTCATGGGTTAGACAGTCGTGGTGGGCCTCCTCGGTCGCTTCTTCTTCCACGTACCACCGCAACCATTTTATGAGATTATAATTATGTTGAAGCGACCCTTCAACAACTTTCGAGATTGATATATTTTTCTCTGCCCCTGTTTTTCTTACACCTTGGTCGAAGAGTTTCATATTCCATGTAAATTCATATTCTGCACAAGGTTTAGATTTAATCTTGTACGCGTTTATACTGTCAGGATAACGCGTTCTCAGAATTTGACAATATATGTCACCTTTTTTTAACATTCGTAAATCAGGTATAGTAGAATTAGTTTTCGCTGTAACCCAGTCTATCATTTCAAGGATGCTCCACTGATATTTGGCGTTCATGATGTTTATATTCAGTTGTTCAAAGCGATGGCTTCCTAAAGATGTACCTTTAACTCGACAAACGTTCACCAGCACAGTAAATTGGCAACTCAACCTAACCTAACCTAACCTAACCTACCCTTTTTTTTTTTTTTTTTTTTTTTGCGTTGGGGAAATCCGTTATGGATAACCCCCCCCATTACTGGCAATGAGGGAGGCCAATGTCGGACTCGCACCGACTAAAACCCCACGGCCGCCCCTAGACATCTAACGCGGGGTGCCGGGATCGCGCGAGCATACAACCGGACACCCACGCTGTCTCTCAGGAGACCACCCCGATGGGGGCGTGAAGCTCCCCCAACGTTTAACCCCACTAGTGGGAACCGTAGCGGCGGCGGCTACGTTTCCCCCCCCCCCTGGGGGCACCCGATTGGAGGCGGTTTCCAGAACCAACCCCCCGATGCCCCCCGGTGACCCCGTTGTCCGTCCGTGCCAGGGCGCGATCGCCTGTCGCTCTCCCCGGTCGGTGCGGGCAAAAGGGTCTCCGCTCGCGGTAAGGCCCCCCCCTCGGAGGGGTGCATTTCGCACACCCCCGGGGCGAGCCCCCTTCCGTGAGTCCAGGAGGTACCCGGTACCTCCACCCTCACTGCCCTCCTCCGGCGATCGGGCGTCCCCGATCGTGGAAGGAGGGGTATCCCCAGTTTGGACTGCGCCAGAAGGGCGCAGCCTCTTTTACGCCCCCCCCGTGGACCGCGCCAGAAGGGCGCGGCCTCTTTCCCTCCCCGGTGGACCACACCAGAAGGGTGTGGTCCCTACCCCGTGGACCACGCCAGAAGGGCGTGGCCTCTTACCCCACGTCCATTGCACCCCCCCACAAGGAGGAGGAGCCGGAGCGGCCGGTGCGGGCGCGGCTTTAGCCGCGGCACCGGTGGGGGGTCCTGTCCTGTCCGCGCGCGGAGACGGTGTTGCGTGCACCTGTCTTCGGTTTTTAATCATATTTCGAATGAACGATCTGTTCAATACGTATTCCTTTTGGCGACTTGGGGTTTTTCGACATCTAACCCTCGTCTCATTGATTGACCCCGAGGACGGCATTGCGATATCCAGGAGGTCATGGGTTAGACAGTCGTGGTGGGCCTCCTCGGTCGCTTCTTCTTCCACGTACCACCGCAACCATTTTATGAGATTATAATTATGTTGAAGCGACCCTTCAACAACTTTCGAGATTGATATATTTTTCTCTGCCCCTGTTTTTCTTACACCTTGGTCGAAGAGTTTCATATTCCATGTAAATTCATATTCTGCACAAGGTTTAGATTTAATCTTGTACGCGTTTATACTGTCAGGATAACGCGTTCTCAGAATTTGACAATATATGTCACCTTTTTTTAACATTCGTAAATCAGGTATAGTAGAATTAGTTTTCGCTGTAACCCAGTCTATCATTTCAAGGATGCTCCACTGATATTTGGCGTTCATGATGTTTATATTCAGTTGTTCAAAGCGATGGCTTCCTAAAGATGTACCTTTAACTCGACAAACGTTCACCAGCACAGTAAATTGGCAACTCAACCTAACCTAACCTAACCTAACCTACCCTTTTTTTTTTTTTTTTTTTTTTTGCGTTGGGGAAATCCGTTATGGATAACCCCCCCCATTACTGGCAATGAGGGAGGCCAATGTCGGACTCGCACCGACTAAAACCCCACGGCCGCCCCTAGACATCTAACGCGGGGTGCCGGGATCGCGCGAGCATACAACCGGACACCCACGCTGTCTCTCAGGAGACCACCCCGATGGGGGAGTGAAGCTCCCCCAACGTTTAACCCCACTAGTGGGAACCGTAGCGGCGGCGGCTACGTTTCCCCCCCCCTGGGGGCACCCGATTGGAGGCGGTTTCCAGAACCAACCCCCCGATGCCCCCCGGTGACCCCGTTGTCCGTCCGTGCCAGGGCGCGATCGCCTGTCGCTCTCCCCGGTCGGTGCGAGCAAAAGGGTCTCCGCTCGCGGTAAGGCCCCCCCCTCGGAGGGGTGCATTTCGCACACCCCCGGGGCGAGCCCCCTTCCGTGAGTCCAGGAGGTACCCGGTACCTCCACCCTCACTGCCCTCCTCCGGCGATCGGGCGTCCCCGATCGTGGAAGGAGGGGTATCCCCAGTTTGGACTGCGCCAGAAGGGCGCAGCCTCTTTTACGCCCCCCCCGTGGACCGCGCCAGAAGGGCGCGGCCTCTTTCCCTCCCCGGTGGACCACACCAGAAGGGTGTGGTCCCTACCCCGTGGACCACGCCAGAAGGGCGTGGCCTCTTACCCCACGTCCATTGCACCCCCCCACAAGGAGGAGGAGCCGGAGCGGCCGGTGCGGGCGCGGCTTTAGCCGCGGCACCGGTGGGGGGTCCTGTCCTGTCCGCGCGCGGAGACGGTGTTGCGTGCACCTGTCTTCGGTTTTTAATCATATTTCGAATGAACGATCTGTTCAATACGTATTCCTTTTGGCGACTTGGGGTTTTTCGACATCTAACCCTCGTCTCATTGATTGACCCCGAGGACGGCATTGCGATATCCAGGAGGTCATGGGTTAGACAGTCGTGGTGGGCCTCCTCGGTCGCTTCTTCTTCCACGTACCACCGCAACCATTTTATGAGATTATAATTATGTTGAAGCGACCCTTCAACAACTTTCGAGATTGATATATTTTTCTCTGCCCCTGTTTTTCTTACACCTTGGTCGAAGAGTTTCATATTCCATGTAAATTCATATTCTGCACAAGGTTTAGATTTAATCTTGTACGCGTTTATACTGTCAGGATAACGCGTTCTCAGAATTTGACAATATATGTCACCTTTTTTTAACATTCGTAAATCAGGTATAGTAGAATTAGTTTTCGCTGTAACCCAGTCTATCATTTCAAGGATGCTCCACTGATATTTGGCGTTCATGATGTTTATATTCAGTTGTTCAAAGCGATGGCTTCCTAAAGATGTACCTTTAACTCGACAAACGTTCACCAGCACAGTAAATTGGCAACTCAACCTAACCTAACCTAACCTAACCTACCCTTTTTTTTTTTTTTTTTTTTTTGCGTTGGGGAAATCCGTTATGGATAACCCCCCCCATTACTGGCAATGAGGGAGGCCAATGTCGGACTCGCACCGACTAAAACCCCACGGCCGCCCCTAGACATCTAACGCGGGGTGCCGGGATCGCGCGAGCATACAACCGGACACCCACGCTGTCTCTCAGGAGACCACCCCGATGGGGGAGTGAAGCTCCCCCAACGTTTAACCCCACTAGTGGGAACCGTAGCGGCGGCGGCTACGTTTCCCCCCCCCTGGGGGCACCCGATTGGAGGCGGTTTCCAGAACCAACCCCCCGATGCCCCCCGGTGACCCCGTTGTCCGTCCGTGCCAGGGCGCGATCGCCTGTCGCTCTCCCCGGTCGGTGCGAGCAAAAGGGTCTCCGCTCGCGGTAAGGCCCCCCCCTCGGAGGGGTGCATTTCGCACACCCCCGGGGCGAGCCCCCTTCCGTGAGTCCAGGAGGTACCCGGTACCTCCACCCTCACTGCCCTCCTCCGGCGATCGGGCGTCCCCGATCGTGGAAGGAGGGGTATCCCCAGTTTGGACTGCGCCAGAAGGGCGCAGCCTCTTTTACGCCCCCCCCGTGGACCGCGCCAGAAGGGCGCGGCCTCTTTCCCTCCCCGGTGGACCACACCAGAAGGGTGTGGTCCCTACCCCGTGGACCACGCCAGAAGGGCGTGGCCTCTTACCCCACGTCCATTGCACCCCCCCACAAGGAGGAGGAGCCGGAGCGGCCGGTGCGGGCGCGGCTTTAGCCGCGGCACCGGTGGGGGGTCCTGTCCTGTCCGCGCGCGGAGACGGTGTTGCGTGCACCTGTCTTCGGTTTTTAATCATATTTCGAATGAACGATCTGTTCAATACGTATTCCTTTTGGCGACTTGGGGTTTTTCGACATCTAACCCTCGTCTCATTGATTGACCCCGAGGACGGCATTGCGATATCCAGGAGGTCATGGGTTAGACAGTCGTGGTGGGCCTCCTCGGTCGCTTCTTCTTCCACGTACCACCGCAACCATTTTATGAGATTATAATTATGTTGAAGCGACCCTTCAACAACTTTCGAGATTGATATATTTTTCTCTGCCCCTGTTTTTCTTACACCTTGGTCGAAGAGTTTCATATTCCATGTAAATTCATATTCTGCACAAGGTTTAGATTTAATCTTGTACGCGTTTATACTGTCAGGATAACGCGTTCTCAGAATTTGACAATATATGTCACCTTTTTTTAACATTCGTAAATCAGGTATAGTAGAATTAGTTTTCGCTGTAACCCAGTCTATCATTTCAAGGATGCTCCACTGATATTTGGCGTTCATGATGTTTATATTCAGTTGTTCAAAGCGATGGCTTCCTAAAGATGTACCTTTAACTCGACAAACGTTCACCAGCACAGTAAATTGGCAACTCAACCTAACCTAACCTAACCTAACCTAACCTAACCTACCCTTTTTTTTTTTTTTTTTTTTTGCGTTGGGGAAATCCGTTATGGATAACCCCCCCCATTACTGGCAATGAGGGAGGCCAATGTCGGACTCGCACCGACTAAAACCCCACGGCCGCCCCTAGACATCTAACGCGGGGTGCCGGGATCGCGCGAGCATACAACCGGACACCCACGCTGTCTCTCAGGAGACCACCCCGATGGGGGAGTGAAGCTCCCCCAACGTTTAACCCCACTAGTGGGAACCGTAGCGGCGGCGGCTACGTTTCCCCCCCCCTGGGGGCACCCGATTGGAGGCGGTTTCCAGAACCAACCCCCCGATGCCCCCCGGTGACCCCGTTGTCCGTCCGTGCCAGGGCGCGATCGCCTGTCGCTCTCCCCGGTCGGTGCGGGCAAAAGGGTCTCCGCTCGCGGTAAGGCCCCCCCCTCGGAGGGGTGCATTTCGCACACCCCCGGGGCGAGCCCCCTTCCGTGAGTCCAGGAGGTACCCGGTACCTCCACCCTCACTGCCCTCCTCCGGCGATCGGGCGTCCCCGATCGTGGAAGGAGGGGTATCCCCAGTTTGGACTGCGCCAGAAGGGCGCAGCCTCTTTTACGCCCCCCCCCGTGGACCGCGCCAGAAGGGCGCGGCCTCTTTCCCTCCCCGGTGGACCACACCAGAAGGGTGTGGTCCCTACCCCGTGGACCACGCCAGAAGGGCGTGGCCTCTTACCCCACGTCCATTGCACCCCCCCACAAGGAGGAGGAGCCGGAGCGGCCGGTGCGGGCGCGGCTTTAGCCGCGGCACCGGTGGGGGGTCCTGTCCTGTCCGCGCGCGGAGACGGTGTTGCGTGCACCTGTCTTCGGTTTTTAATCATATTTCGAATGAACGATCTGTTCAATACGTATTCCTTTTGGCGACTTGGGGTTTTTCGACATCTAACCCTCGTCTCATTGATTGACCCCGAGGACGGCATTGCGATATCCAGGAGGTCATGGGTTAGACAGTCGTGGTGGGCCTCCTCGGTCGCTTCTTCTTCCACGTACCACCGCAACCATTTTATGAGATTATAATTATGTTGAAGCGACCCTTCAACAACTTTCGAGATTGATATATTTTTCTCTGCCCCTGTTTTTCTTACACCTTGGTCGAAGAGTTTCATATTCCATGTAAATTCATATTCTGCACAAGGTTTAGATTTAATCTTGTACGCGTTTATACTGTCAGGATAACGCGTTCTCAGAATTTGACAATATATGTCACCTTTTTTTAACATTCGTAAATCAGGTATAGTAGAATTAGTTTTCGCTGTAACCCAGTCTATCATTTCAAGGATGCTCCACTGATATTTGGCGTTCATGATGTTTATATTCAGTTGTTCAAAGCGATGGCTTCCTAAAGATGTACCTTTAACTCGACAAACGTTCACCAGCACAGTAAATTGGCAACTCAACCTAACCTAACCTAACCTAACCTAACCTAACCTACCCTTTTTTTTTTTTTTTTTTTTTTTGCGTTGGGGAAATCCGTTATGGATAACCCCCCCCATTACTGGCAATGAGGGAGGCCAATGTCGGACTCGCACCGACTAAAACCCCACGGCCGCCCCTAGACATCTAACGCGGGGTGCCGGGATCGCGCGAGCATACAACCGGACACCCACGCTGTCTCTCAGGAGACCACCCCGATGGGGGAGTGAAGCTCCCCCAACGTTTAACCCCACTAGTGGGAACCGTAGCGGCGGCGGCTACGTTTCCCCCCCCCCTGGGGGCACCCGATTGGAGGCGGTTTCCAGAACCAACCCCCCGATGCCCCCCGGTGACCCCGTTGTCCGTCCGTGCCAGGGCGCGATCGCCTGTCGCTCTCCCCGGTCGGTGCGGGCAAAAGGGTCTCCGCTCGCGGTAAGGCCCCCCCCTCGGAGGGGTGCATTTCGCACACCCCCGGGGCGAGCCCCCTTCCGTGAGTCCAGGAGGTACCCGGTACCTCCACCCTCACTGCCCTCCTCCGGCGATCGGGCGTCCCCGATCGTGGAAGGAGGGGTATCCCCAGTTTGGACTGCGCCAGAAGGGCGCAGCCTCTTTTACGCCCCCCCCGTGGACCGCGCCAGAAGGGCGCGGCCTCTTTCCCTCCCCGGTGGACCACACCAGAAGGGTGTGGTCCCTACCCCGTGGACCACGCCAGAAGGGCGTGGCCTCTTACCCCACGTCCATTGCACCCCCCCACAAGGAGGAGGAGCCGGAGCGGCCGGTGCGGGCGCGGCTTTAGCCGCGGCACCGGTGGGGGGTCCTGTCCTGTCCGCGCGCGGAGACGGTGTTGCGTGCACCTGTCTTCGGTTTTTAATCATATTTCGAATGAACGATCTGTTCAATACGTATTCCTTTTGGCGACTTGGGGTTTTTCGACATCTAACCCTCGTCTCATTGATTGACCCCGAGGACGGCATTGCGATATCCAGGAGGTCATGGGTTAGACAGTCGTGGTGGGCCTCCTCGGTCGCTTCTTCTTCCACGTACCACCGCAACCATTTTATGAGATTATAATTATGTTGAAGCGACCCTTCAACAACTTTCGAGATTGATATATTTTTCTCTGCCCCTGTTTTTCTTACACCTTGGTCGAAGAGTTTCATATTCCATGTAAATTCATATTCTGCACAAGGTTTAGATTTAATCTTGTACGCGTTTATACTGTCAGGATAACGCGTTCTCAGAATTTGACAATATATGTCACCTTTTTTTAACATTCGTAAATCAGGTATAGTAGAATTAGTTTTCGCTGTAACCCAGTCTATCATTTCAAGGATGCTCCACTGATATTTGGCGTTCATGATGTTTATATTCAGTTGTTCAAAGCGATGGCTTCCTAAAGATGTACCTTTAACTCGACAAACGTTCACCAGCACAGTAAATTGGCAACTCAACCTAACCTAACCTAACCTAACCTAACCTAACCTACCCTTTTTTTTTTTTTTTTTTTTTTTTGCGTTGGGGAAATCCGTTATGGATAACCCCCCCCATTACTGGCAATGAGGGAGGCCAATGTCGGACTCGCACCGACTAAAACCCCACGGCCGCCCCTAGACATCTAACGCGGGGTGCCGGGATCGCGCGAGCATACAACCGGACACCCACGCTGTCTCTCAGGAGACCACCCCGATGGGGGAGTGAAGCTCCCCCAACGTTTAACCCCACTAGTGGGAACCGTAGCGGCGGCGGCTACGTTTCCCCCCCCCTGGGGGCACCCGATTGGAGGCGGTTTCCAGAACCAACCCCCCGATGCCCCCCGGTGACCCCGTTGTCCGTCCGTGCCAGGGCGCGATCGCCTGTCGCTCTGCCCGGTCGGTGCGGGCAAAAGGGTCTCCGCTCGCGGTAAGGCCCCCCCCTCGGAGGGGTGCATTTCGCACACCCCCGGGGCGAGCCCCCTTCCGTGAGTCCAGGAGGTACCCGGTACCTCCACCCTCACTGCCCTCCTCCGGCGATCGGGCGTCCCCGATCGTGGAAGGAGGGGTATCCCCAGTTTGGACTGCGCCAGAAGGGCGCAGCCTCTTTTACGCCCCCCCCGTGGACCGCGCCAGAAGGGCGCGGCCTCTTTCCCTCCCCGGTGGACCACACCAGAAGGGTGTGGTCCCTACCCCGTGGACCACGCCAGAAGGGCGTGGCCTCTTACCCCACGTCCATTGCACCCCCCCACAAGGAGGAGGAGCCGGAGCGGCCGGTGCGGGCGCGGCTTTAGCCGCGGCACCGGTGGGGGGTCCTGTCCTGTCCGCGCGCGGAGACGGTGTTGCGTGCACCTGTCTTCGGTTTTTAATCATATTTCGAATGAACGATCTGTTCAATACGTATTCCTTTTGGCGACTTGGGGTTTTTCGACATCTAACCCTCGTCTCATTGATTGACCCCGAGGACGGCATTGCGATATCCAGGAGGTCATGGGTTAGACAGTCGTGGTGGGCCTCCTCGGTCGCTTCTTCTTCCACGTACCACCGCAACCATTTTATGAGATTATAATTATGTTGAAGCGACCCTTCAACAACTTTCGAGATTGATATATTTTTCTCTGCCCCTGTTTTTCTTACACCTTGGTCGAAGAGTTTCATATTCCATGTAAATTCATATTCTGCACAAGGTTTAGATTTAATCTTGTACGCGTTTATACTGTCAGGATAACGCGTTCTCAGAATTTGACAATATATGTCACCTTTTTTTAACATTCGTAAATCAGGTATAGTAGAATTAGTTTTCGCTGTAACCCAGTCTATCATTTCAAGGATGCTCCACTGATATTTGGCGTTCATGATGTTTATATTCAGTTGTTCAAAGCGATGGCTTCCTAAAGATGTACCTTTAACTCGACAAACGTTCACCAGCACAGTAAATTGGCAACTCAACCTAACCTAACCTAACCTAACCTACCCTTTTTTTTTTTTTTTTTTTTTTTGCGTTGGGGAAATCCGTTATGGATAACCCCCCCCCATTACTGGCAATGAGGGAGGCCAATGTCGGACTCGCACCGACTAAAACCCCACGGCCGCCCCTAGACATCTAACGCGGGGTGCCGGGATCGCGCGAGCATACAACCGGACACCCACGCTGTCTCTCAGGAGACCACCCCGATGGGGGAGTGAAGCTCCCCCAACGTTTAACCCCACTAGTGGGAACCGTAGCGGCGGCGGCTACGTTTCCCCCCCCCCTGGGGGCACCCGATTGGAGGCGGTTTCCAGAACCAACCCCCCGATGCCCCCCGGTGACCCCGTTGTCCGTCCGTGCCAGGGCGCGATCGCCTGTCGCTCTCCCCGGTCGGTGCGGGCAAAAGGGTCTCCGCTCGCGGTAAGGCCCCCCCCTCGGAGGGGTGCATTTCGCACACCCCCGGGGCGAGCCCCCTTCCGTGAGTCCAGGAGGTACCCGGTACCTCCACCCTCACTGCCCTCCTCCGGCGATCGGGCGTCCCCGATCGTGGAAGGAGGGGTATCCCCAGTTTGGACTGCGCCAGAAGGGCGCAGCCTCTTTTACGCCCCCCCCGTGGACCGCGCCAGAAGGGCGCGGCCTCTTTCCCTCCCCGGTGGACCACACCAGAAGGGTGTGGTCCCTACCCCGTGGACCACGCCAGAAGGGCGTGGCCTCTTACCCCACGTCCATTGCACCCCCCCACAAGGAGGAGGAGCCGGAGCGGCCGGTGCGGGCGCGGCTTTAGCCGCGGCACCGGTGGGGGGTCCTGTCCTGTCCGCGCGCGGAGACGGTGTTGCGTGCACCTGTCTTCGGTTTTTAATCATATTTCGAATGAACGATCTGTTCAATACGTATTCCTTTTGGCGACTTGGGGTTTTTCGACATCTAACCCTCGTCTCATTGATTGACCCCGAGGACGGCATTGCGATATCCAGGAGGTCATGGGTTAGACAGTCGTGGTGGGCCTCCTCGGTCGCTTCTTCTTCCACGTACCACCGCAACCATTTTATGAGATTATAATTATGTTGAAGCGACCCTTCAACAACTTTCGAGATTGATATATTTTTCTCTGCCCCTGTTTTTCTTACACCTTGGTCGAAGAGTTTCATATTCCATGTAAATTCATATTCTGCACAAGGTTTAGATTTAATCTTGTACGCGTTTATACTGTCAGGATAACGCGTTCTCAGAATTTGACAATATATGTCACCTTTTTTTAACATTCGTAAATCAGGTATAGTAGAATTAGTTTTCGCTGTAACCCAGTCTATCATTTCAAGGATGCTCCACTGATATTTGGCGTTCATGATGTTTATATTCAGTTGTTCAAAGCGATGGCTTCCTAAAGATGTACCTTTAACTCGACAAACGTTCACCAGCACAGTAAATTGGCAACTCAACCTAACCTAACCTAACCTAACCTAACCTAACCTACCCTTTTTTTTTTTTTTTTTTTTTTTGCGTTGGGGAAATCCGTTATGGATAACCCCCCCCATTACTGGCAATGAGGGAGGCCAATGTCGGACTCGCACCGACTAAAACCCCACGGCCGCCCCTAGACATCTAACGCGGGGTGCCGGGATCGCGCGAGCATACAACCGGACACCCACGCTGTCTCTCAGGAGACCACCCCGATGGGGGAGTGAAGCTCCCCCAACGTTTAACCCCACTAGTGGGAACCGTAGCGGCGGCGGCTACGTTTCCCCCCCCCCCCTGGGGGCACCCGATTGGAGGCGGTTTCCAGAACCAACCCCCCGATGCCCCCCGGTGACCCCGTTGTCCGTCCGTGCCAGGGCGCGATCGCCTGTCGCTCTCCCCGGTCGGTGCGGGCAAAAGGGTCTCCGCTCGCGGTAAGGCCCCCCCCTCGGAGGGGTGCATTTCGCACACCCCCGGGGCGAGCCCCCTTCCGTGAGTCCAGGAGGTACCCGGTACCTCCACCCTCACTGCCCTCCTCCGGCGATCGGGCGTCCCCGATCGTGGAAGGAGGGGTATCCCCAGTTTGGACTGCGCCAGAAGGGCGCAGCCTCTTTTACGCCCCCCCCGTGGACCGCGCCAGAAGGGCGCGGCCTCTTTCCCTCCCCGGTGGACCACACCAGAAGGGTGTGGTCCCTACCCCGTGGACCACGCCAGAAGGGCGTGGCCTCTTACCCCACGTCCATTGCACCCCCCCACAAGGAGGAGGAGCCGGAGCGGCCGGTGCGGGCGCGGCTTTAGCCGCGGCACCGGTGGGGGGTCCTGTCCTGTCCGCGCGCGGAGACGGTGTTGCGTGCACCTGTCTTCGGTTTTTAATCATATTTCGAATGAACGATCTGTTCAATACGTATTCCTTTTGGCGACTTGGGGTTTTTCGACATCTAACCCTCGTCTCATTGATTGACCCCGAGGACGGCATTGCGATATCCAGGAGGTCATGGGTTAGACAGTCGTGGTGGGCCTCCTCGGTCGCTTCTTCTTCCACGTACCACCGCAACCATTTTATGAGATTATAATTATGTTGAAGCGACCCTTCAACAACTTTCGAGATTGATATATTTTTCTCTGCCCCTGTTTTTCTTACACCTTGGTCGAAGAGTTTCATATTCCATGTAAATTCATATTCTGCACAAGGTTTAGATTTAATCTTGTACGCGTTTATACTGTCAGGATAACGCGTTCTCAGAATTTGACAATATATGTCACCTTTTTTTAACATTCGTAAATCAGGTATAGTAGAATTAGTTTTCGCTGTAACCCAGTCTATCATTTCAAGGATGCTCCACTGATATTTGGCGTTCATGATGTTTATATTCAGTTGTTCAAAGCGATGGCTTCCTAAAGATGTACCTTTAACTCGACAAACGTTCACCAGCACAGTAAATTGGCAACTCAACCTAACCTAACCTAACCTACCCTTTTTTTTTTTTTTTTTTTTTGCGTTGGGGAAATCCGTTATGGATAACCCCCCCCATTACTGGCAATGAGGGAGGCCAATGTCGGACTCGCACCGACTAAAACCCCACGGCCGCCCCTAGACATCTAACGCGGGGTGCCGGGATCGCGCGAGCATACAACCGGACACCCACGCTGTCTCTCAGGAGACCACCCCGATGGGGGAGTGAAGCTCCCCCAACGTTTAACCCCACTAGTGGGAACCGTAGCGGCGGCGGCTACGTTTCCCCCCCCCTGGGGGCACCCGATTGGAGGCGGTTTCCAGAACCAACCCCCCGATGCCCCCCGGTGACCCCGTTGTCCGTCCGTGCCAGGGCGCGATCGCCTGTCGCTCTCCCCGGTCGGTGCGGGCAAAAGGGTCTCCGCTCGCGGTAAGGCCCCCCCCTCGGAGGGGTGCATTTCGCACACCCCCGGGGCGAGCCCCCTTCCGTGAGTCCAGGAGGTACCCGGTACCTCCACCCTCACTGCCCTCCTCCGGCGATCGGGCGTCCCCGATCGTGGAAGGAGGGGTATCCCCAGTTTGGACTGCGCCAGAAGGGCGCAGCCTCTTTTACGCCCCCCCCGTGGACCGCGCCAGAAGGGCGCGGCCTCTTTCCCTCCCCGGTGGACCACACCAGAAGGGTGTGGTCCCTACCCCGTGGACCACGCCAGAAGGGCGTGGCCTCTTACCCCACGTCCATTGCACCCCCCCACAAGGAGGAGGAGCCGGAGCGGCCGGTGCGGGCGCGGCTTTAGCCGCGGCACCGGTGGGGGGTCCTGTCCTGTCCGCGCGCGGAGACGGTGTTGCGTGCACCTGTCTTCGGTTTTTAATCATATTTCGAATGAACGATCTGTTCAATACGTATTCCTTTTGGCGACTTGGGGTTTTTCGACATCTAACCCTCGTCTCATTGATTGACCCCGAGGACGGCATTGCGATATCCAGGAGGTCATGGGTTAGACAGTCGTGGTGGGCCTCCTCGGTCGCTTCTTCTTCCACGTACCACCGCAACCATTTTATGAGATTATAATTATGTTGAAGCGACCCTTCAACAACTTTCGAGATTGATATATTTTTCTCTGCCCCTGTTTTTCTTACACCTTGGTCGAAGAGTTTCATATTCCATGTAAATTCATATTCTGCACAAGGTTTAGATTTAATCTTGTACGCGTTTATACTGTCAGGATAACGCGTTCTCAGAATTTGACAATATATGTCACCTTTTTTTAACATTCGTAAATCAGGTATAGTAGAATTAGTTTTCGCTGTAACCCAGTCTATCATTTCAAGGATGCTCCACTGATATTTGGCGTTCATGATGTTTATATTCAGTTGTTCAAAGCGATGGCTTCCTAAAGATGTACCTTTAACTCGACAAACGTTCACCAGCACAGTAAATTGGCAACTCAACCTAACCTAACCTAACCTAACCTAACCTAACCTACCCTTTTTTTTTTTTTTTTTTTTTTTGCGTTGGGGAAATCCGTTATGGATAACCCCCCCCATTACTGGCAATGAGGGAGGCCAATGTCGGACTCGCACCGACTAAAACCCCACGGCCGCCCCTAGACATCTAACGCGGGGTGCCGGGATCGCGCGAGCATACAACCGGACACCCACGCTGTCTCTCAGGAGACCACCCCGATGGGGGAGTGAAGCTCCCCCAACGTTTAACCCCACTAGTGGGAACCGTAGCGGCGGCGGCTACGTTTCCCCCCCCCCTGGGGGCACCCGATTGGAGGCGGTTTCCAGAACCAACCCCCCGATGCCCCCCGGTGACCCCGTTGTCCGTCCGTGCCAGGGCGCGATCGCCTGTCGCTCTCCCCGGTCGGTGCGGGCAAAAGGGTCTCCGCTCGCGGTAAGGCCCCCCCCTCGGAGGGGTGCATTTCGCACACCCCCGGGGCGAGCCCCCTTCCGTGAGTCCAGGAGGTACCCGGTACCTCCACCCTCACTGCCCTCCTCCGGCGATCGGGCGTCCCCGATCGTGGAAGGAGGGGTATCCCCAGTTTGGACTGCGCCAGAAGGGCGCAGCCTCTTTTACGCCCCCCCCGTGGACCGCGCCAGAAGGGCGCGGCCTCTTTCCCTCCCCGGTGGACCACACCAGAAGGGTGTGGTCCCTACCCCGTGGACCACGCCAGAAGGGCGTGGCCTCTTACCCCACGTCCATTGCACCCCCCCACAAGGAGGAGGAGCCGGAGCGGCGGGCGCGGCTTTAGCCGCGGCACCGGTGGGGGGTCCTGTCCTGTCCGCGCGCGGAGACGGTGTTGCGTGCACCTGTCTTCGGTTTTTAATCATATTTCGAATGAACGATCTGTTCAATACGTATTCCTTTTGGCGACTTGGGGTTTTTCGACATCTAACCCTCGTCTCATTGATTGACCCCGAGGACGGCATTGCGATATCCAGGAGGTCATGGGTTAGACAGTCGTGGTGGGCCTCCTCGGTCGCTTCTTCTTCCACGTACCACCGCAACCATTTTATGAGATTATAATTATGTTGAAGCGACCCTTCAACAACTTTCGAGATTGATATATTTTTCTCTGCCCCTGTTTTTCTTACACCTTGGTCGAAGAGTTTCATATTCCATGTAAATTCATATTCTGCACAAGGTTTAGATTTAATCTTGTACGCGTTTATACTGTCAGGATAACGCGTTCTCAGAATTTGACAATATATGTCACCTTTTTTTAACATTCGTAAATCAGGTATAGTAGAATTAGTTTTCGCTGTAACCCAGTCTATCATTTCAAGGATGCTCCACTGATATTTGGCGTTCATGATGTTTATATTCAGTTGTTCAAAGCGATGGCTTCCTAAAGATGTACCTTTAACTCGACAAACGTTCACCAGCACAGTAAATTGGCAACTCAACCTAACCTAACCTAACCTAACCTAACCTAACCTACCCTTTTTTTTTTTTTTTTTTTTTTGCGTTGGGGAAATCCGTTATGGATAACCCCCCCCATTACTGGCAATGAGGGAGGCCAATGTCGGACTCGCACCGACTAAAACCCCACGGCCGCCCCTAGACATCTAACGCGGGGTGCCGGGATCGCGCGAGCATACAACCGGACACCCACGCTGTCTCTCAGGAGACCACCCCGATGGGGGAGTGAAGCTCCCCCAACGTTTAACCCCACTAGTGGGAACCGTAGCGGCGGCGGCTACGTTTCCCCCCCCCTGGGGGCACCCGATTGGAGGCGGTTTCCAGAACCAACCCCCCGATGCCCCCCGGTGACCCCGTTGTCCGTCCGTGCCAGGGCGCGATCGCCTGTCGCTCTCCCCGGTCGGTGCGGGCAAAAGGGTCTCCGCTCGCGGTAAGGCCCCCCCCTCGGAGGGGTGCATTTCGCACACCCCCGGGGCGAGCCCCCTTCCGTGAGTCCAGGAGGTACCCGGTACCTCCACCCTCACTGCCCTCCTCCGGCGATCGGGCGTCCCCGATCGTGGAAGGAGGGGTATCCCCAGTTTGGACTGCGCCAGAAGGGCGCAGCCTCTTTTACGCCCCCCCCGTGGACCGCGCCAGAAGGGCGCGGCCTCTTTCCCTCCCCGGTGGACCACACCAGAAGGGTGTGGTCCCTACCCCGTGGACCACGCCAGAAGGGCGTGGCCTCTTACCCCACGTCCATTGCACCCCCCCACAAGGAGGAGGAGCCGGAGCGGCCGGTGCGGGCGCGGCTTTAGCCGCGGCACCGGTGGGGGGTCCTGTCCTGTCCGCGCGCGGAGACGGTGTTGCGTGCACCTGTCTTCGGTTTTTAATCATATTTCGAATGAACGATCTGTTCAATACGTATTCCTTTTGGCGACTTGGGGTTTTTCGACATCTAACCCTCGTCTCATTGATTGACCCCGAGGACGGCATTGCGATATCCAGGAGGTCATGGGTTAGACAGTCGTGGTGGGCCTCCTCGGTCGCTTCTTCTTCCACGTACCACCGCAACCATTTTATGAGATTATAATTATGTTGAAGCGACCCTTCAACAACTTTCGAGATTGATATATTTTTCTCTGCCCCTGTTTTTCTTACACCTTGGTCGAAGAGTTTCATATTCCATGTAAATTCATATTCTGCACAAGGTTTAGATTTAATCTTGTACGCGTTTATACTGTCAGGATAACGCGTTCTCAGAATTTGACAATATATGTCACCTTTTTTTAACATTCGTAAATCAGGTATAGTAGAATTAGTTTTCGCTGTAACCCAGTCTATCATTTCAAGGATGCTCCACTGATATTTGGCGTTCATGATGTTTATATTCAGTTGTTCAAAGCGATGGCTTCCTAAAGATGTACCTTTAACTCGACAAACGTTCACCAGCACAGTAAATTGGCAACTCAACCTAACCTAACCTAACCTAACCTAACCTAACCTACCCTTTTTTTTTTTTTTTTTTTTTTTGCGTTGGGGAAATCCGTTATGGATAACCCCCCCCATTACTGGCAATGAGGGAGGCCAATGTCGGACTCGCACCGACTAAAACCCCACGGCCGCCCCTAGACATCTAACGCGGGGTGCCGGGATCGCGCGAGCATACAACCGGACACCCACGCTGTCTCTCAGGAGACCACCCCGATGGGGGAGTGAAGCTCCCCCAACGTTTAACCCCACTAGTGGGAACCGTAGCGGCGGCGGCTACGTTTCCCCCCCCCTGGGGGCACCCGATTGGAGGCGGTTTCCAGAACCAACCCCCCGATGCCCCCCGGTGACCCCGTTGTCCGTCCGTGCCAGGGCGCGATCGCCTGTCGCTCTCCCCGGTCGGTGCGGGCAAAAGGGTCTCCGCTCGCGGTAAGGCCCCCCCCCTCGGAGGGGTGCATTTCGCACACCCCCGGGGCGAGCCCCCTTCCGTGAGTCCAGGAGGTACCCGGTACCTCCACCCTCACTGCCCTCCTCCGGCGATCGGGCGTCCCCGATCGTGGAAGGAGGGGTATCCCCAGTTTGGACTGCGCCAGAAGGGCGCAGCCTCTTTTACGCCCCCCCCGTGGACCGCGCCAGAAGGGCGCGGCCTCTTTCCCTCCCCGGTGGACCACACCAGAAGGGTGTGGTCCCTACCCCGTGGACCACGCCAGAAGGGCGTGGCCTCTTACCCCACGTCCATTGCACCCCCCCACAAGGAGGAGGAGCCGGAGCGGCCGGTGCGGGCGCGGCTTTAGCCGCGGCACCGGTGGGGGGTCCTGTCCTGTCCGCGCGCGGAGACGGTGTTGCGTGCACCTGTCTTCGGTTTTTAATCATATTTCGAATGAACGATCTGTTCAATACGTATTCCTTTTGGCGACTTGGGGTTTTTCGACATCTAACCCTCGTCTCATTGATTGACCCCGAGGACGGCATTGCGATATCCAGGAGGTCATGGGTTAGACAGTCGTGGTGGGCCTCCTCGGTCGCTTCTTCTTCCACGTACCACCGCAACCATTTTATGAGATTATAATTATGTTGAAGCGACCCTTCAACAACTTTCGAGATTGATATATTTTTCTCTGTCCCTGTTTTTCTTACACCTTGGTCGAAGAGTTTCATATTCCATGTAAATTCATATTCTGCACAAGGTTTAGATTTAATCTTGTACGCGTTTATACTGTCAGGATAACGCGTTCTCAGAATTTGACAATATATGTCACCTTTTTTTAACATTCGTAAATCAGGTATAGTAGAATTAGTTTTCGCTGTAACCCAGTCTATCATTTCAAGGATGCTCCACTGATATTTGGCGTTCATGATGTTTATATTCAGTTGTTCAAAGCGATGGCTTCCTAAAGATGTACCTTTAACTCGACAAACGTTCACCAGCACAGTAAATTGGCAACTCAACCTAACCTAACCTAACCTAACCTAACCTAACCTACCCTTTTTTTTTTTTTTTTTTTTTTGCGTTGGGGAAATCCGTTATGGATAACCCCCCCCATTACTGGCAATGAGGGAGGCCAATGTCGGACTCGCACCGACTAAAACCCCACGGCCGCCCCTAGACATCTAACGCGGGGTGCCGGGATCGCGCGAGCATACAACCGGACACCCACGCTGTCTCTCAGGAGACCACCCCGATGGGGGAGTGAAGCTCCCCCAACGTTTAACCCCACTAGTGGGAACCGTAGCGGCGGCGGCTACGTTTCCCCCCCCCCCTGGGGGCACCCGATTGGAGGCGGTTTCCAGAACCAACCCCCCGATGCCCCCCGGTGACCCCGTTGTCCGTCCGTGCCAGGGCGCGATCGCCTGTCGCTCTCCCCGGTCGGTGCGGGCAAAAGGGTCTCCGCTCGCGGTAAGGCCCCCCCCTCGGAGGGGTGCATTTCGCACACCCCCGGGGCGAGCCCCCTTCCGTGAGTCCAGGAGGTACCCGGTACCTCCACCCTCACTGCCCTCCTCCGGCGATCGGGCGTCCCCGATCGTGGAAGGAGGGGTATCCCCAGTTTGGACTGCGCCAGAAGGGCGCAGCCTCTTTTACGCCCCCCCCGTGGACCGCGCCAGAAGGGCGCGGCCTCTTTCCCTCCCCGGTGGACCACACCAGAAGGGTGTGGTCCCTACCCCGTGGACCACGCCAGAAGGGCGTGGCCTCTTACCCCACGTCCATTGCACCCCCCCACAAGGAGGAGGAGCCGGAGCGGCCGGTGCGGGCGCGGCTTTAGCCGCGGCACCGGTGGGGGGTCCTGTCCTGTCCGCGCGCGGAGACGGTGTTGCGTGCACCTGTCTTCGGTTTTTAATCATATTTCGAATGAACGATCTGTTCAATACGTATTCCTTTTGGCGACTTGGGGTTTTTCGACATCTAACCCTCGTCTCATTGATTGACCCCGAGGACGGCATTGCGATATCCAGGAGGTCATGGGTTAGACAGTCGTGGTGGGCCTCCTCGGTCGCTTCTTCTTCCACGTACCACCGCAACCATTTTATGAGATTATAATTATGTTGAAGCGACCCTTCAACAACTTTCGAGATTGATATATTTTTCTCTGCCCCTGTTTTTCTTACACCTTGGTCGAAGAGTTTCATATTCCATGTAAATTCATATTCTGCACAAGGTTTAGATTTAATCTTGTACGCGTTTATACTGTCAGGATAACGCGTTCTCAGAATTTGACAATATATGTCACCTTTTTTTAACATTCGTAAATCAGGTATAGTAGAATTAGTTTTCGCTGTAACCCAGTCTATCATTTCAAGGATGCTCCACTGATATTTGGCGTTCATGATGTTTATATTCAGTTGTTCAAAGCGATGGCTTCCTAAAGATGTACCTTTAACTCGACAAACGTTCACCAGCACAGTAAATTGGCAACTCAACCTAACCTAACCTAACCTAACCTAACCTAACCTACCCTTTTTTTTTTTTTTTTTTTTTGCGTTGGGGAAATCCGTTATGGATAACCCCCCCCATTACTGGCAATGAGGGAGGCCAATGTCGGACTCGCACCGACTAAAACCCCACGGCCGCCCCTAGACATCTAACGCGGGGTGCCGGGATCGCGCGAGCATACAACCGGACACCCACGCTGTCTCTCAGGAGACCACCCCGATGGGGGAGTGAAGCTCCCCCAACGTTTAACCCCACTAGTGGGAACCGTAGCGGCGGCGGCTACGTTTCCCCCCCCCCCTGGGGGCACCCGATTGGAGGCGGTTTCCAGAACCAACCCCCCGATGCCCCCCGGTGACCCCGTTGTCCGTCCGTGCCAGGGCGCGATCGCCTGTCGCTCTCCCCGGTCGGTGCGGGCAAAAGGGTCTCCGCTCGCGGTAAGGCCCCCCCCTCGGAGGGGTGCATTTCGCACACCCCCGGGGCGAGCCCCCTTCCGTGAGTCCAGGAGGTACCCGGTACCTCCACCCTCACTGCCCTCCTCCGGCGATCGGGCGTCCCCGATCGTGGAAGGAGGGGTATCCCCAGTTTGGACTGCGCCAGAAGGGCGCAGCCTCTTTTACGCCCCCCCCGTGGACCGCGCCAGAAGGGCGCGGCCTCTTTCCCTCCCCGGTGGACCACACCAGAAGGGTGTGGTCCCTACCCCGTGGACCACGCCAGAAGGGCGTGGCCTCTTACCCCACGTCCATTGCACCCCCCCACAAGGAGGAGGAGCCGGAGCGGCCGGTGCGGGCGCGGCTTTAGCCGCGGCACCGGTGGGGGGTCCTGTCCTGTCCGCGCGCGGAGACGGTGTTGCGTGCACCTGTCTTCGGTTTTTAATCATATTTCGAATGAACGATCTGTTCAATACGTATTCCTTTTGGCGACTTGGGGTTTTTCGACATCTAACCCTCGTCTCATTGATTGACCCCGAGGACGGCATTGCGATATCCAGGAGGTCATGGGTTAGACAGTCGTGGTGGGCCTCCTCGGTCGCTTCTTCTTCCACGTACCACCGCAACCATTTTATGAGATTATAATTATGTTGAAGCGACCCTTCAACAACTTTCGAGATTGATATATTTTTCTCTGCCCCTGTTTTTCTTACACCTTGGTCGAAGAGTTTCATATTCCATGTAAATTCATATTCTGCACAAGGTTTAGATTTAATCTTGTACGCGTTTATACTGTCAGGATAACGCGTTCTCAGAATTTGACAATATATGTCACCTTTTTTTAACATTCGTAAATCAGGTATAGTAGAATTAGTTTTCGCTGTAACCCAGTCTATCATTTCAAGGATGCTCCACTGATATTTGGCGTTCATGATGTTTATATTCAGTTGTTCAAAGCGATGGCTTCCTAAAGATGTACCTTTAACTCGACAAACGTTCACCAGCACAGTAAATTGGCAACTCAACCTAACCTAACCTAACCTAACCTAACCTAACCTACCCTTTTTTTTTTTTTTTTTTTTTGCGTTGGGGAAATCCGTTATGGATAACCCCCCCCATTACTGGCAATGAGGGAGGCCAATGTCGGACTCGCACCGACTAAAACCCCACGGCCGCCCCTAGACATCTAACGCGGGGTGCCGGGATCGCGCGAGCATACAACCGGACACCCACGCTGTCTCTCAGGAGACCACCCCGATGGGGGAGTGAAGCTCCCCCAACGTTTAACCCCACTAGTGGGAACCGTAGCGGCGGCGGCTACGTTTCCCCCCCCCCCTGGGGGCACCCGATTGGAGGCGGTTTCCAGAACCAACCCCCCGATGCCCCCCGGTGACCCCGTTGTCCGTCCGTGCCAGGGCGCGATCGCCTGTCGCTCTCCCCGGTCGGTGCGGGCAAAAGGGTCTCCGCTCGCGGTAAGGCCCCCCCCTCGGAGGGGTGCATTTCGCACACCCCCGGGGCGAGCCCCCTTCCGTGAGTCCAGGAGGTACCCGGTACCTCCACCCTCACTGCCCTCCTCCGGCGATCGGGCGTCCCCGATCGTGGAAGGAGGGGTATCCCCAGTTTGGACTGCGCCAGAAGGGCGCAGCCTCTTTTACGCCCCCCCCGTGGACCGCGCCAGAAGGGCGCGGCCTCTTTCCCTCCCCGGTGGACCACACCAGAAGGGTGTGGTCCCTACCCCGTGGACCACGCCAGAAGGGCGTGGCCTCTTACCCCACGTCCATTGCACCCCCCCACAAGGAGGAGGAGCCGGAGCGGCCGGTGCGGGCGCGGCTTTAGCCGCGGCACCGGTGGGGGGTCCTGTCCTGTCCGCGCGCGGAGACGGTGTTGCGTGCACCTGTCTTCGGTTTTTAATCATATTTCGAATGAACGATCTGTTCAATACGTATTCCTTTTGGCGACTTGGGGTTTTTCGACATCTAACCCTCGTCTCATTGATTGACCCCGAGGACGGCATTGCGATATCCAGGAGGTCATGGGTTAGACAGTCGTGGTGGGCCTCCTCGGTCGCTTCTTCTTCCACGTACCACCGCAACCATTTTATGAGATTATAATTATGTTGAAGCGACCCTTCAACAACTTTCGAGATTGATATATTTTTCTCTGCCCCTGTTTTTCTTACACCTTGGTCGAAGAGTTTCATATTCCATGTAAATTCATATTCTGCACAAGGTTTAGATTTAATCTTGTACGCGTTTATACTGTCAGGATAACGCGTTCTCAGAATTTGACAATATATGTCACCTTTTTTTAACATTCGTAAATCAGGTATAGTAGAATTAGTTTTCGCTGTAACCCAGTCTATCATTTCAAGGATGCTCCACTGATATTTGGCGTTCATGATGTTTATATTCAGTTGTTCAAAGCGATGGCTTCCTAAAGATGTACCTTTAACTCGACAAACGTTCACCAGCACAGTAAATTGGCAACTCAACCTAACCTAACCTAACCTAACCTAACCTAACCTACCCTTTTTTTTTTTTTTTTTTTTTTTTTGCGTTGGGGAAATCCGTTATGGATAACCCCCCCCATTACTGGCAATGAGGGAGGCCAATGTCGGACTCGCACCGACTAAAACCCCACGGCCGCCCCTAGACATCTAACGCGGGGTGCCGGGATCGCGCGAGCATACAACCGGACACCCACGCTGTCTCTCAGGAGACCACCCCGATGGGGGCGTGAAGCTCCCCCAACGTTTAACCCCACTAGTGGGAACCGTAGCGGCGGCGGCTACGTTTCCCCCCCCCCTGGGGGCACCCGATTGGAGGCGGTTTCCAGAACCAACCCCCCGATGCCCCCCGGTGACCCCGTTGTCCGTCCGTGCCAGGGCGCGATCGCCTGTCGCTCTCCCCGGTCGGTGCGGGCAAAAGGGTCTCCGCTCGCGGTAAGGCCCCCCCCTCGGAGGGGTGCATTTCGCACACCCCCGGGGCGAGCCCCCTTCCGTGAGTCCAGGAGGTACCCGGTACCTCCACCCTCACTGCCCTCCTCCGGCGATCGGGCGTCCCCGATCGTGGAAGGAGGGGTATCCCCAGTTTGGACTGCGCCAGAAGGGCGCAGCCTCTTTTACGCCCCCCCCGTGGACCGCGCCAGAAGGGCGCGGCCTCTTTCCCTCCCCGGTGGACCACACCAGAAGGGTGTGGTCCCTACCCCGTGGACCACGCCAGAAGGGCGTGGCCTCTTACCCCACGTCCATTGCACCCCCCCACAAGGAGGAGGAGCCGGAGCGGCCGGTGCGGGCGCGGCTTTAGCCGCGGCACCGGTGGGGGGTCCTGTCCTGTCCGCGCGCGGAGACGGTGTTGCGTGCACCTGTCTTCGGTTTTTAATCATATTTCGAATGAACGATCTGTTCAATACGTATTCCTTTTGGCGACTTGGGGTTTTTCGACATCTAACCCTCGTCTCATTGATTGACCCCGAGGACGGCATTGCGATATCCAGGAGGTCATGGGTTAGACAGTCGTGGTGGGCCTCCTCGGTCGCTTCTTCTTCCACGTACCACCGCAACCATTTTATGAGATTATAATTATGTTGAAGCGACCCTTCAACAACTTTCGAGATTGATATATTTTTCTCTGCCCCTGTTTTTCTTACACCTTGGTCGAAGAGTTTCATATTCCATGTAAATTCATATTCTGCACAAGGTTTAGATTTAATCTTGTACGCGTTTATACTGTCAGGATAACGCGTTCTCAGAATTTGACAATATATGTCACCTTTTTTTAACATTCGTAAATCAGGTATAGTAGAATTAGTTTTCGCTGTAACCCAGTCTATCATTTCAAGGATGCTCCACTGATATTTGGCGTTCATGATGTTTATATTCAGTTGTTCAAAGCGATGGCTTCCTAAAGATGTACCTTTAACTCGACAAACGTTCACCAGCACAGTAAATTGGCAACTCAACCTAACCTAACCTAACCTAACCTAACCTAACCTACCCTTTTTTTTTTTTTTTTTTTTTTTGCGTTGGGGAAATCCGTTATGGATAACCCCCCCCATTACTGGCAATGAGGGAGGCCAATGTCGGACTCGCACCGACTAAAACCCCACGGCCGCCCCTAGACATCTAACGCGGGGTGCCGGGATCGCGCGAGCATACAACCGGACACCCACGCTGTCTCTCAGGAGACCACCCCGATGGGGGAGTGAAGCTCCCCCAACGTTTAACCCCACTAGTGGGAACCGTAGCGGCGGCGGCTACGTTTCCCCCCCCCTGGGGGCACCCGATTGGAGGCGGTTTCCAGAACCAACCCCCCGATGCCCCCCGGTGACCCCGTTGTCCGTCCGTGCCAGGGCGCGATCGCCTGTCGCTCTCCCCGGTCGGTGCGGGCAAAAGGGTCTCCGCTCGCGGTAAGGCCCCCCCCCTCGGAGGGGTGCATTTCGCACACCCCCGGGGCGAGCCCCCTTCCGTGAGTCCAGGAGGTACCCGGTACCTCCACCCTCACTGCCCTCCTCCGGCGATCGGGCGTCCCCGATCGTGGAAGGAGGGGTATCCCCAGTTTGGACTGCGCCAGAAGGGCGCAGCCTCTTTTACGCCCCCCCCGTGGACCGCGCCAGAAGGGCGCGGCCTCTTTCCCTCCCCGGTGGACCACACCAGAAGGGTGTGGTCCCTACCCCGTGGACCACGCCAGAAGGGCGTGGCCTCTTACCCCACGTCCATTGCACCCCCCCACAAGGAGGAGGAGCCGGAGCGGCCGGTGCGGGCGCGGCTTTAGCCGCGGCACCGGTGGGGGGTCCTGTCCTGTCCGCGCGCGGAGACGGTGTTGCGTGCACCTGTCTTCGGTTTTTAATCATATTTCGAATGAACGATCTGTTCAATACGTATTCCTTTTGGCGACTTGGGGTTTTTCGACATCTAACCCTCGTCTCATTGATTGACCCCGAGGACGGCATTGCGATATCCAGGAGGTCATGGGTTAGACAGTCGTGGTGGGCCTCCTCGGTCGCTTCTTCTTCCACGTACCACCGCAACCATTTTATGAGATTATAATTATGTTGAAGCGACCCTTCAACAACTTTCGAGATTGATATATTTTTCTCTGCCCCTGTTTTTCTTACACCTTGGTCGAAGAGTTTCATATTCCATGTAAATTCATATTCTGCACAAGGTTTAGATTTAATCTTGTACGCGTTTATACTGTCAGGATAACGCGTTCTCAGAATTTGACAATATATGTCACCTTTTTTTAACATTCGTAAATCAGGTATAGTAGAATTAGTTTTCGCTGTAACCCAGTCTATCATTTCAAGGATGCTCCACTGATATTTGGCGTTCATGATGTTTATATTCAGTTGTTCAAAGCGATGGCTTCCTAAAGATGTACCTTTAACTCGACAAACGTTCACCAGCACAGTAAATTGGCAACTCAACCTAACCTAACCTAACCTAACCTAACCTAACCTACCCTTTTTTTTTTTTTTTTTTTTTTGCGTTGGGGAAATCCGTTATGGATAACCCCCCCCCATTACTGGCAATGAGGGAGGCCAATGTCGGACTCGCACCGACTAAAACCCCACGGCCGCCCCTAGACATCTAACGCGGGGTGCCGGGATCGCGCGAGCATACAACCGGACACCCACGCTGTCTCTCAGGAGACCACCCCGATGGGGGAGTGAAGCTCCCCCAACGTTTAACCCCACTAGTGGGAACCGTAGCGGCGGCGGCTACGTTTCCCCCCCCCTGGGGGCACCCGATTGGAGGCGGTTTCCAGAACCAACCCCCCGATGCCCCCCGGTGACCCCGTTGTCCGTCCGTGCCAGGGCGCGATCGCCTGTCGCTCTCCCCGGTCGGTGCGGGCAAAAGGGTCTCCGCTCGCGGTAAGGCCCCCCCCTCGGAGGGGTGCATTTCGCACACCCCCGGGGCGAGCCCCCTTCCGTGAGTCCAGGAGGTACCCGGTACCTCCACCCTCACTGCCCTCCTCCGGCGATCGGGCGTCCCCGATCGTGGAAGGAGGGGTATCCCCAGTTTGGACTGCGCCAGAAGGGCGCAGCCTCTTTTACGCCCCCCCCGTGGACCGCGCCAGAAGGGCGCGGCCTCTTTCCCTCCCCGGTGGACCACACCAGAAGGGTGTGGTCCCTACCCCGTGGACCACGCCAGAAGGGCGTGGCCTCTTACCCCACGTCCATTGCACCCCCCCCCACAAGGAGGAGGAGCCGGTGCGGGCGCGGCTTTAGCCGCGGCACCGGTGGGGGGTCCTGTCCTGACCGCGCGCGGAGACGGTGTTGCGTGCACCTGTCTTCGGTTTTTAATCATATTTCGAATGAACGATCTGTTCAATACGTATTCCTTTTGGCGACTTGGGGTTTTTCGACATCTAACCCTCGTCTCATTGATTGACCCCGAGGACGGCATTGCGATATCCAGGAGGTCATGGGTTAGACAGTCGTGGTGGGCCTCCTCGGTCGCTTCTTCTTCCACGTACCACCGCAACCATTTTATGAGATTATAATTATGTTGAAGCGACCCTTCAACAACTTTCGAGATTGATATATTTTTCTCTGCCCCTGTTTTTCTTACACCTTGGTCGAAGAGTTTCATATTCCATGTAAATTCATATTCTGCACAAGGTTTAGATTTAATCTTGTACGCGTTTATACTGTCAGGATAACGCGTTCTCAGAATTTGACAATATATGTCACCTTTTTTTAACATTCGTAAATCAGGTATAGTAGAATTAGTTTTCGCTGTAACCCAGTCTATCATTTCAAGGATGCTCCACTGATATTTGGCGTTCATGATGTTTATATTCAGTTGTTCAAAGCGATGGCTTCCTAAAGATGTACCTTTAACTCGACAAACGTTCACCAGCACAGTAAATTGGCAACTCAACCTAACCTAACCTAACCTAACCTAACCTAACCTACCCTTTTTTTTTTTTTTTTTTTTTTTTGCGTTGGGGAAATCCGTTATGGATAACCCCCCCCATTACTGGCAATGAGGGAGGCCAATGTCGGACTCGCACCGACTAAAACCCCACGGCCGCCCCTAGACATCTAACGCGGGGTGCCGGGATCGCGCGAGCATACAACCGGACACCCACGCTGTCTCTCAGGAGACCACCCCGATGGGGGCGTGAAGCTCCCCCAACGTTTAACCCCACTAGTGGGAACCGTAGCGGCGGCGGCTACGTTTCCCCCCCCCCCTGGGGGCACCCGATTGGAGGCGGTTTCCAGAACCAACCCCCCGATGCCCCCCGGTGACCCCGTTGTCCGTCCGTGCCAGGGCGCGATCGCCTGTCGCTCTCCCCGGTCGGTGCGGGCAAAAGGGTCTCCGCTCGCGGTAAGGCCCCCCCCTCGGAGGGGTGCATTTCGCACACCCCCGGGGCGAGCCCCCTTCCGTGAGTCCAGGAGGTACCCGGTACCTCCACCCTCACTGCCCTCCTCCGGCGATCGGGCGTCCCCGATCGTGGAAGGAGGGGTATCCCCAGTTTGGACTGCGCCAGAAGGGCGCAGCCTCTTTTACGCCCCCCCCGTGGACCGCGCCAGAAGGGCGCGGCCTCTTTCCCTCCCCGGTGGACCACACCAGAAGGGTGTGGTCCCTACCCCGTGGACCACGCCAGAAGGGCGTGGCCTCTTACCCCACGTCCATTGCACCCCCCCACAAGGAGGAGGAGCCGGAGCGGCCGGTGCGGGCGCGGCTTTAGCCGCGGCACCGGTGGGGGGTCCTGTCCTGTCCGCGCGCGGAGACGGTGTTGCGTGCACCTGTCTTCGGTTTTTAATCATATTTCGAATGAACGATCTGTTCAATACGTATTCCTTTTGGCGACTTGGGGTTTTTCGACATCTAACCCTCGTCTCATTGATTGACCCCGAGGACGGCATTGCGATATCCAGGAGGTCATGGGTTAGACAGTCGTGGTGGGCCTCCTCGGTCGCTTCTTCTTCCACGTACCACCGCAACCATTTTATGAGATTATAATTATGTTGAAGCGACCCTTCAACAACTTTCGAGATTGATATATTTTTCTCTGCCCCTGTTTTTCTTACACCTTGGTCGAAGAGTTTCATATTCCATGTAAATTCATATTCTGCACAAGGTTTAGATTTAATCTTGTACGCGTTTATACTGTCAGGATAACGCGTTCTCAGAATTTGACAATATATGTCACCTTTTTTTAACATTCGTAAATCAGGTATAGTAGAATTAGTTTTCGCTGTAACCCAGTCTATCATTTCAAGGATGCTCCACTGATATTTGGCGTTCATGATGTTTATATTCAGTTGTTCAAAGCGATGGCTTCCTAAAGATGTACCTTTAACTCGACAAACGTTCACCAGCACAGTAAATTGGCAACTCAACCTAACCTAACCTAACCTAACCTAACCTAGTAGTAGTAGTAGTAGTAGTCGTGTTTACTGCCGGGGAAGAGCGGTTCGGCCGCCCCTCGCTTCCTTAAGGCACACCGGTTTTTAAACACCAGTTTCACAATTGGCGCTGCCGGCGCTCGGCCCTTTAGCGGGTTGCAATTATCCTCGTTTTTCAGCCGTCCCCTCTGTTTTATTCGGCCCGGGCCATTTTCAGAGTCGTCGACTTACTAGACGGGTCGGTCGTCATTGATGAGCGGGCCATGCTACCTAATTTTTTGAGTTTTTGAGCTGTTTTACGGCTCGGTGTGAACGTCGGGCCCCCTCACCTTCGGACCTGCAGGGTGTCTCGCCTGCCCTTTTAGACTCCCCCCCTCTTCACCATATTTTCATGTCGAATGTGTCAAGTTTTGAGCCCGTCCCTACACTGTTTCCGGATAGTCCAGAAACTTACCCATACCCACCCCTAGGGCTATTCCCTTTGCCTGTGCTGTGAGTCTACTGGGAGTTCAAAATGCAAAGGACCGCGAATTTGTTTTTTGACCATTGGGAAGAAGTAATTGTTACTTGGGATCCGATCCGACTTTATCGAAATCTCGACTAGGCCGAGATATCAATTCCATTCGGTCTTCACTTGCCGACCTACTTCGCGAGGGGGTTGAGAGGGAAGGGTTCACCAACTTCACCGAAATCTGTCTCTTGTGAGATTTGATATCAGGTTCATCGGGATCTTCTCTCTTGGGTGGGCTTGACACATCCTAGAAAATATGGCTGATTGTTCGGATGTGACCATCATCCTCGGTTGTTGTCGGTGTTCAGCAATTAGCTCCGTCCACTCGACAATTTCCCTTTAAGGTTTGTTTTACCTTTTGTTTATTTATTTTTTGCACACTTCTGTGCAGGCCGTTTTCTTTCGTAGAGATGTTAGGTTGTATGTGTTTATCCCCAACTGTCTCTTTTTCCTATGTCTCTTCGCTTGCCTTTTTTGAGAAGGCTTTTCTGTGGCTTCAGTCTCCTCCTCAGGGTGGTCAGTCTACGGTCGTGCGAGTTCCAGCCATTATTCCGGCTGTTTTGCCAGGGCGGCCTTCTCGTTGCCCGAACTAGATTCTCAGCCTTTCGGAGCCTGGTGTATATTCCATTACTGTTAGTTTTTCTGAGTTTTTCTTTTCAGGTTGTTGCTGTTCCATTTTCCGTAACTGAGTTTCTCCTCGTTGTTGGTGCGTGATTCCTTGAGGTTTTAAGTTCCGCTTTTTCTCATACTGGGGTTGAGAAGACTTTCTCCCTTTTTGTATTATTTTTTTTTTTTTTTTTTTTTTTTTTTTTTTTTTTTTTTATGTGGGAGTCCACAGTATTGTGTAGAGATGTTTGATTATATTTAGGTCTTCTAATCAATTACTGTCTCTATTTCCTTTGTCTTTTCGGTTGCCTTTTGTGGAAGGCGCTTTCTGCACTTCCTGTCACCTCTTCCGGGTGGTCAGCCTACGGTCATGCTGTTTCGGTCGTGTGCGTGGTCGTTGACCAAGCTGACTTTCACAAGCATGAGCTAGGTTCGCAGCCGTTCGGAGACTGGTGTGTATCTCTTTGGTGGATTTGGTGTTGGTCTCTTTGACTCTCTTTCCTTTCCTATTTCTGTTGATTCGACGGCGTCTGCCTTCTTCTCTCTCTCTTTTTTTTTTTTCTCCTTTTTCATTGCACCGTTCTGTGTTCCATGTCTGAGATGTAGGAGAGCTTGGTCTCTCCCGTCTTCGGACATAGAGGATCACCGGTGTTTTTTTTTAATGTTCTTTAGTAGCTTTGTTTTTAGAGATGTTTGATCTTTGTGATCGTTGCTGTCTCTATTTCCTGTGTCTTTTCGGTTGCCTTTTGTGGAAGGCGCTTTCTGCACTTCCTGTCACCTCTTCCGGGTGGTCAGCCTACGGTCATGCTGTTTCGGTCGTGTGCGTGGTCGTTGACCAAGCTGACTTTCGCAAGCATGAGCTAGGTTCGCAGCCGTTCGGAGACTGGTGTGTATATCCTTGATGGATTTGGTGTTGGTCTCTTTGACTCTCTTTCCTTTCCTATTTCTGTTGATTCGACGGCGTCTGCCTTCATCTTTCCTTTTTTTTTTTTTTTTCTCTTTTTCATTGCACCGTTCTGTGTTCCATGTCTGAAATGTAGGAGAGCTTAGTCTCTCCCGTCTTCAGACATAGAGGATCACCGGTGTTTTTAATGTTCTTTGGTAGCTTTGTTTTTAGAGATGTTTGATCTTTGTGATCGTTGCTGTCTCTATTTCCTGTGTCTTTTCGGTTGCCTTTTGTGGAAGGCGCTTTCTGCACTTCCTGTCACCTCTTCCGGGTGGTCAGCCTACGGTCATGCTGTTTCGGTCGTGTGCGTGGTCGTTGACCAAGCTGACTTTCGCAAGCATGAGCTAGGTTCGCAGCCGTTCGGAGACTGGTGTGGATTTGGTGTTGGTCTCTTTGACTCTCTTTCCTTTCCTATTTCTGTTGATTCGACGGCGTCTGCCTTCTTCTTCCTTTTTTTTTTTTTTTTTTTCCTTTTTCATTGCACCGTTCTGTGTTCCATGTCTGAGATGTAGAAGAGCTTAGTCTCTCCCGTCTTCAGACATAGAGGATCACCGGTGTTTTTAATGTTCTTTGGTAGCTTTGTTTTTAGAGATGTTTGATCTTTGTGATCGTTGCTGTCTCTATTTCCTGTGTCTTTTCGGTTGCCTTTTGTGGAAGGCGCTTTCTGCACTTCCTGTCACCTCTTCCGGGTGGTCAGCCTACGGTCATGCTGTTTCGGTCGTGTGCGTGGTCGTTGACCAAGCTGACTTTCACAAGCATGAGCTAGGTTCGCAGCCGTTCGGAGACTGGTGTGTATCTCTTTGGTGGATTTGGTGTTGGTCTCTTTGACTCTCTTTCCTTTCCTATTTCTGTTGATTCGACGGCGTCTGCCTTCATCTTTCCTTTTTTTTTTTTTTTTTTCTCTTTTTCATTGCACCGTTCTGTGTTCCATGTCTGAAATGTAGGAGAGCTTAGTCTCTCCCGTCTTCAGACATAGAGGATCACCGGTGTTTTTAATGTTCTTTGGTAGCTTTGTTTTTAGAGATGTTTGATCTTTGTGATCGTTGCTGTCTCTATTTCCTGTGTCTTTTCGGTTGCCTTTTGTGGAAGGCGCTTTCTGCACTTCCTGTCACCTCTTCCGGGTGGTCAGCCTACGGTCATGCTGTTTCGGTCGTGTGCGTGGTCGTTGACCAAGCTGACTTTCGCAAGCATGAGCTAGGTTCGCAGCCGTTCGGAGACTGGTGTGTATATCCTTGATGGATTTGGTGTTGGTCTCTTTGACTCTCTTTCCTTTCCTATTTCTGTTGATTCGACGGCGTCTGCCTTCATCTTTCCTTTTTTTTTTTTTTTTTTCTCTTTTTCATTGCACCGTTCTGTGTTCCATGTCTGAAATGTAGGAGAGCTTAGTCTCTCCCGTCTTCAGACATAGAGGATCACCGGTGTTTTTAATGTTCTTTGGTAGCTTTGTTTTTAGAGATGTTTGATCTTTGTGATCGTTGCTGTCTCTATTTCCTGTGTCTTTTCGGTTGCCTTTTGTGGAAGGCGCTTTCTGCACTTCCTGTCACCTCTTCCGGGTGGTCAGCCTACGGTCATGCTGTTTCGGTCGTGTGCGTGGTCGTTGACCAAGCTGACTTTCGCAAGCATGAGCTAGGTTCGCAGCCGTTCGGAGACTGGTGTGGATTTGGTGTTGGTCTCTTTGACTCTCTTTCCTTTCCTATTTCTGTTGATTCGACGGCGTCTGCCTTCTTCTTCCTTTTTTTTTTTTTTTTTTTTCCTTTTTCATTGCACCGTTCTGTGTTCCATGTCTGAGATGTAGAAGAGCTTAGTCTCTCCCGTCTTCAGACATAGAGGATCACCGGTGTTTTTAATGTTCTTTGGTAGCTTTGTTTTTAGAGATGTTTGATCTTTGTGATCGTTGCTGTCTCTATTTCCTGTGTCTTTTCGGTTGCCTTTTGTGGAAGGCGCTTTCTGCACTTCCTGTCACCTCTTCCGGGTGGTCAGCCTACGGTCATGCTGTTTCGGTCGTGTGCGTGGTCGTTGACCAAGCTGACTTTCACAAGCATGAGCTAGGTTCGCAGCCGTTCGGAGACTGGTGTGTATCTCTTTGGTGGATTTGGTGTTGGTCTCTTTGACTCTCTTTCCTTTCCTATTTCTGTTGATTCGACGGCGTCTGCCTTCATCTTTCCTTTTTTTTTTTTTTTTTCTCTTTTTCATTGCACCGTTCTGTGTTCCATGTCTGAAATGTAGGAGAGCTTAGTCTCTCCCGTCTTCAGACATAGAGGATCACCGGTGTTTTTAATGTTCTTTGGTAGCTTTGTTTTTAGAGATGTTTGATCTTTGTGATCGTTGCTGTCTCTATTTCCTGTGTCTTTTCGGTTGCCTTTTGTGGAAGGCGCTTTCTGCACTTCCTGTCACCTCTTCCGGGTGGTCAGCCTACGGTCGTGCTGTTTCGGTCGTGTGCGTGGTCGTTGACCAAGCTGACTTTCACAAGCATGAGCTAGGTTCGCAGCCGTTCGGAGACTGGTGTGTATATCCTTGATGGATTTGGTGTTGGTCTCTTTGACTCTCTTTCCTTTCCTATTTCAATTGATTCGAAGGTATCTGCCTTCTTCATCTTCCTTCCTTTTTCTCTTTTTTTTTTTTTTTTTTTTTTTTTTTTTTTTTTTTTTTTTTTTTTTTTTTGCACCGTTCTGTGTTCCATGTCTGAGATGTAGGAGTGCTTAGTCTCCCTCGTCGTCAGACAGAGTACATCACTAGTGTCTTTTTATTTTATTTATGTTTGTCAGTGTACCTTGTAGATATTCCAACAATCATATTTGTACCGTGTTAAACATCCGTAGTACGAATGCAGTGTATTGAATATTCAGTTTCTGTTAATACGCGAGCGTCGGTAATATTGGGCACGAACCGTCTAGGTTCCTTGCAAGACTTGTACCTTGTAGGTATTTTATTACGTATTTATTACTTATTTCTTTCACATTTGTAAGTTGTCGGACATCCGTAGTACGAATGCAGTATATTGAATATTCAGTTTCTGCTAACACGCGAATATCGGTAATATTGAGCTCGAACCGTTTAGGTTCCACGGGATTCTAAAAGTTTGCCTTTTCCCTTTGCAGATGGCCCTGGCCGAGTTGTGGAAGATACATGTTTAACATAGCAACGGAATTAATTTGAATTTTATTGCTAAGAGTGTCTTATTACTGTCACAAATTATTCAGGAAGATGAAAAATTGTTATACTGAGTGCGTGTTCGCTGATATTTGTATATTAGTTATTATATTAGGGACTGAGGCAAGCTTTTTTCCTAAATAGATCTTGTATATCTTTGTAATTAATAAATTAGACATACGTGAGAGTATTTGTGTTTGTCAGTTTTGCTACTTTATGCTGTTACCAGACTATGCTTTGCAGATGTTTCATTACTTATTTCATTTCCCTCATTCATATTTGTGACGTGTCAAACACCCGTAGTACGAATGCAGTATATTGAATATTCAGTTTCTGCTAATACGCGAGCGTCGGTAATATTGGGCACGAACCGTCTAGGTTCCTTGCAAGACTTGTACCTTGTAGGTGTTTTATTACGTATTTATTACTTATTTCTTTCGTATTTGTAAGTTGTCAGACATCCGTAGTACGAATGCAGTATATTGAATATTCAGTTTCTGCTAACACGCGAACATCGGTAATATTGAGCACGAACCGTTTAGTTTCCACGGGATTTTAAAAGTTTGCCTTTTCCCTTTGCAGATGGCACTGGCCGAGTTGTGGAAGATACATGTTTAACATAGCAACGGAATTAATTTGAATTTTATTGCTAAGAGTGTCTTATTACTGTCACAAATTATTCAGGAAGATGAAAAATTGTTATAATGGGTGCGTGTTCGCTGATATTTGTATATTAGTTATTATATTAGGGACTGAGGCAAGCTTTTTTCCTAAATAGATCTTGTATATCTTTGTAATTAATAAATTAGACATACGTGAGAGTATTTGTGTTTGTCAGTTTTGCTACTTTATGCTGTTACCAGACTATGCTTTGCAGATGTTTCATTACTTATTTCATTTCCCTCATTCATATTTGTGACGTGTCAAACACCCGTAGTACGAATGCAGTATATTGAATATTCAGTTTCTGCTAATACGCGAGCGTCGGTAATATTGGGCACGAACCTTCTAGGTTCCTTGCAAGACTTGTACCTTGTAGGTATTTTATTACGTATTTATTACTTATTTCATTCATATTTGTAAGTTGTCAGACATCCGTAGTACGAATGCAGTATATTGAATATTCAGTTACTGCTAACACGCGAACATCGGTAATATTGAGCACGAACCGTTTAGGTTCCACGGGGCTCTAAGAGTTTGTCTCTTCCCTTTGCAGATGGCGCTGGCCGAGTTGTGGGCCGAGAGTATGTACATTGGTACAAATGATGCGAGTTTATTTGCTTCCGAGATTATTTGTTTATTGCTATATGGTATATATCCATTTTATATTATTTGATTTTCAAGCTTGTTTATGGCTTTTTGTCGTTTGTTTAACGATTGAATTTTATTGGATGCCGATTGGCTGTCGTTTTTGTCTCCGAGCATTCCTTTTTTCTCATGGCGCCACCTGCTCCGGGCCTTTACTGTTGTGTTCGCATCTCCTTCTCAATGTTTGTATTTTTCTGACATTATTCTTCGTTTTCAATGGCATGTACAGACGTGTCTTCCAGAGTTAAGTATATTTCTCTTATTGTTTTGTCTTTTGTCAATTTCGCTTATAATTTTCCTGTAATATTATATTTCTCTTTTTGCTTCTCGATGTGTTTTGGCATTTTCCTCTTTTTATATCGGTTGTGTCAGACAGATATTGATGGTCGGTGTCAACTTAACCTTGTTGTTGTTTTTATATATATATTTCTTTTCATATATTCTTTGTTTTTTTTCAATTATCCAAGTTATTTGTTAACTTGTTTGTTTGTTAGTTGTATTTCTTATTTCTTGTCCAGGTGAATTTCTGCTTTTTCCCTGTGTGTGTTTATTGATACATTTCTTTGATTTTCATGTTCCTTTTTATAATTAGTTTGTTATTTCTCAGTTTCCCATGGTTTGCTGTCGCTGATGGACAGGACATGTTTGCTGTGGCTGCACCTTTGTTGAGGAACATGCGCATCGTTCTGGTATTATGATCGTTATCATTTCTTCGTTTCTTATACGAGAGCTTGTGTCTCTTCCGTCTTGTGTTTTGATTCTTATGCTTGTAAAAGGCCGTTTTAATCTTTTGGTTATGTGTGGGTACACATTGTAGTGTTATCTTATTGTCATGATAAGTTAAGTGCGTTATTGACGGTTTTAGTCTGGGTCTTTCGCCCTTTCGTTATTCTTGGTCATGAGCGTGTTTGCTTGTGCAGTGTTCTCGTTTAATACCCGTTCTTTAGGGCTTAATTGTATTCTATTTTGTTTGTTTTATGTGTTTATTTATGTTTTTTCCCTTTCTCATTTTCGTGAAGCACCGGATTACGTCCCAGTGTCACCTATGTGCAAGGTGCGCACCTCCGTCTCATCCTGATTATGGGAACGAACCAGTAACCGGTCCTGCATCCATTCACAGGTGAGGGAGGTGTACCTTTTGAGAAATTGTCTCGTAAGTGTTACTTTATTTTCTCTCTTATTTCTTTTTGCGTAAGAGCTTCTGGCCAACTTGTTTTTGTTTTGTGCTTATCGGTTTTGGTCCCCTTGTTGCTGACGGGTGGTGATGTTGCTATCGTGTCTTTATCCTGTGATCTTTCCATGTTGTTGTATCTCTTTTTAAGATAATTTACCTTACTTTTTTCTCTTTTTTTTTTTTTTTTTTTTTTTTTTTGAGGTGTTTTCTCTTTTCCTTTTATCATTAGTGTTTCGTTCCGTTTTTTGGGTTTTTCAGTGTGGTAGATTTCTACTCAGATGATTTTAATTGTTTTTGTTGTGTTTATAGATGAGCTTCCGGACTTCGTTTATTTCCTTGGATCATCGGCTTTGCCAAGGCTGGGGCCATGCCAGTGTCATTTCTGGTCTTTTGTGCTTTACATGTGTTCTGCTCTGGAAGAGAAAGGACTGACTTTGGCGGGTGATAATCATTATTGACTCTTCAGGTCTCAGTGCCCCCCTGCAGTTCTCTTTCTTCCTTGTACCAGTACATGTTTCTTTTCTATTTCGTTTGCTTGGTATGTTCCATTTTAGTTTTTCCATGGATTAATTTCCTCCATGTACCGTTTTATTTTCCTCCATCCCACTTCTTCTAGGATGTCTCCTTCTATAGAGTGTTTGCCCAGTTACGTCAACCTTTTCTGTTTGGTTGCTGGACAGTTTCTTACCAGATATTCTGGTGTTTCGCTTTCTTCTTCGCACAGCGTACACTTGTTTGTTGTTGCTCTGCCTTTCAGGAGTTTTATCTTTGTCTCGTTTAGCTTATCAGACTTTTGCCAGTCCGTGTCTTTTGCGTATCTTTTTTCTTGTGTTTCTGTCAGATTGTCCCATGTTACATAGAAACTGGTGTATCTATGGTCTGATAGACTTTCCTTTTTTTGGTACTTCCCATTCCTGGATATTGTTGGTTATGTTCGAGGAACATAATGTTATATCCAGTACTTCCCTTCTGTTTCTTGTGATGAAGGTGGGAGTGTTTCCGATGTTCAGGATATTCAGTCCTTCCTTGTTGATAAAGTTTGGTGGCTTTTTTCCCTTATGTTTGTGTCAGTGCTGCCCCATGCAGTGTTCCTTGCATTTGCGTCTGCCCCCAAAATTATGGGTGTGTCTTTATTTTGAGTCCAGTCCAGTATGTCTACACATGTCTGACCTGGTATTTCTTTTCCTGCATGTGGGAGGTATAGTGAAGCTACAATTACTTCTCTGTGCTCTGTCCCCTGTCCAGTTTGTAGGGATATTGTTGTGATATTGTTGTCGCTAAATTGAGGCATGATTGTCCCCGTTATTCCTTTTCTCGTTTTGATACATGTTCTGGTTTCGTTGTTTACGTTGTTTGCGTGTATATTGCCAGCTTGGCTCAGTCCTTTTATTCCCCCATGGGTTATCCAGGGTTCTTGTACGAGTGCTATGTCGTAGTTTCCTTCGATAAAGTTTTTAGTCAGGAGAGCTGATGCTCCTGCTGCGTGGTGCAGATTTATCTGGATTATTCTCATTTTGAGAGATAATCCTGTTTCAGTTTTCCTTTTTGGTTATATAGGTTCCTTTGTAGGTTCCTGTTTCCGTTTTCAGTTTTTCCCTTTTTGGGTTGTATTCCGTTTTCAGTTATATTCCGTTTTCAGTTGTATTCCGTTTTCAGTTATATTCCGTTTTCGGTTGTGCTCCGTTTTTGATTGTATTCCGTTTTCATTTATATTCCGTTTGCAGTTTTATTCCGTTTCTTCTCGTTCTTCCGTTTTGCCGTTTCTTGTTCTTTTCCTGTGCACCTGTTGACTCTCGCGTTCTTTCTTATCCTGTTGTGTGTTGTCGCTTGTTTCTTTAACCTGGTCAATTTAATTATTTGATGGTGACCTGTAGGCTGAATGAATGAATGAATGAATGAATGAATGAATGATTGTGATTATTATTATTTTACATATTGTTTCTTTTTTCTTTTTAGGGTTGTCAGGGGAGAAGAGGGAGAGAGGATGGGGGACCAATCCGCCCGCAGTGGAGTGAGACTAACCCGTCCACTTGTTGCTACGTACATGTGCACACGCTTCCGGTATCGTCTCTTTCCACGTCTTGTGTGCCCTACCATCAATCCATATTACCCATATTATAATTGTGCCTGTATTACTTGTTACTGATATAAACACGAAATGTATTAATCATCTAAGTTGTATTGCTTCTTTATCCGATATTCTACTTAATCTAATACCCTGAACTAGATTGATAATTTGTAGCTGTGGTATTACCCGGTGGATTTAGGGTTTAGGATGGGTGGAGCACGTTCTTTATTTTATTTATTACATTTTTCATTTTGGTTCCGGATCTGTTCAGACCGGTCCTTCGCCTTACTATTACTACTATTACTACTTTTACTACTACTAGATTTTGCTTATTACTAACTTAGTTTATATTTTTGGGATTAGCTAAGGGGCTCTGCCTCCTGTTCGCTTCGCCCCCCGTTCCTGCTCTCTTTTTTGTACTCTCTCCCGTTCTCTCATACTTTTTCCATTTTTTCTCCCTCTCATTCGCTCCTTCCCACGCTCTATCTCTCTCTCCCTCTCTTTCTCTTAGAATCAGGGCAGAGCCACGGTGTAGCGCCGAGCGTCAATGACAGCAGCATGGTGAAGATCAACCAGCATTCATGACAGCCTTTCGGCACATGCCACTGCTTCCACCGCTCGCCGCTTCCACCGCAACTCTACTCCTACCCATTGCAGTTCTTCGCCAGCGATCTGCATCTTAGTTTTCGGTAACCTAACCTAACCTACCCTTTTTTTTTTTTTTTTTTTTTTTTGCGTTGGGGAAATCCGTTATGGATAACCCCCCCCATTACTGGCAATGAGGGAGGCCAATGTCGGACTCGCACCGACTAAAACCCCACGGCCGCCCCTAGACATCTAACGCGGGGTGCCGGGATCGCGCGAGCATACAACCGGACACCCACGCTGTCTCTCAGGAGACCACCCCGATGGGGGAGTGAAGCTCCCCCAACGTTTAACCCCACTAGTGGGAACCGTAGCGGCGGCGGCTACGTTTCCCCCCCCCTGGGGGCACCCGATTGGAGGCGGTTTCCAGAACCAACCCCCCGATGCCCCCCGGTGACCCCGTTGTCCGTCCGTGCCAGGGCGCGATCGCCTGTCGCTCTCCCCGGTCGGTGCGGGCAAAAGGGTCTCCGCTCGCGGTAAGGCCCCCCCCTCGGAGGGGTGCATTTCGCACACCCCCGGGGCGAGCCCCCTTCCGTGAGTCCAGGAGGTACCCGGTACCTCCACCCTCACTGCCCTCCTCCGGCGATCGGGCGTCCCCGATCGTGGAAGGAGGGGTATCCCCAGTTTGGACTGCGCCAGAAGGGCGCAGCCTCTTTTACGCCCCCCCCGTGGACCGCGCCAGAAGGGCGCGGCCTCTTTCCCTCCCCGGTGGACCACACCAGAAGGGTGTGGTCCCTACCCCGTGGACCACGCCAGAAGGGCGTGGCCTCTTACCCCACGTCCATTGCACCCCCCCACAAGGAGGAGGAGCCGGAGCGGCCGGTGCGGGCGCGGCTTTAGCCGCGGCACCGGTGGGGGGTCCTGTCCTGTCCGCGCGCGGAGACGGTGTTGCGTGCACCTGTCTTCGGTTTTTAATCATATTTCGAATGAACGATCTGTTCAATACGTATTCCTTTTGGCGACTTGGGGTTTTTCGACATCTAACCCTCGTCTCATTGATTGACCCCGAGGACGGCATTGCGATATCCAGGAGGTCATGGGTTAGACAGTCGTGGTGGGCCTCCTCGGTCGCTTCTTCTTCCACGTACCACCGTAACCATTTTATGAGATTATAATTATGTTGAAGCGACCCTTCAACAACTTTCGAGATTGATATATTTTTCTCTGCCCCTGTTTTTCTTACACCTTGGTCGAAGAGTTTCATATTCCATGTAAATTCATATTCTGCACAAGGTTTAGATTTAATCTTGTACGCGTTTATACTGTCAGGATAACGCGTTCTCAGAATTTGACAATATATGTCACCTTTTTTTAACATTCGTAAATCAGGTATAGTAGAATTAGTTTTCGCTGTAACCCAGTCTATCATTTCAAGGATGCTCCACTGATATTTGGCGTTCATGATGTTTATATTCAGTTGTTCAAAGCGATGGCTTCCTAAAGATGTACCTTTAACTCGACAAACGTTCACCAGCACAGTAAATTGGCAACTCAACCTAACCTAACCTAACCTAACCTAACCTAACCTACCCTTTTTTTTTTTTTTTTTTTTTGCGTTGGGGAAATCCGTTATGGATAACCCCCCCCATTACTGGCAATGAGGGAGGCCAATGTCGGACTCGCACCGACTAAAACCCCACGGCCGCCCCTAGACATCTAACGCGGGGTGCCGGGATCGCGCGAGCATACAACCGGACACCCACGCTGTCTCTCAGGAGACCACCCCGATGGGGGAGTGAAGCTCCCCCAACGTTTAACCCCACTAGTGGGAACCGTAGCGGCGGCGGCTACGTTTCCCCCCCCCCCTGGGGGCACCCGATTGGAGGCGGTTTCCAGAACCAACCCCCCGATGCCCCCCGGTGACCCCGTTGTCCGTCCGTGCCAGGGCGCGATCGCCTGTCGCTCTCCCCGGTCGGTGCGGGCAAAAGGGTCTCCGCTCGCGGTAAGGCCCCCCCCTCGGAGGGGTGCATTTCGCACACCCCCGGGGCGAGCCCCCTTCCGTGAGTCCAGGAGGTACCCGGTACCTCCACCCTCACTGCCCTCCTCCGGCGATCGGGCGTCCCCGATCGTGGAAGGAGGGGTATCCCCAGTTTGGACTGCGCCAGAAGGGCGCAGCCTCTTTTACGCCCCCCCCGTGGACCGCGCCAGAAGGGCGCGGCCTCTTTCCCTCCCCGGTGGACCACACCAGAAGGGTGTGGTCCCTACCCCGTGGACCACGCCAGAAGGGCGTGGCCTCTTACCCCACGTCCATTGCACCCCCCCACAAGGAGGAGGAGCCGGAGCGGCCGGTGCGGGCGCGGCTTTAGCCGCGGCACCGGTGGGGGGTCCTGTCCTGTCCGCGCGCGGAGACGGTGTTGCGTGCACCTGTCTTCGGTTTTTAATCATATTTCGAATGAACGATCTGTTCAATACGTATTCCTTTTGGCGACTTGGGGTTTTTCGACATCTAACCCTCGTCTCATTGATTGACCCCGAGGACGGCATTGCGATATCCAGGAGGTCATGGGTTAGACAGTCGTGGTGGGCCTCCTCGGTCGCTTCTTCTTCCACGTACCACCGCAACCATTTTATGAGATTATAATTATGTTGAAGCGACCCTTCAACAACTTTCGAGATTGATATATTTTTCTCTGCCCCTGTTTTTCTTACACCTTGGTCGAAGAGTTTCATATTCCATGTAAATTCATATTCTGCACAAGGTTTAGATTTAATCTTGTACGCGTTTATACTGTCAGGATAACGCGTTCTCAGAATTTGACAATATATGTCACCTTTTTTTAACATTCGTAAATCAGGTATAGTAGAATTAGTTTTCGCTGTAACCCAGTCTATCATTTCAAGGATGCTCCACTGATATTTGGCGTTCATGATGTTTATATTCAGTTGTTCAAAGCGATGGCTTCCTAAAGATGTACCTTTAACTCGACAAACGTTCACCAGCACAGTAAATTGGCAACTCAACCTAACCTAACCTAACCTAACCTAACCTAACCTACCCTTTTTTTTTTTTTTTTTTTTTTGCGTTGGGGAAATCCGTTATGGATAACCCCCCCCCATTACTGGCAATGAGGGAGGCCAATGTCGGACTCGCACCGACTAAAACCCCACGGCCGCCCCTAGACATCTAACGCGGGGTGCCGGGATCGCGCGAGCATACAACCGGACACCCACGCTGTCTCTCAGGAGACCACCCCGATGGGGGAGTGAAGCTCCCCCAACGTTTAACCCCACTAGTGGGAACCGTAGCGGCGGCGGCTACGTTTCCCCCCCCCCTGGGGGCACCCGATTGGAGGCGGTTTCCAGAACCAACCCCCCGATGCCCCCCGGTGACCCCGTTGTCCGTCCGTGCCAGGGCGCGATCGCCTGTCGCTCTCCCCGGTCGGTGCGGGCAAAAGGGTCTCCGCTCGCGGTAAGGCCCCCCCCTCGGAGGGGTGCATTTCGCACACCCCCGGGGCGAGCCCCCTTCCGTGAGTCCAGGAGGTACCCGGTACCTCCACCCTCACTGCCCTCCTCCGGCGATCGGGCGTCCCCGATCGTGGAAGGAGGGGTATCCCCAGTTTGGACTGCGCCAGAAGGGCGCAGCCTCTTTTACGCCCCCCCCGTGGACCGCGCCAGAAGGGCGCGGCCTCTTTCCCTCCCCGGTGGACCACACCAGAAGGGTGTGGTCCCTACCCCGTGGACCACGCCAGAAGGGCGTGGCCTCTTACCCCACGTCCATTGCACCCCCCCACAAGGAGGAGGAGCCGGAGCGGCCGGTGCGGGCGCGGCTTTAGCCGCGGCACCGGTGGGGGGTCCTGTCCTGTCCGCGCGCGGAGACGGTGTTGCGTGCACCTGTCTTCGGTTTTTAATCATATTTCGAATGAACGATCTGTTCAATACGTATTCCTTTTGGCGACTTGGGGTTTTTCGACATCTAACCCTCGTCTCATTGATTGACCCCGAGGACGGCATTGCGATATCCAGGAGGTCATGGGTTAGACAGTCGTGGTGGGCCTCCTCGGTCGCTTCTTCTTCCACGTACCACCGCAACCATTTTATGAGATTATAATTATGTTGAAGCGACCCTTCAACAACTTTCGAGATTGATATATTTTTCTCTGCCCCTGTTTTTCTTACACCTTGGTCGAAGAGTTTCATATTCCATGTAAATTCATATTCTGCACAAGGTTTAGATTTAATCTTGTACGCGTTTATACTGTCAGGATAACGCGTTCTCAGAATTTGACAATATATGTCACCTTTTTTTAACATTCGTAAATCAGGTATAGTAGAATTAGTTTTCGCTGTAACCCAGTCTATCATTTCAAGGATGCTCCACTGATATTTGGCGTTCATGATGTTTATATTCAGTTGTTCAAAGCGATGGCTTCCTAAAGATGTACCTTTAACTCGACAAACGTTCACCAGCACAGTAAATTGGCAACTCAACCTAACCTAACCTAACCTAACCTAACCTAACCTACCCTTTTTTTTTTTTTTTTTTTTTTTTTGCGTTGGGGAAATCCGTTATGGATAACCCCCCCCCATTACTGGCAATGAGGGAGGCCAATGTCGGACTCGCACCGACTAAAACCCCACGGCCGCCCCTAGACATCTAACGCGGGGTGCCGGGATCGCGCGAGCATACAACCGGACACCCACGCTGTCTCTCAGGAGACCACCCCGATGGGGGAGTGAAGCTCCCCCAACGTTTAACCCCACTAGTGGGAACCGTAGCGGCGGCGGCTACGTTTCCCCCCCCCCCTGGGGGCACCCGATTGGAGGCGGTTTCCAGAACCAACCCCCCGATGCCCCCCGGTGACCCCGTTGTCCGTCCGTGCCAGGGCGCGATCGCCTGTCGCTCTCCCCGGTCGGTGCGGGCAAAAGGGTCTCCGCTCGCGGTAAGGCCCCCCCCTCGGAGGGGTGCATTTCGCACACCCCCGGGGCGAGCCCCCTTCCGTGAGTCCAGGAGGTACCCGGTACCTCCACCCTCACTGCCCTCCTCCGGCGATCGGGCGTCCCCGATCGTGGAAGGAGGGGTATCCCCAGTTTGGACTGCGCCAGAAGGGCGCAGCCTCTTTTACGCCCCCCCCGTGGACCGCGCCAGAAGGGCGCGGCCTCTTTCCCTCCCCGGTGGACCACACCAGAAGGGTGTGGTCCCTACCCCGTGGACCACGCCAGAAGGGCGTGGCCTCTTACCCCACGTCCATTGCACCCCCCCCCACAAGGAGGAGGAGCCGGTGCGGGCGCGGCTTTAGCCGCGGCACCGGTGGGGGGTCCTGTCCTGTCCGCGCGCGGAGACGGTGTTGCGTGCACCTGTCTTCGGTTTTTAATCATATTTCGAATGAACGATCTGTTCAATACGTATTCCTTTTGGCGACTTGGGGTTTTTCGACATCTAACCCTCGTCTCATTGATTGACCCCGAGGACGGCATTGCGATATCCAGGAGGTCATGGGTTAGACAGTCGTGGTGGGCCTCCTCGGTCGCTTCTTCTTCCACGTACCACCGCAACCATTTTATGAGATTATAATTATGTTGAAGCGACCCTTCAACAACTTTCGAGATTGATATATTTTTCTCTGCCCCTGTTTTTCTTACACCTTGGTCGAAGAGTTTCATATTCCATGTAAATTCATATTCTGCACAAGGTTTAGATTTAATCTTGTACGCGTTTATACTGTCAGGATAACGCGTTCTCAGAATTTGACAATATATGTCACCTTTTTTTAACATTCGTAAATCAGGTATAGTAGAATTAGTTTTCGCTGTAACCCAGTCTATCATTTCAAGGATGCTCCACTGATATTTGGCGTTCATGATGTTTATATTCAGTTGTTCAAAGCGATGGCTTCCTAAAGATGTACCTTTAACTCGACAAACGTTCACCAGCACAGTAAATTGGCAACTCAACCTAACCTAACCTAACCTAACCTAACCTAACCTACCCTTTTTTTTTTTTTTTTTTTTTTTGCGTTGGGGAAATCCGTTATGGATAACCCCCCCCATTACTGGCAATGAGGGAGGCCAATGTCGGACTCGCACCGACTAAAACCCCACGGCCGCCCCTAGACATCTAACGCGGGGTGCCGGGATCGCGCGAGCATACAACCGGACACCCACGCTGTCTCTCAGGAGACCACCCCGATGGGGGAGTGAAGCTCCCCCAACGTTTAACCCCACTAGTGGGAACCGTAGCGGCGGCGGCTACGTTTCCCCCCCCCTGGGGGCACCCGATTGGAGGCGGTTTCCAGAACCAACCCCCCGATGCCCCCCGGTGACCCCGTTGTCCGTCCGTGCCAGGGCGCGATCGCCTGTCGCTCTCCCCGGTCGGTGCGGGCAAAAGGGTCTCCGCTCGCGGTAAGGCCCCCCCCTCGGAGGGGTGCATTTCGCACACCCCCGGGGCGAGCCCCCTTCCGTGAGTCCAGGAGGTACCCGGTACCTCCACCCTCACTGCCCTCCTCCGGCGATCGGGCGTCCCCGATCGTGGAAGGAGGGGTATCCCCAGTTTGGACTGCGCCAGAAGGGCGCAGCCTCTTTTACGCCCCCCCCGTGGACCGCGCCAGAAGGGCGCGGCCTCTTTCCCTCCCCGGTGGACCACACCAGAAGGGTGTGGTCCCTACCCCGTGGACCACGCCAGAAGGGCGTGGCCTCTTACCCCACGTCCATTGCACCCCCCCCCACAAGGAGGAGGAGCCGGTGCGGGCGCGGCTTTAGCCGCGGCACCGGTGGGGGGTCCTGTCCTGTCCGCGCGCGGAGACGGTGTTGCGTGCACCTGTCTTCGGTTTTTAATCATATTTCGAATGAACGATCTGTTCAATACGTATTCCTTTTGGCGACTTGGGGTTTTTCGACATCTAACCCTCGTCTCATTGATTGACCCCGAGGACGGCATTGCGATATCCAGGAGGTCATGGGTTAGACAGTCGTGGTGGGCCTCCTCGGTCGCTTCTTCTTCCACGTACCACCGCAACCATTTTATGAGATTATAATTATGTTGAAGCGACCCTTCAACAACTTTCGAGATTGATATATTTTTCTCTGCCCCTGTTTTTCTTACACCTTGGTCGAAGAGTTTCATATTCCATGTAAATTCATATTCTGCACAAGGTTTAGATTTAATCTTGTACGCGTTTATACTGTCAGGATAACGCGTTCTCAGAATTTGACAATATATGTCACCTTTTTTTAACATTCGTAAATCAGGTATAGTAGAATTAGTTTTCGCTGTAACCCAGTCTATCATTTCAAGGATGCTCCACTGATATTTGGCGTTCATGATGTTTATATTCAGTTGTTCAAAGCGATGGCTTCCTAAAGATGTACCTTTAACTCGACAAACGTTCACCAGCACAGTAAATTGGCAACTCAACCTAACCTAACCTAACCTAACCTAACCTAACCTACCCTTTTTTTTTTTTTTTTTTTTTTTGCGTTGGGGAAATCCGTTATGGATAACCCCCCCCATTACTGGCAATGAGGGAGGCCAATGTCGGACTCGCACCGACTAAAACCCCACGGCCGCCCCTAGACATCTAACGCGGGGTGCCGGGATCGCGCGAGCATACAACCGGACACCCACGCTGTCTCTCAGGAGACCACCCCGATGGGGGAGTGAAGCTCCCCCAACGTTTAACCCCACTAGTGGGAACCGTAGCGGCGGCGGCTACGTTTCCCCCCCCCTGGGGGCACCCGATTGGAGGCGGTTTCCAGAACCAACCCCCCGATGCCCCCCGGTGACCCCGTTGTCCGTCCGTGCCAGGGCGCGATCGCCTGTCGCTCTCCCCGGTCGGTGCGGGCAAAAGGGTCTCCGCTCGCGGTAAGGCCCCCCCCTCGGAGGGGTGCATTTCGCACACCCCCGGGGCGAGCCCCCTTCCGTGAGTCCAGGAGGTACCCGGTACCTCCACCCTCACTGCCCTCCTCCGGCGATCGGGCGTCCCCGATCGTGGAAGGAGGGGTATCCCCAGTTTGGACTGCGCCAGAAGGGCGCAGCCTCTTTTACGCCCCCCCCGTGGACCGCGCCAGAAGGGCGCGGCCTCTTTCCCTCCCCGGTGGACCACACCAGAAGGGTGTGGTCCCTACCCCGTGGACCACGCCAGAAGGGCGTGGCCTCTTACCCCACGTCCATTGCACCCCCCCACAAGGAGGAGGAGCCGGAGCGGCCGGTGCGGGCGCGGCTTTAGCCGCGGCACCGGTGGGGGGTCCTGTCCTGTCCGCGCGCGGAGACGGTGTTGCGTGCACCTGTCTTCGGTTTTTAATCATATTTCGAATGAACGATCTGTTCAATACGTATTCCTTTTGGCGACTTGGGGTTTTTCGACATCTAACCCTCGTCTCATTGATTGACCCCGAGGACGGCATTGCGATATCCAGGAGGTCATGGGTTAGACAGTCGTGGTGGGCCTCCTCGGTCGCTTCTTCTTCCACGTACCACCGCAACCATTTTATGAGATTATAATTATGTTGAAGCGACCCTTCAACAACTTTCGAGATTGATATATTTTTCTCTGCCCCTGTTTTTCTTACACCTTGGTCGAAGAGTTTCATATTCCATGTAAATTCATATTCTGCACAAGGTTTAGATTTAATCTTGTACGCGTTTATACTGTCAGGATAACGCGTTCTCAGAATTTGACAATATATGTCACCTTTTTTTAACATTCGTAAATCAGGTATAGTAGAATTAGTTTTCGCTGTAACCCAGTCTATCATTTCAAGGATGCTCCACTGATATTTGGCGTTCATGATGTTTATATTCAGTTGTTCAAAGCGATGGCTTCCTAAAGATGTACCTTTAACTCGACAAACGTTCACCAGCACAGTAAATTGGCAACTCAACCTAACCTAACCTAACCTAACCTAACCTAACCTACCCTTTTTTTTTTTTTTTTTTTTTTTTGCGTTGGGGAAATCCGTTATGGATAACCCCCCCCCATTACTGGCAATGAGGGAGGCCAATGTCGGACTCGCACCGACTAAAACCCCACGGCCGCCCCTAGACATCTAACGCGGGGTGCCGGGATCGCGCGAGCATACAACCGGACACCCACGCTGTCTCTCAGGAGACCACCCCGATGGGGGAGTGAAGCTCCCCCAACGTTTAACCCCACTAGTGGGAACCGTAGCGGCGGCGGCTACGTTTCCCCCCCCCTGGGGGCACCCGATTGGAGGCGGTTTCCAGAACCAACCCCCCGATGCCCCCCGGTGACCCCGTTGTCCGTCCGTGCCAGGGCGCGATCGCCTGTCGCTCTCCCCGGTCGGTGCGGGCAAAAGGGTCTCCGCTCGCGGTAAGGCCCCCCCCTCGGAGGGGTGCATTTCGCACACCCCCGGGGCGAGCCCCCTTCCGTGAGTCCAGGAGGTACCCGGTACCTCCACCCTCACTGCCCTCCTCCGGCGATCGGGCGTCCCCGATCGTGGAAGGAGGGGTATCCCCAGTTTGGACTGCGCCAGAAGGGCGCAGCCTCTTTTACGCCCCCCCCCGTGGACCGCGCCAGAAGGGCGCGGCCTCTTTCCCTCCCCGGTGGACCACACCAGAAGGGTGTGGTCCCTACCCCGTGGACCACGCCAGAAGGGCGTGGCCTCTTACCCCACGTCCATTGCACCCCCCCACAAGGAGGAGGAGCCGGAGCGGCCGGTGCGGGCGCGGCTTTAGCCGCGGCACCGGTGGGGGGTCCTGTCCTGTCCGCGCGCGGAGACGGTGTTGCGTGCACCTGTCTTCGGTTTTTAATCATATTTCGAATGAACGATCTGTTCAATACGTATTCCTTTTGGCGACTTGGGGTTTTTCGACATCTAACCCTCGTCTCATTGATTGACCCCGAGGACGGCATTGCGATATCCAGGAGGTCATGGGTTAGACAGTCGTGGTGGGCCTCCTCGGTCGCTTCTTCTTCCACGTACCACCGCAACCATTTTATGAGATTATAATTATGTTGAAGCGACCCTTCAACAACTTTCGAGATTGATATATTTTTCTCTGCCCCTGTTTTTCTTACACCTTGGTCGAAGAGTTTCATATTCCATGTAAATTCATATTCTGCACAAGGTTTAGATTTAATCTTGTACGCGTTTATACTGTCAGGATAACGCGTTCTCAGAATTTGACAATATATGTCACCTTTTTTTAACATTCGTAAATCAGGTATAGTAGAATTAGTTTTCGCTGTAACCCAGTCTATCATTTCAAGGATGCTCCACTGATATTTGGCGTTCATGATGTTTATATTCAGTTGTTCAAAGCGATGGCTTCCTAAAGATGTACCTTTAACTCGACAAACGTTCACCAGCACAGTAAATTGGCAACTCAACCTAACCTAACCTAACCTAACCTAACCTAACCTACCCTTTTTTTTTTTTTTTTTTTTTTTTGCGTTGGGGAAATCCGTTATGGATAACCCCCCCCCATTACTGGCAATGAGGGAGGCCAATGTCGGACTCGCACCGACTAAAACCCCACGGCCGCCCCTAGACATCTAACGCGGGGTGCCGGGATCGCGCGAGCATACAACCGGACACCCACGCTGTCTCTCAGGAGACCACCCCGATGGGGGAGTGAAGCTCCCCCAACGTTTAACCCCACTAGTGGGAACCGTAGCGGCGGCGGCTACGTTTCCCCCCCCCCCCCCTGGGGGCACCCGATTGGAGGCGGTTTCCAGAACCAACCCCCCGATGCCCCCCGGTGACCCCGTTGTCCGTCCGTGCCAGGGCGCGATCGCCTGTCGCTCTCCCCGGTCGGTGCGGGCAAAAGGGTCTCCGCTCGCGGTAAGGCCCCCCCCTCGGAGGGGTGCATTTCGCACACCCCCGGGGCGAGCCCCCTTCCGTGAGTCCAGGAGGTACCCGGTACCTCCACCCTCACTGCCCTCCTCCGGCGATCGGGCGTCCCCGATCGTGGAAGGAGGGGTATCCCCAGTTTGGACTGCGCCAGAAGGGCGCAGCCTCTTTTACGCCCCCCCCGTGGACCGCGCCAGAAGGGCGCGGCCTCTTTCCCTCCCCGGTGGACCACACCAGAAGGGTGTGGTCCCTACCCCGTGGACCACGCCAGAAGGGCGTGGCCTCTTACCCCACGTCCATTGCACCCCCCCACAAGGAGGAGGAGCCGGAGCGGCCGGTGCGGGCGCGGCTTTAGCCGCGGCACCGGTGGGGGGTCCTGTCCTGTCCGCGCGCGGAGACGGTGTTGCGTGCACCTGTCTTCGGTTTTTAATCATATTTCGAATGAACGATCTGTTCAATACGTATTCCTTTTGGCGACTTGGGGTTTTTCGACATCTAACCCTCGTCTCATTGATTGACCCCGAGGACGGCATTGCGATATCCAGGAGGTCATGGGTTAGACAGTCGTGGTGGGCCTCCTCGGTCGCTTCTTCTTCCACGTACCACCGCAACCATTTTATGAGATTATAATTATGTTGAAGCGACCCTTCAACAACTTTCGAGATTGATATATTTTTCTCTGCCCCTGTTTTTCTTACACCTTGGTCGAAGAGTTTCATATTCCATGTAAATTCATATTCTGCACAAGGTTTAGATTTAATCTTGTACGCGTTTATACTGTCAGGATAACGCGTTCTCAGAATTTGACAATATATGTCACCTTTTTTTAACATTCGTAAATCAGGTATAGTAGAATTAGTTTTCGCTGTAACCCAGTCTATCATTTCAAGGATGCTCCACTGATATTTGGCGTTCATGATGTTTATATTCAGTTGTTCAAAGCGATGGCTTCCTAAAGATGTACCTTTAACTCGACAAACGTTCACCAGCACAGTAAATTGGCAACTCAACCTAACCTAACCTAACCTAACCTACCCTTTTTTTTTTTTTTTTTTTTTTTTGCGTTGGGGAAATCCGTTATGGATAACCCCCCCCATTACTGGCAATGAGGGAGGCCAATGTCGGACTCGCACCGACTAAAACCCCACGGCCGCCCCTAGACATCTAACGCGGGGTGCCGGGATCGCGCGAGCATACAACCGGACACCCACGCTGTCTCTCAGGAGACCACCCCGATGGGGGAGTGAAGCTCCCCCAACGTTTAACCCCACTAGTGGGAACCGTAGCGGCGGCGGCTACGGTTCCCCCCCCCCCTGGGGGCACCCGATTGGAGGCGGTTTCCAGAACCAACCCCCGATGCCCCCCGGTGACCCCGTTGTCCGTCCGTGCCAGGGCGCGATCGCCTGTCGCTCTCCCCGGTCGGTGCGGGCAAAAGGGTCTCCGCTCGCGGTAAGGCCCCCCCCTCGGAGGGGTGCATTTCGCACACCCCCGGGGCGAGCCCCCTTCCGTGAGTCCAGGAGGTACCCGGTACCTCCACCCTCACTGCCCTCCTCCGGCGATCGGGCGTCACCGATCGTGGAAGGAGGGGTATCCCCAGTTTGGACTGCGCCAGAAGGGCGCAGCCTCTTTTACGCCCCCCCCGTGGACCGCGCCAGAAGGGCGCGGCCTCTTTCCCTCCCCGGTGGACCACACCAGAAGGGTGTGGTCCCTACCCCGTGGACCACGCCAGAAGGGCGTGGCCTCTTACCCCACGTCCATTGCACCCCCCCACAAGGAGGAGGAGCCGGAGCGGCCGGTGCGGGCGCGGCTTTAGCCGCGGCACCGGTGGGGGGTCCTGTCCTGTCCGCGCGCGGAGACGGTGTTGCGTGCACCTGTCTTCGGTTTTTAATCATATTTCGAATGAACGATCTGTTCAATACGTATTCCTTTTGGCGACTTGGGGTTTTTCGACATCTAACCCTCGTCTCATTGATTGACCCCGAGGACGGCATTGCGATATCCAGGAGGTCATGGGTTAGACAGTCGTGGTGGGCCTCCTCGGTCGCTTCTTCTTCCACGTACCACCGCAACCATTTTATGAGATTATAATTATGTTGAAGCGACCCTTCAACAACTTTCGAGATTGATATATTTTTCTCTGCCCCTGTTTTTCTTACACCTTGGTCGAAGAGTTTCATATTCCATGTAAATTCATATTCTGCACAAGGTTTAGATTTAATCTTGTACGCGTTTATACTGTCAGGATAACGCGTTCTCAGAATTTGACAATATATGTCACCTTTTTTTAACATTCGTAAATCAGGTATAGTAGAATTAGTTTTCGCTGTAACCCAGTCTATCATTTCAAGGATGCTCCACTGATATTTGGCGTTCATGATGTTTATATTCAGTTGTTCAAAGCGATGGCTTCCTAAAGATGTACCTTTAACTCGACAAACGTTCACCAGCACAGTAAATTGGCAACTCAACCTAACCTAACCTAACCTAACCTAACCTAACCTACCCTTTTTTTTTTTTTTTTTTTTTTTTGCGTTGGGGAAATCCGTTATGGATAACCCCCCCCATTACTGGCAATGAGGGAGGCCAATGTCGGACTCGCACCGACTAAAACCCCACGGCCGCCCCTAGACATCTAACGCGGGGTGCCGGGATCGCGCGAGCATACAACCGGACACCCACGCTGTCTCTCAGGAGACCACCCCGATGGGGGAGTGAAGCTCCCCCAACGTTTAACCCCACTAGTGGGAACCGTAGCGGCGGCGGCTACGTTTCCCCCCCCCCCCCCTGGGGGCACCCGATTGGAGGCGGTTTCCAGAACCAACCCCCCGATGCCCCCCGGTGACCCCGTTGTCCGTCCGTGCCAGGGCGCGATCGCCTGTCGCTCTCCCCGGTCGGTGCGGGCAAAAGGGTCTCCGCTCGCGGTAAGGCCCCCCCCTCGGAGGGGTGCATTTCGCACACCCCCGGGGCGAGCCCCCTTCCGTGAGTCCAGGAGGTACCCGGTACCTCCACCCTCACTGCCCTCCTCCGGCGATCGGGCGTCCCCGATCGTGGAAGGAGGGGTATCCCCAGTTTGGACTGCGCCAGAAGGGCGCAGCCTCTTTTACGCCCCCCCCGTGGACCGCGCCAGAAGGGCGCGGCCTCTTTCCCTCCCCGGTGGACCACACCAGAAGGGTGTGGTCCCTACCCCGTGGACCACGCCAGAAGGGCGTGGCCTCTTACCCCACGTCCATTGCACCCCCCCACAAGGAGGAGGAGCCGGAGCGGCCGGTGCGGGCGCGGCTTTAGCCGCGGCACCGGTGGGGGGTCCTGTCCTGTCCGCGCGCGGAGACGGTGTTGCGTGCACCTGTCTTCGGTTTTTAATCATATTTCGAATGAACGATCTGTTCAATACGTATTCCTTTTGGCGACTTGGGGTTTTTCGACATCTAACCCTCGTCTCATTGATTGACCCCGAGGACGGCATTGCGATATCCAGGAGGTCATGGGTTAGACAGTCGTGGTGGGCCTCCTCGGTCGCTTCTTCTTCCACGTACCACCGCAACCATTTTATGAGATTATAATTATGTTGAAGCGACCCTTCAACAACTTTCGAGATTGATATATTTTTCTCTGCCCCTGTTTTTCTTACACCTTGGTCGAAGAGTTTCATATTCCATGTAAATTCATATTCTGCACAAGGTTTAGATTTAATCTTGTACGCGTTTATACTGTCAGGATAACGCGTTCTCAGAATTTGACAATATATGTCACCTTTTTTTAACATTCGTAAATCAGGTATAGTAGAATTAGTTTTCGCTGTAACCCAGTCTATCATTTCAAGGATGCTCCACTGATATTTGGCGTTCATGATGTTTATATTCAGTTGTTCAAAGCGATGGCTTCCTAAAGATGTACCTTTAACTCGACAAACGTTCACCAGCACAGTAAATTGGCAACTCAACCTAACCTAACCTAACCTAACCTTTTTTTTTTTTTTTTTTTTTTTTTTTTTTTTTTTCGTGTGAAAATGCATTACGCATACCTCGGCCTCCTGGGGGATAGCCGAGGTTATGTGGGACTCTCCTCGGGTGGGGGTCGAGTCGCGAAGCGACTCGATCCCCTCCCGAGGCATACCGCACTAAAAACACACGCCCACCTAAGCTATGTAGGAGGTGCCTGGATCTCGCGAGAACTCAACAGGACACCCCCTAGCTATACATGCATCCCGGGGGGAGGGGTTAGCTCCCCCCATACCTAACACTAACTGGACCCTGGGCGGAGGGACCCGCCCAGTGTCCCCATCCCTGGAGCCTTCGGATTGGGCTTCCCGAGCCCCAGCTCGGTCCACCCACAGCTCCCGGAGCCCTCCTGCCCCGCTCGAGCAGGGACCCGTGGGTCCCCGCCCGGCCAGGGCAGGAGGGCGCCGACACCGGCAAGGGAGGGTCGTCGGAGGCGCATCCGAACGCCCCGACCCTCCCCACCCCACCCCCCACGCGCCCCACCCCAGAGCTCGCCTCTGGGGTGTGGCCGGCACCCCGCCACAAAAGACCGAAGTCTCGGGGTGCCGTGCCACCCCGGGGGGATTAACTCCCCCCCGGGGGCCGGGGTTAGCTCACTCCCCCGGCCCCCCCATCCTCAGCCCCCCGCGACGGGGGCATACGGCGGTGCGAAGGGCGAACCCTTCGCACCGCCAAGGGAAGTCCCGCCCCCCCGGGAGGGGGGGGCATTAGTTGGCGCGGGGAGGGGAACACTCCCCGCGCCCTCCCACCCATCACCGTCCCCCCACTCGGGGGACCCGCTGCGTCGCGGGGAGACGTCCCCCGCGTCGCATCTCCCGATCCCGTCGCCATTCCCCTTCTCCCTGAAGGGGAGGGCGGCGCACGACGACGCGGGGGACGTCCCCGCGCCATCCTCCTTCTCGCCGAGCCCGGGTCCCGTTCCCGGGCTCGCTCGGCGGCCTCCTTCTGGGACATCACTGTCTCGCAGAAGGAGGCCACCGCCTTCGCCGACCTCCCGCCCCCGATCAAGTGGTCGAACAAGATCGGGAGCGAGAGGTCCCACCCTTCCACCGCGGCTCTAAGGACACGGCGCGGCTCGGCCCATGCCGGACACTCCTCGAGTGTATGCCGCGCCGTGTCCACCTCCTCGCCGCAGTGGTGGCACTGCGCTGCTGGCTCCCGCCCCATCCTATGCAGGTACTCACCGAAACAACCGTGTCCGGTGAGCACCTGCGTGAGGCGGAAGGTCAACCCAACTCGCCTCCCGCACCATGTATCGAACATGGGCAGGAGGGCCCGAACTACCGGACGTGCCGAGGATGAAAGCATTTGCTTCCATCGCTCAAACACGTCCGCGCGGGCCTGGCGTCTCCGCACCTCGAGCTCCCCATCCTCCTCGGCCGTCAGCTCCTCCCCAGGGGGGCGGCGGGACTCACAGGCGATCCGGTATATGATCGCCTGCCCCGCCGCCACCACGTGGAAGGGAGGAACCACGGCCAAGAGGCCCGCCACCTCGGTGGAGATGGTGCGGTACCCCCGTATGGCCCGCAAGGCCAGCCGACGCCGCACTCTTTCCAAGAGTGCGATACTGCGTCGGCTGGCCTCGAGCAACCTAACCTAACCTAACCTAACCTACCCTTTTTTTTTTTTTTTTTTTTTTTGCGTTGGGGAAATCCGTTATGGATAACCCCCCCCATTACTGGCAATGAGGGAGGCCAATGTCGGACTCGCACCGACTAAAACCCCACGGCCGCCCCTAGACATCTAACGCGGGGTGCCGGGATCGCGCGAGCATACAACCGGACACCCACGCTGTCTCTCAGGAGACCACCCCGATGGGGGAGTGAAGCTCCCCCAACGTTTAACCCCACTAGTGGGAACCGTAGCGGCGGCGGCTACGTTTCCCCCCCCCTGGGGGCACCCGATTGGAGGCGGTTTCCAGAACCAACCCCCCGATGCCCCCCGGTGACCCCGTTGTCCGTCCGTGCCAGGGCGCGATCGCCTGTCGCTCTCCCCGGTCGGTGCGGGCAAAAGGGTCTCCGCTCGCGGTAAGGCCCCCCCCTCGGAGGGGTGCATTTCGCACACCCCCGGGGCGAGCCCCCTTCCGTGAGTCCAGGAGGTACCCGGTACCTCCACCCTCACTGCCCTCCTCCGGCGATCGGGCGTCCCCGATCGTGGAAGGAGGGGTATCCCCAGTTTGGACTGCGCCAGAAGGGCGCAGCCTCTTTTACGCCCCCCCCCGTGGACCGCGCCAGAAGGGCGCGGCCTCTTTCCCTCCCCGGTGGACCACACCAGAAGGGTGTGGTCCCTACCCCGTGGACCACGCCAGAAGGGCGTGGCCTCTTACCCCACGTCCATTGCACCCCCCCACAAGGAGGAGGAGCCGGAGCGGCCGGTGCGGGCGCGGCTTTAGCCGCGGCACCGGTGGGGGGTCCTGTCCTGTCCGCGCGCGGAGACGGTGTTGCGTGCACCTGTCTTCGGTTTTTAATCATATTTCGAATGAACGATCTGTTCAATACGTATTCCTTTTGGCGACTTGGGGTTTTTCGACATCTAACCCTCGTCTCATTGATTGACCCCGAGGACGGCATTGCGATATCCAGGAGGTCATGGGTTAGACAGTCGTGGTGGGCCTCCTCGGTCGCTTCTTCTTCCACGTACCACCGCAACCATTTTATGAGATTATAATTATGTTGAAGCGACCCTTCAACAACTTTCGAGATTGATATATTTTTCTCTGCCCCTGTTTTTCTTACACCTTGGTCGAAGAGTTTCATATTCCATGTAAATTCATATTCTGCACAAGGTTTAGATTTAATCTTGTACGCGTTTATACTGTCAGGATAACGCGTTCTCAGAATTTGACAATATATGTCACCTTTTTTTAACATTCGTAAATCAGGTATAGTAGAATTAGTTTTCGCTGTAACCCAGTCTATCATTTCAAGGATGCTCCACTGATATTTGGCGTTCATGATGTTTATATTCAGTTGTTCAAAGCGATGGCTTCCTAAAGATGTACCTTTAACTCGACAAACGTTCACCAGCACAGTAAATTGGCAACTCAACCTAACCTAACCTAACCTAACCTAACCTAACCTACCCTTTTTTTTTTTTTTTTTTTTTTTTGCGTTGGGGAAATCCGTTATGGATAACCCCCCCCCATTACTGGCAATGAGGGAGGCCAATGTCGGACTCGCACCGACTAAAACCCCACGGCCGCCCCTAGACATCTAACGCGGGGTGCCGGGATCGCGCGAGCATACAACCGGACACCCACGCTGTCTCTCAGGAGACCACCCCGATGGGGGAGTGAAGCTCCCCCAACGTTTAACCCCACTAGTGGGAACCGTAGCGGCGGCGGCTACGTTTCCCCCCCCCTGGGGGCACCCGATTGGAGGCGGTTTCCAGAACCAACCCCCCGATGCCCCCCGGTGACCCCGTTGTCCGTCCGTGCCAGGGCGCGATCGCCTGTCGCTCTCCCCGGTCGGTGCGGGCAAAAGGGTCTCCGCTCGCGGTAAGGCCCCCCCCTCGGAGGGGTGCATTTCGCACACCCCCGGGGCGAGCCCCCTTCCGTGAGTCCAGGAGGTACCCGGTACCTCCACCCTCACTGCCCTCCTCCGGCGATCGGGCGTCCCCGATCGTGGAAGGAGGGGTATCCCCAGTTTGGACTGCGCCAGAAGGGCGAAGCCTCTTTTACGCCCCCCCCGTGGACCGCGCCAGAAGGGCGCGGCCTCTTTCCCTCCCCGGTGGACCACACCAGAAGGGTGTGGTCCCTACCCCGTGGACCACGCCAGAAGGGCGTGGCCTCTTACCCCACGTCCATTGCACCCCCCCACAAGGAGGAGGAGCCGGAGCGGCCGGTGCGGGCGCGGCTTTAGCCGCGGCACCGGTGGGGGGTCCTGTCCTGTCCGCGCGCGGAGACGGTGTTGCGTGCACCTGTCTTCGGTTTTTAATCATATTTCGAATGAACGATCTGTTCAATACGTATTCCTTTTGGCGACTTGGGGTTTTTCGACATCTAACCCTCGTCTCATTGATTGACCCCGAGGACGGCATTGCGATATCCAGGAGGTCATGGGTTAGACAGTCGTGGTGGGCCTCCTCGGTCGCTTCTTCTTCCACGTACCACCGCAACCATTTTATGAGATTATAATTATGTTGAAGCGACCCTTCAACAACTTTCGAGATTGATATATTTTTCTCTGCCCCTGTTTTTCTTACACCTTGGTCGAAGAGTTTCATATTCCATGTAAATTCATATTCTGCACAAGGTTTAGATTTAATCTTGTACGCGTTTATACTGTCAGGATAACGCGTTCTCAGAATTTGACAATATATGTCACCTTTTTTTAACATTCGTAAATCAGGTATAGTAGAATTAGTTTTCGCTGTAACCCAGTCTATCATTTCAAGGATGCTCCACTGATATTTGGCGTTCATGATGTTTATATTCAGTTGTTCAAAGCGATGGCTTCCTAAAGATGTACCTTTAACTCGACAAACGTTCACCAGCACAGTAAATTGGCAACTCAACCTAACCTAACCTAACCTAACCTAACCTAACCTACCCTTTTTTTTTTTTTTTTTTTTTTTTGCGTTGGGGAAATCCGTTATGGATAACCCCCCCCCATTACTGGCAATGAGGGAGGCCAATGTCGGACTCGCACCGACTAAAACCCCACGGCCGCCCCTAGACATCTAACGCGGGGTGCCGGGATCGCGCGAGCATACAACCGGACACCCACGCTGTCTCTCAGGAGACCACCCCGATGGGGGAGTGAAGCTCCCCCAACGTTTAACCCCACTAGTGGGAACCGTAGCGGCGGCGGCTACGTTTCCCCCCCCCCCTGGGGGCACCCGATTGGAGGCGGTTTCCAGAACCAACCCCCCGATGCCCCCCGGTGACCCCGTTGTCCGTCCGTGCCAGGGCGCGATCGCCTGTCGCTCTCCCCGGTCGGTGCGGGCAAAAGGGTCTCCGCTCGCGGTAAGGCCCCCCCCTCGGAGGGGTGCATTTCGCACACCCCCGGGGCGAGCCCCCTTCCGTGAGTCCAGGAGGTACCCGGTACCTCCACCCTCACTGCCCTCCTCCGGCGATCGGGCGTCCCCGATCGTGGAAGGAGGGGTATCCCCAGTTTGGACTGCGCCAGAAGGGCGCAGCCTCTTTTACGCCCCCCCCGTGGACCGCGCCAGAAGGGCGCGGCCTCTTTCCCTCCCCGGTGGACCACACCAGAAGGGTGTGGTCCCTACCCCGTGGACCACGCCAGAAGGGCGTGGCCTCTTACCCCACGTCCATTGCACCCCCCCACAAGGAGGAGGAGCCGGAGCGGCCGGTGCGGGCGCGGCTTTAGCCGCGGCACCGGTGGGGGGTCCTGTCCTGTCCGCGCGCGGAGACGGTGTTGCGTGCACCTGTCTTCGGTTTTTAATCATATTTCGAATGAACGATCTGTTCAATACGTATTCCTTTTGGCGACTTGGGGTTTTTCGACATCTAACCCTCGTCTCATTGATTGACCCCGAGGACGGCATTGCGATATCCAGGAGGTCATGGGTTAGACAGTCGTGGTGGGCCTCCTCGGTCGCTTCTTCTTCCACGTACCACCGCAACCATTTTATGAGATTATAATTATGTTGAAGCGACCCTTCAACAACTTTCGAGATTGATATATTTTTCTCTGCCCCTGTTTTTCTTACACCTTGGTCGAAGAGTTTCATATTCCATGTAAATTCATATTCTGCACAAGGTTTAGATTTAATCTTGTACGCGTTTATACTGTCAGGATAACGCGTTCTCAGAATTTGACAATATATGTCACCTTTTTTTAACATTCGTAAATCAGGTATAGTAGAATTAGTTTTCGCTGTAACCCAGTCTATCATTTCAAGGATGCTCCACTGATATTTGGCGTTCATGATGTTTATATTCAGTTGTTCAAAGCGATGGCTTCCTAAAGATGTACCTTTAACTCGACAAACGTTCACCAGCACAGTAAATTGGCAACTCAACCTAACCTAACCTAACCTAACCTAACCTAACCTACCCTTTTTTTTTTTTTTTTTTTTTTTTGCGTTGGGGAAATCCGTTATGGATAACCCCCCCCATTACTGGCAATGAGGGAGGCCAATGTCGGACTCGCACCGACTAAAACCCCACGGCCGCCCCTAGACATCTAACGCGGGGTGCCGGGATCGCGCGAGCATACAACCGGACACCCACGCTGTCTCTCAGGAGACCACCCCGATGGGGGAGTGAAGCTCCCCCAACGTTTAACCCCACTAGTGGGAACCGTAGCGGCGGCGGCTACGTTTCCCCCCCCCCTGGGGGCACCCGATTGGAGGCGGTTTCCAGAACCAACCCCCCGATGCCCCCCGGTGACCCCGTTGTCCGTCCGTGCCAGGGCGCGATCGCCTGTCGCTCTCCCCGGTCGGTGCGGGCAAAAGGGTCTCCGCTCGCGGTAAGGCCCCCCCCTCGGAGGGGTGCATTTCGCACACCCCCGGGGCGAGCCCCCTTCCGTGAGTCCAGGAGGTACCCGGTACCTCCACCCTCACTGCCCTCCTCCGGCGATCGGGCGTCCCCGATCGTGGAAGGAGGGGTATCCCCAGTTTGGACTGCGCCAGAAGGGCGCAGCCTCTTTTACGCCCCCCCCCGTGGACCGCGCCAGAAGGGCGCGGCCTCTTTCCCTCCCCGGTGGACCACACCAGAAGGGTGTGGTCCCTACCCCGTGGACCACGCCAGAAGGGCGTGGCCTCTTACCCCACGTCCATTGCACCCCCCCCACAAGGAGGAGGAGCCGGAGCGGCCGGTGCGGGCGCGGCTTTAGCCGCGGCACCGGTGGGGGGTCCTGTCCTGTCCGCGCGCGGAGACGGTGTTGCGTGCACCTGTCTTCGGTTTTTAATCATATTTCGAATGAACGATCTGTTCAATACGTATTCCTTTTGGCGACTTGGGGTTTTTCGACATCTAACCCTCGTCTCATTGATTGACCCCGAGGACGGCATTGCGATATCCAGGAGGTCATGGGTTAGACAGTCGTGGTGGGCCTCCTCGGTCGCTTCTTCTTCCACGTACCACCGCAACCATTTTATGAGATTATAATTATGTTGAAGCGACCCTTCAACAACTTTCGAGATTGATATATTTTTCTCTGCCCCTGTTTTTCTTACACCTTGGTCGAAGAGTTTCATATTCCATGTAAATTCATATTCTGCACAAGGTTTAGATTTAATCTTGTACGCGTTTATACTGTCAGGATAACGCGTTCTCAGAATTTGACAATATATGTCACCTTTTTTTAACATTCGTAAATCAGGTATAGTAGAATTAGTTTTCGCTGTAACCCAGTCTATCATTTCAAGGATGCTCCACTGATATTTGGCGTTCATGATGTTTATATTCAGTTGTTCAAAGCGATGGCTTCCTAAAGATGTACCTTTAACTCGACAAACGTTCACCAGCACAGTAAATTGGCAACTCAACCTAACCTAACCTAACCTAACCTAACCTAACCTACCCTTTTTTTTTTTTTTTTTTTTTTTTGCGTTGGGGAAATCCGTTATGGATAACCCCCCCCATTACTGGCAATGAGGGAGGCCAATGTCGGACTCGCACCGACTAAAACCCCACGGCCGCCCCTAGACATCTAACGCGGGGTGCCGGGATCGCGCGAGCATACAACCGGACACCCACGCTGTCTCTCAGGAGACCACCCCGATGGGGGAGTGAAGCTCCCCCAACGTTTAACCCCACTAGTGGGAACCGTAGCGGCGGCGGCTACGTTTCCCCCCCCCCTGGGGGCACCCGATTGGAGGCGGTTTCCAGAACCAACCCCCCGATGCCCCCCGGTGACCCCGTTGTCCGTCCGTGCCAGGGCGCGATCGCCTGTCGCTCTCCCCGGTCGGTGCGGGCAAAAGGGTCTCCGCTCGCGGTAAGGCCCCCCCCTCGGAGGGGTGCATTTCGCACACCCCCGGGGCGAGCCCCCTTCCGTGAGTCCAGGAGGTACCCGGTACCTCCACCCTCACTGCCCTCCTCCGGCGATCGGGCGTCCCCGATCGTGGAAGGAGGGGTATCCCCAGTTTGGACTGCGCCAGAAGGGCGCAGCCTCTTTTACGCCCCCCCCGTGGACCGCGCCAGAAGGGCGCGGCCTCTTTCCCTCCCCGGTGGACCACACCAGAAGGGTGTGGTCCCTACCCCGTGGACCACGCCAGAAGGGCGTGGCCTCTTACCCCACGTCCATTGCACCCCCCCACAAGGAGGAGGAGCCGGAGCGGCCGGTGCGGGCGCGGCTTTAGCCGCGGCACCGGTGGGGGGTCCTGTCCTGTCCGCGCGCGGAGACGGTGTTGCGTGCACCTGTCTTCGGTTTTTAATCATATTTCGAATGAACGATCTGTTCAATACGTATTCCTTTTGGCGACTTGGGGTTTTTCGACATCTAACCCTCGTCTCATTGATTGACCCCGAGGACGGCATTGCGATATCCAGGAGGTCATGGGTTAGACAGTCGTGGTGGGCCTCCTCGGTCGCTTCTTCTTCCACGTACCACCGCAACCATTTTATGAGATTATAATTATGTTGAAGCGACCCTTCAACAACTTTCGAGATTGATATATTTTTCTCTGCCCCTGTTTTTCTTACACCTTGGTCGAAGAGTTTCATATTCCATGTAAATTCATATTCTGCACAAGGTTTAGATTTAATCTTGTACGCGTTTATACTGTCAGGATAACGCGTTCTCAGAATTTGACAATATATGTCACCTTTTTTTAACATTCGTAAATCAGGTATAGTAGAATTAGTTTTCGCTGTAACCCAGTCTATCATTTCAAGGATGCTCCACTGATATTTGGCGTTCATGATGTTTATATTCAGTTGTTCAAAGCGATGGCTTCCTAAAGATGTACCTTTAACTCGACAAACGTTCACCAGCACAGTAAATTGGCAACCTAACCTAACCTAACCTAACCTAACCTAACCTAACCTACCCTTTTTTTTTTTTTTTTTTTTTTGCGTTGGGGAAATCCGTTATGGATAACCCCCCCCATTACTGGCAATGAGGGAGGCCAATGTCGGACTCGCACCGACTAAAACCCCACGGCCGCCCCTAGACATCTAACGCGGGGTGCCGGGATCGCGCGAGCATACAACCGGACACCCACGCTGTCTCTCAGGAGACCACCCCGATGGGGGAGTGAAGCTCCCCCAACGTTTAACCCCACTAGTGGGAACCGTAGCGGCGGCGGCTACGTTTCCCCCCCCCCTGGGGGCACCCGATTGGAGGCGGTTTCCAGAACCAACCCCCCGATGCCCCCCGGTGACCCCGTTGTCCGTCCGTGCCAGGGCGCGATCGCCTGTCGCTCTCCCCGGTCGGTGCGGGCAAAAGGGTCTCCGCTCGCGGTAAGGCCCCCCCCTCGGAGGGGTGCATTTCGCACACCCCCGGGGCGAGCCCCCTTCCGTGAGTCCAGGAGGTACCCGGTACCTCCACCCTCACTGCCCTCCTCCGGCGATCGGGCGTCCCCGATCGTGGAAGGAGGGGTATCCCCAGTTTGGACTGCGCCAGAAGGGCGCAGCCTCTTTTACGCCCCCCCCGTGGACCGCGCCAGAAGGGCGCGGCCTCTTTCCCTCCCCGGTGGACCACACCAGAAGGGTGTGGTCCCTACCCCGTGGACCACGCCAGAAGGGCGTGGCCTCTTACCCCACGTCCATTGCACCCCCCCCCACAAGGAGGAGGAGCCGGTGCGGGCGCGGCTTTAGCCGCGGCACCGGTGGGGGGTCCTGTCCTGTCCGCGCGCGGAGACGGTGTTGCGTGCACCTGTCTTCGGTTTTTAATCATATTTCGAATGAACGATCTGTTCAATACGTATTCCTTTTGGCGACTTGGGGTTTTTCGACATCTAACCCTCGTCTCATTGATTGACCCCGAGGACGGCATTGCGATATCCAGGAGGTCATGGGTTAGACAGTCGTGGTGGGCCTCCTCGGTCGCTTCTTCTTCCACGTACCACCGCAACCATTTTATGAGATTATAATTATGTTGAAGCGACCCTTCAACAACTTTCGAGATTGATATATATTTCTCTGCCCCTGTTTTTCTTACACCTTGGTCGAAGAGTTTCATATTCCATGTAAATTCATATTCTGCACAAGGTTTAGATTTAATCTTGTACGCGTTTATACTGTCAGGATAACGCGTTCTCAGAATTTGACAATATATGTCACCTTTTTTTAACATTCGTAAATCAGGTATAGTAGAATTAGTTTTCGCTGTAACCCAGTCTATCATTTCAAGGATGCTCCACTGATATTTGGCGTTCATGATGTTTATATTCAGTTGTTCAAAGCGATGGCTTCCTAAAGATGTACCTTTAACTCGACAAACGTTCACCAGCACAGTAAATTGGCAACTCAACCTAACCTAACCTAACCTAACCTAACCTAACCTACCCTTTTTTTTTTTTTTTTTTTTTTGCGTTGGGGAAATCCGTTATGGATAACCCCCCCCATTACTGGCAATGAGGGAGGCCAATGTCGGACTCGCACCGACTAAAACCCCACGGCCGCCCCTAGACATCTAACGCGGGGTGCCGGGATCGCGCGAGCATACAACCGGACACCCACGCTGTCTCTCAGGAGACCACCCCGATGGGGGAGTGAAGCTCCCCCAACGTTTAACCCCACTAGTGGGAACCGTAGCGGCGGCGGCTACGTTTCCCCCCCCCCCCTGGGGGCACCCGATTGGAGGCGGTTTCCAGAACCAACCCCCCGATGCCCCCCGGTGACCCCGTTGTCCGTCCGTGCCAGGGCGCGATCGCCTGTCGCTCTCCCCGGTCGGTGCGGGCAAAAGGGTCTCCGCTCGCGGTAAGGCCCCCCCCTCGGAGGGGTGCATTTCGCACACCCCCGGGGCGAGCCCCCTTCCGTGAGTCCAGGAGGTACCCGGTACCTCCACCCTCACTGCCCTCCTCCGGCGATCGGGCGTCCCCGATCGTGGAAGGAGGGGTATCCCCAGTTTGGACTGCGCCAGAAGGGCGCAGCCTCTTTTACGCCCCCCCCGTGGACCGCGCCAGAAGGGCGCGGCCTCTTTCCCTCCCCGGTGGACCACACCAGAAGGGTGTGGTCCCTACCCCGTGGACCACGCCAGAAGGGCGTGGCCTCTTACCCCACGTCCATTGCACCCCCCCACAAGGAGGAGGAGCCGGAGCGGCCGGTGCGGGCGCGGCTTTAGCCGCGGCACCGGTGGGGGGTCCTGTCCTGTCCGCGCGCGGAGACGGTGTTGCGTGCACCTGTCTTCGGTTTATAATCATATTTCGAATGAACGATCTGTTCAATACGTATTCCTTTTGGCGACTTGGGGTTTTTCGACATCTAACCCTCGTCTCATTGATTGACCCCGAGGACGGCATTGCGATATCCAGGAGGTCATGGGTTAGACAGTCGTGGTGGGCCTCCTCGGTCGCTTCTTCTTCCACGTACCACCGCAACCATTTTATGAGATTATAATTATGTTGAAGCGACCCTTCAACAACTTTCGAGATTGATATATATTTCTCTGCCCCTGTTTTTCTTACACCTTGGTCGAAGAGTTTCATATTCCATGTAAATTCATATTCTGCACAAGGTTTAGATTTAATCTTGTACGCGTTTATACTGTCAGGATAACGCGTTCTCAGAATTTGACAATATATGTCACCTTTTTTTAACATTCGTAAATCAGGTATAGTAGAATTAGTTTTCGCTGTAACCCAGTCTATCATTTCAAGGATGCTCCACTGATATTTGGCGTTCATGATGTTTATATTCAGTTGTTCAAAGCGATGGCTTCCTAAAGATGTACCTTTAACTCGACAAACGTTCACCAGCACAGTAAATTGGCAACTCAACCTAACCTAACCTAACCTAACCTAACCTAACCTACCCTTTTTTTTTTTTTTTTTTTTTTTGCGTTGGGGAAATCCGTTATGGATAACCCCCCCCATTACTGGCAATGAGGGTGGCCAATGTCGGACTCGCACCGACTAAAACCCCACGGCCGCCCCTAGACATCTAACGCGGGGTGCCGGGATCGCGCGAGCATACAACCGGACACCCACGCTGTCTCTCAGGAGACCACCCCGATGGGGGAGTGAAGCTCCCCCAACGTTTAACCCCACTAGTGGGAACCGTAGCGGCGGCGGCTACGTTTCCCCCCCCCTGGGGGCACCCGATTGGAGGCGGTTTCCAGAACCAACCCCCCGATGCCCCCCGGTGACCCCGTTGTCCGTCCGTGCCAGGGCGCGATCGCCTGTCGCTCTCCCCGGTCGGTGCGGGCAAAAGGGTCTCCGCTCGCGGTAAGGCCCCCCCCTCGGAGGGGTGCATTTCGCACACCCCCGGGGCGAGCCCCCTTCCGTGAGTCCAGGAGGTACCCGGTACCTCCACCCTCACTGCCCTCCTCCGGCGATCGGGCGTCCCCGATCGTGGAAGGAGGGGTATCCCCAGTTTGGACTGCGCCAGAAGGGCGCAGCCTCTTTTACGCCCCCCCCGTGGACCGCGCCAGAAGGGCGCGGCCTCTTTCCCTCCCCGGTGGACCACACCAGAAGGGTGTGGTCCCTACCCCGTGGACCACGCCAGAAGGGCGTGGCCTCTTACCCCACGTCCATTGCACCCCCCCACAAGGAGGAGGAGCCGGAGCGGCCGGTGCGGGCGCGGCTTTAGCCGCGGCACCGGTGGGGGGTCCTGTCCTGTCCGCGCGCGGAGACGGTGTTGCGTGCACCTGTCTTCGGTTTTTAATCATATTTCGAATGAACGATCTGTTCAATACGTATTCCTTTTGGCGACTTGGGGTTTTTCGACATCTAACCCTCGTCTCATTGATTGACCCCGAGGACGGCATTGCGATATCCAGGAGGTCATGGGTTAGACAGTCGTGGTGGGCCTCCTCGGTCGCTTCTTCTTCCACGTACCACCGCAACCATTTTATGAGATTATAATTATGTTGAAGCGACCCTTCAACAACTTTCGAGATTGATATATTTTTCTCTGCCCCTGTTTTTCTTACACCTTGGTCGAAGAGTTTCATATTCCATGTAAATTCATATTCTGCACAAGGTTTAGATTTAATCTTGTACGCGTTTATACTGTCAGGATAACGCGTTCTCAGAATTTGACAATATATGTCACCTTTTTTTAACATTCGTAAATCAGGTATAGTAGAATTAGTTTTCGCTGTAACCCAGTCTATCATTTCAAGGATGCTCCACTGATATTTGGCGTTCATGATGTTTATATTCAGTTGTTCAAAGCGATGGCTTCCTAAAGATGTACCTTTAACTCGACAAACGTTCACCAGCACAGTAAATTGGCAACTCAACCTAACCTAACCTTTTTTTTTTTTTTTTTTTTTGACGTCGGGGAAATCCCTTATGGATAACCTCCCTCATTGCTGGAAATGAGGGAGGCCAATGTCGGACTCGCACCGACTAAAACCCCGCGGCCGTCCCCGGATTTAGCGTGGTGCACGGGAACCCGAATCGTATACATCCGCGCACCCGCTGTCCTTACGTGGACTTTCCCGAAGGGGGAGAGAAGCCCCCCCTACGATTTACCCGAACAAGGAAACGCAGCGACGGCGGCTGCGTTTCCCCCCCCCCTGGGGTCACCCGATGGGACGCCGAGTTCCAGCTCGACGCCCCGATGGCCCTAGAGATCCCGTCGTTCGCCCATACCGGTGCGCGATAAAGCTAAAGGCGCGTCAAGGAAAATAACTCCCACCGGCGGTACGAACGAGGGGATCTCTGCTCGCGGTAAGGCCTGTTCCTCGGAAGGGTGCATTCCGCACACCCCCGGAGCAGGCCCCCTTTCCCGTGAGTCCAGGAGGTACCGGTACCTCCTCCCTCACGACCCCCTCCGGCGGCTCGAGCGTCCCCGAGTCGTGGGAGGAGGTCATTCCCCATGTGGACCCCGCCTTAAGGGCGGGGCCTCTTATCGCGACGCACTCGTCCCCCCAGGAGGGCGAGCAGGCATGGCCGACGAAGGCTCGACCGGACGGGTCGGAGCCTTGGGGGCCTCCTTGTCCTTATTCGGCCCCCCTTTCGCTCCGGGACCGGAGCGGAAGGAGGGACATGCCCCTGAGCCTGACCGATGGTCGGCCGGCTTTCCCAAGTCCGAGCAGAGGGGACACCTAGGCGGGGACGTACACGTCGCCGCCCGGTGTCCCTCCTGCCCGCATCTGTAACACCGGCCCTGCCGGCTCGCCTCATCCGTGTGGGTGCATCGCGCCCACGTGTGGCCTCGGCGCAAGCAGCGGAAACACTGGAGCGGGCGTTGCTCCAGTATTTCCACCCGCGCCGAGGCCCACCCCACCCGAATTCTGCCTGCCCCGGCAACCTTCCGTGCTGCCGCCAATGGCATTCGGGCCCAGCACGTGCCGGGCCCGTTCTCCCCCCCGTTGGGTGGTCTATTGACCACCCCCACGCGTACCTCCTCGGGGGCGCATTCAGATGCGCCCACGAGGGCCTGGCGTACCGACTCCGGTGTTGCGTCTATGTCCAACCCCCGGAGCCGGATCTCAGCGTTCCGCGTGGGGGTGCTCACCACCACCCCCGTGCCCTCAAGGGCCCCCCTCATTCGCGCTGCGAGCGCTGTCGCCTTATCCCGGCTCCCCGCCCCGCGAACCCTCAACATGAGGGCCCCGGTTTGGGCCCGGGCTACGGCAATCCCCTCGGTGATGCCGACGTCCTCTAAGCGGACGCCGGCCTTCACCTTCCCCATCGCCTCCGTGTAGGACGTCTTAACGCCCATGGGGACGGTCAAGACAACGGCTGCCGTCTTGGGCGGCCGCGGTAGACGCGGCGCAGTGGCCTCCTTCCCCTTGGGAGGGGGGAGTTCTCCCTTCCCTTTGTTTGGGACCTCTGCAGGCGCGACGGCAGGGGTGGGCTGCGCTGCAGCCACTTTGGCCGCCCGCTTGCTCCCCCCGGACACCACGTCCGCATAGGACCCCCTCACGCTCTTCCCCCTCGACCCCGCTTTGGACGAGGCCGTGGAGCTGGCGGAGGGGGCCCTAGTACCCTTCCCCTTCCCTTTTTCCTCCCTCTTCTTCTGACGGGGGGCTCTGCAGTCGGCCGGCGGGGGTCCCATGTTGCCCTCCGCCGTGTCGGCTTTGCCCCCCCTCTCCCCGTGGGCCTTAATCGCCCCAAGGAGGCGACCCTCAAGAGCGCGTACCTCCTCCCCGACGATGCGTTTCACATCGTCGATGGAGAAGGTCGCCCCTATCCCTCCCTCGCGGTTCCCCGCCGTCGCGACCGCGCTCGCCCGCGCGATCGGGCGCGTATTCCCCGTCGGTGGGGTCGTTGCCGGGGCAGACCCCGGCGACCTCGTCAAAGCTTTGGCCACCCTATCGACCGGCGACCCCTCGTACTTATCCAGGAGGTTGTCGCGTTCCTCTGTCACGCGACGGAGGCGTCCCTCCGTCTCGCGCAGTAGTTCGCGGAACTCGTCAACCTCCCTGGATTCGGACCCGGCCCGGATCGCGCGCGAGGCCAGCTCGTAGCTGGCCGCGCGGACCTGCTGGCTCGCGACGCGGAGCTCCTTCACGAGGGTCCCCTTGAGCCCCTTGGAAATCGAGGACACCTTGTCTACCGTGGACGCCGCGCCCTTGATGAGGGCGAGCAGATCCGGGACGGGGGTAGTGCGGCATTCCTGCATCAGTTCCCCCGCCGGCGGAAGTGCCGCCCGCGACACCCGGCCGAACTCTCTCCCATACATCTCGAGGGTGTTCGGCCCTAGGAGTTCTTCCTTGCTCGGCCCCCTTGGCTTCCTCGATTTCCCGTGCTCAAGGGGATCCCCGGCCCTCTTCCTTCCCGTGGAATCGACCGAGGACACGGAGAAGTTGTCCTCCTCCGTGTCGTCGGTCGAGGCCACTATTCCCGGGTCCCCACCCTCGGGATTGGGGTTCCAGATGGGCACCGGCCCCTTGCCCTGCGGCATCCGGAACTGGAAGGATCCAGTCCCGAATGCCGCTTCCCCGGTTTCCACCTCCATCCCCTCTTGGCGGACTCGGTCGCCCGACTCGCCACCTGCCGGAGCACCTCCAGCGGAGGAGGAGGTGCCCTCCCCCGCCGCATCGTTGCCCCCCTTCCCACTCTCCATCGGAGGAGAGTCCCCCTTACCCGCGCGGCTCGCTGCCGCCTTCAGTTTTCCCCCCCTATTCCCCAAAATTTTCGAGAAGTCCATAAGTGTTCCCACGAGCGTGGTCGGAACACTAACAGTCACCCCAGGCAGAGCCGCCTTGCCCGAGGAAGCCCTTCTTACTCCGGGGGGAGGGCTGGTACCCCGGAGGTGCTGACTAAAGACCGGGTTCACTAACCCGGCCCACCCCCGGCGCTGAGTCCGAGGGTGACCCCCTCACCGCCAGCAAGCTTGGGGTTAAGGACTTTTTAGAGAGGTTTCTCCTCCTCGTAGGGCCGGCCGGTGAAGGCAAGCCCCCCCGCTCCGGAACCTTCCGGTTTGCGGTCTACGGTCGTGGGCCGACATCTTGCGACCCAGTTCCGACCTCTCGCCCCGTTAGCACACACCGAAGTGTGTCCCAGGGTCCACCACGAGGAGGTGGAGCGAGAGGATTTAGCCCTGTGACATCCCTCAAATAGAGAGAACGGACCTTCCGTGGATCAGAGTCACCACTGAAGGCGCCACAAGGCCTAGGACCCCAACCTAACCTAACCTAACCTAACCTAACCTAACCTACCCTTTTTTTTTTTTTTTTTTTTTTTTGCGTTGGGGAAATCCGTTATGGATAACCCCCCCCATTACTGGCAATGAGGGAGGCCAATGTCGGACTCGCACCGACTAAAACCCCACGGCCGCCCCTAGACATCTAACGCGGGGTGCCGGGATCGCGCGAGCATACAACCGGACACCCACGCTGTCTCTCAGGAGACCACCCCGATGGGGGAGTGAAGCTCCCCCAACGTTTAACCCCACTAGTGGGAACCGTAGCGGCGGCGGCTACGTTTCCCCCCCCCCCTGGGGGCACCCGATTGGAGGCGGTTTCCAGAACCAACCCCCCGATGCCCCCCGGTGACCCCGTTGTCCGTCCGTGCCAGGGCGCGATCGCCTGTCGCTCTCCCCGGTCGGTGCGGGCAAAAGGGTCTCCGCTCGCGGTAAGGCCCCCCCCTCGGAGGGGTGCATTTCGCACACCCCCGGGGCGAGCCCCCTTCCGTGAGTCCAGGAGGTACCCGGTACCTCCACCCTCACTGCCCTCCTCCGGCGATCGGGCGTCCCCGATCGTGGAAGGAGGGGTATCCCCAGTTTGGACTGCGCCAGAAGGGCGCAGCCTCTTTTACGCCCCCCCCGTGGACCGCGCCAGAAGGGCGCGGCCTCTTTCCCTCCCCGGTGGACCACACCAGAAGGGTGTGGTCCCTACCCCGTGGACCACGCCAGAAGGGCGTGGCCTCTTACCCCACGTCCATTGCACCCCCCCACAAGGAGGAGGAGCCGGAGCGGCCGGTGCGGGCGCGGCTTTAGCCGCGGCACCGGTGGGGGGTCCTGTCCTGTCCGCGCGCGGAGACGGTGTTGCGTGCACCTGTCTTCGGTTTTTAATCATATTTCGAATGAACGATCTGTTCAATACGTATTCCTTTTGGCGACTTGGGGTTTTTCGACATCTAACCCTCGTCTCATTGATTGACCCCGAGGACGGCATTGCGATATCCAGGAGGTCATGGGTTAGACAGTCGTGGTGGGCCTCCTCGGTCGCTTCTTCTTCCACGTACCACCGCAACCATTTTATGAGATTATAATTATGTTGAAGCGACCCTTCAACAACTTTCGAGATTGATATATTTTTCTCTGCCCCTGTTTTTCTTACACCTTGGTCGAAGAGTTTCATATTCCATGTAAATTCATATTCTGCACAAGGTTTAGATTTAATCTTGTACGCGTTTATACTGTCAGGATAACGCGTTCTCAGAATTTGACAATATATGTCACCTTTTTTTAACATTCGTAAATCAGGTATAGTAGAATTAGTTTTCGCTGTAACCCAGTCTATCATTTCAAGGATGCTCCACTGATATTTGGCGTTCATGATGTTTATATTCAGTTGTTCAAAGCGATGGCTTCCTAAAGATGTACCTTTAACTCGACAAACGTTCACCAGCACAGTAAATTGGCAACCTAACCTAACCTAACCTAACCTAACCTAACCTAACCTACCCTTTTTTTTTTTTTTTTTTTTTTGCGTTGGGGAAATCCGTTATGGATAACCCCCCCCATTACTGGCAATGAGGGAGGCCAATGTCGGACTCGCACCGACAAAAAACCCCACGGCCGCCCCTAGACATCTAACGCGGGGTGCCGGGATCGCGCGAGCATACAACCGGACACCCACGCTGTCTCTCAGGAGACCACCCCGATGGGGGAGTGAAGCTCCCCCAACGTTTAACCCCACTAGTGGGAACCGTAGCGGCGGCGGCTACGTTTCCCCCCCCCCTGGGGGCACCCGATTGGAGGCGGTTTCCAGAACCAACCCCCCGATGCCCCCCGGTGACCCCGTTGTCCGTCCGTGCCAGGGCGCGATCGCCTGTCGCTCTCCCCGGTCGGTGCGGGCAAAAGGGTCTCCGCTCGCGGTAAGGCCCCCCCCTCGGAGGGGTGCATTTCGCACACCCCCGGGGCGAGCCCCCTTCCGTGAGTCCAGGAGGTACCCGGTACCTCCACCCTCACTGCCCTCCTCCGGCGATCGGGCGTCCCCGATCGTGGAAGGAGGGGTATCCCCAGTTTGGACTGCGCCAGAAGGGCGCAGCCTCTTTTACGCCCCCCCCGTGGACCGCGCCAGAAGGGCGCGGCCTCTTTCCCTCCCCGGTGGACCACACCAGAAGGGTGTGGTCCCTACCCCGTGGACCACGCCAGAAGGGCGTGGCCTCTTACCCCACGTCCATTGCACCCCCCCACAAGGAGGAGGAGCCGGAGCGGCCGGTGCGGGCGCGGCTTTAGCCGCGGCACCGGTGGGGGGTCCTGTCCTGTCCGCGCGCGGAGACGGTGTTGCGTGCACCTGTCTTCGGTTTTTAATCATATTTCGAATGAACGATCTGTTCAATACGTATTCCTTTTGGCGACTTGGGGTTTTTCGACATCTAACCCTCGTCTCATTGATTGACCCCGAGGACGGCATTGCGATATCCAGGAGGTCATGGGTTAGACAGTCGTGGTGGGCCTCCTCGGTCGCTTCTTCTTCCACGTACCACCGCAACCATTTTATGAGATTATAATTATGTTGAAGCGACCCTTCAACAACTTTCGAGATTGATATATTTTTCTCTGCCCCTGTTTTTCTTACACCTTGGTCGAAGAGTTTCATATTCCATGTAAATTCATATTCTGCACAAGGTTTAGATTTAATCTTGTACGCGTTTATACTGTCAGGATAACGCGTTCTCAGAATTTGACAATATATGTCACCTTTTTTTAACATTCGTAAATCAGGTATAGTAGAATTAGTTTTCGCTGTAACCCAGTCTATCATTTCAAGGATGCTCCACTGATATTTGGCGTTCATGATGTTTATATTCAGTTGTTCAAAGCGATGGCTTCCTAAAGATGTACCTTTAACTCGACAAACGTTCACCAGCACAGTAAATTGGCAACTCAACCTAACCTAACCTAACCTAACCTAACCTAACCTACCCTTTTTTTTTTTTTTTTTTTTTTGCGTTGGGGAAATCCGTTATGGATAACCCCCCCCATTACTGGCAATGAGGGAGGCCAATGTCGGACTCGCACCGACTAAAACCCCACGGCCGCCCCTAGACATCTAACGCGGGGTGCCGGGATCGCGCGAGCATACAACCGGACACCCACGCTGTCTCTCAGGAGACCACCCCGATGGGGGAGTGAAGCTCCCCCAACGTTTAACCCCACTAGTGGGAACCGTAGCGGCGGCGGCTACGTTTCCCCCCCCCCCCTGGGGGCACCCGATTGGAGGCGGTTTCCAGAACCAACCCCCCGATGCCCCCCGGTGACCCCGTTGTCCGTCCGTGCCAGGGCGCGATCGCCTGTCGCTCTCCCCGGTCGGTGCGGGCAAAAGGGTCTCCGCTCGCGGTAAGGCCCCCCCCTCGGAGGGGTGCATTTCGCACACCCCCGGGGCGAGCCCCCTTCCGTGAGTCCAGGAGGTACCCGGTACCTCCACCCTCACTGCCCTCCTCCGGCGATCGGGCGTCCCCGATCGTGGAAGGAGGGGTATCCCCAGTTTGGACTGCGCCAGAAGGGCGCAGCCTCTTTTACGCCCCCCCCGTGGACCGCGCCAGAAGGGCGCGGCCTCTTTCCCTCCCCGGTGGACCACACCAGAAGGGTGTGGTCCCTACCCCGTGGACCACGCCAGAAGGGCGTGGCCTCTTACCCCACGTCCATTGCACCCCCCCACAAGGAGGAGGAGCCGGAGCGGCCGGTGCGGGCGCGGCTTTAGCCGCGGCACCGGTGGGGGGTCCTGTCCTGTCCGCGCGCGGAGACGGTGTTGCGTGCACCTGTCTTCGGTTTTTAATCATATTTCGAATGAACGATCTGTTCAATACGTATTCCTTTTGGCGACTTGGGGTTTTTCGACATCTAACCCTCGTCTCATTGATTGACCCCGAGGACGGCATTGCGATATCCAGGAGGTCATGGGTTAGACAGTCGTGGTGGGCCTCCTCGGTCGCTTCTTCTTCCACGTACCACCGCAACCATTTTATGAGATTATAATTATGTTGAAGCGACCCTTCAACAACTTTCGAGATTGATATATTTTTCTCTGCCCCTGTTTTTCTTACACCTTGGTCGAAGAGTTTCATATTCCATGTAAATTCATATTCTGCACAAGGTTTAGATTTAATCTTGTACGCGTTTATACTGTCAGGATAACGCGTTCTCAGAATTTGACAATATATGTCACCTTTTTTTAACATTCGTAAATCAGGTATAGTAGAATTAGTTTTCGCTGTAACCCAGTCTATCATTTCAAGGATGCTCCACTGATATTTGGCGTTCATGATGTTTATATTCAGTTGTTCAAAGCGATGGCTTCCTAAAGATGTACCTTTAACTCGACAAACGTTCACCAGCACAGTAAATTGGCAACTCAACCTAACCTAACCTAACCTAACCTAACCTAACCTACCCTTTTTTTTTTTTTTTTTTTTTTTGCGTTGGGGAAATCCGTTATGGATAACCCCCCCCCATTACTGGCAATGAGGGAGGCCAATGTCGGACTCGCACCGACTAAAACCCCACGGCCGCCCCTAGACATCTAACGCGGGGTGCCGGGATCGCGCGAGCATACAACCGGACACCCACGCTGTCTCTCAGGAGACCACCCCGATGGGGGAGTGAAGCTCCCCCAACGTTTAACCCCACTAGTGGGAACCGTAGCGGCGGCGGCTACGTTTCCCCCCCCCTGGGGGCACCCGATTGGAGGCGGTTTCCAGAACCAACCCCCCGATGCCCCCCGGTGACCCCGTTGTCCGTCCGTGCCAGGGCGCGATCGCCTGTCGCTCTCCCCGGTCGGTGCGGGCAAAAGGGTCTCCGCTCGCGGTAAGGCCCCCCCCTCGGAGGGGTGCATTTCGCACACCCCCGGGGCGAGCCCCCTTCCGTGAGTCCAGGAGGTACCCGGTACCTCCACCCTCACTGCCCTCCTCCGGCGATCGGGCGTCCCCGATCGTGGAAGGAGGGGTATCCCCAGTTTGGACTGCGCCAGAAGGGCGCAGCCTCTTTTACGCCCCCCCCGTGGACCGCGCCAGAAGGGCGCGGCCTCTTTCCCTCCCCGGTGGACCACACCAGAAGGGTGTGGTCCCTACCCCGTGGACCACGCCAGAAGGGCGTGGCCTCTTACCCCACGTCCATTGCACCCCCCCCCACAAGGAGGAGGAGCCGGTGCGGGCGCGGCTTTAGCCGCGGCACCGGTGGGGGGTCCTGTCCTGTCCGCGCGCGGAGACGGTGTTGCGTGCACCTGTCTTCGGTTTTTAATCATATTTCGAATGAACGATCTGTTCAATACGTATTCCTTTTGGCGACTTGGGGTTTTTCGACATCTAACCCTCGTCTCATTGATTGACCCCGAGGACGGCATTGCGATATCCAGGAGGTCATGGGTTAGACAGTCGTGGTGGGCCTCCTCGGTCGCTTCTTCTTCCACGTACCACCGCAACCATTTTATGAGATTATAATTATGTTGAAGCGACCCTTCAACAACTTTCGAGATTGATATATATTTCTCTGCCCCTGTTTTTCTTACACCTTGGTCGAAGAGTTTCATATTCCATGTAAATTCATATTCTGCACAAGGTTTAGATTTAATCTTGTACGCGTTTATACTGTCAGGATAACGCGTTCTCAGAATTTGACAATATATGTCACCTTTTTTTAACATTCGTAAATCAGGTATAGTAGAATTAGTTTTCGCTGTAACCCAGTCTATCATTTCAAGGATGCTCCACTGATATTTGGCGTTCATGATGTTTATATTCAGTTGTTCAAAGCGATGGCTTCCTAAAGATGTACCTTTAACTCGACAAACGTTCACCAGCACAGTAAATTGGCAACTCAACCTAACCTAACCTAACCTAACCTAACCTAACCTACCCTTTTTTTTTTTTTTTTTTTTTTGCGTTGGGGAAATCCGTTATGGATAACCCCCCCCCCATTACTGGCAATGAGGGAGGCCAATGTCGGACTCGCACCGACTAAAACCCCACGGCCGCCCCTAGACATCTAACGCGGGGTGCCGGGATCGCGCGAGCATACAACCGGACACCCACGCTGTCTCTCAGGAGACCACCCCGATGGGGGAGTGAAGCTCCCCCAACGTTTAACCCCACTAGTGGGAACCGTAGCGGCGGCGGCTACGTTTCCCCCCCCCTGGGGGCACCCGATTGGAGGCGGTTTCCAGAACCAACCCCCCGATGCCCCCCGGTGACCCCGTTGTCCGTCCGTGCCAGGGCGCGATCGCCTGTCGCTCTCCCCGGTCGGTGCGGGCAAAAGGGTCTCCGCTCGCGGTAAGGCCCCCCCCTCGGAGGGGTGCATTTCGCACACCCCCGGGGCGAGCCCCCTTCCGTGAGTCCAGGAGGTACCCGGTACCTCCACCCTCACTGCCCTCCTCCGGCGATCGGGCGTCCCCGATCGTGGAAGGAGGGGTATCCCCAGTTTGGACTGCGCCAGAAGGGCGCAGCCTCTTTTACGCCCCCCCCGTGGACCGCGCCAGAAGGGCGCGGCCTCTTTCCCTCCCCGGTGGACCACACCAGAAGGGTGTGGTCCCTACCCCGTGGACCACGCCAGAAGGGCGTGGCCTCTTACCCCACGTCCATTGCACCCCCCCACAAGGAGGAGGAGCCGGAGCGGCCGGTGCGGGCGCGGCTTTAGCCGCGGCACCGGTGGGGGGTCCTGTCCTGTCCGCGCGCGGAGACGGTGTTGCGTGCACCTGTCTTCGGTTTTTAATCATATTTCGAATGAACGATCTGTTCAATACGTATTCCTTTTGGCGACTTGGGGTTTTTCGACATCTAACCCTCGTCTCATTGATTGACCCCGAGGACGGCATTGCGATATCCAGGAGGTCATGGGTTAGACAGTCGTGGTGGGCCTCCTCGGTCGCTTCTTCTTCCACGTACCACCGCAACCATTTTATGAGATTATAATTATGTTGAAGCGACCCTTCAACAACTTTCGAGATTGATATATTTTTCTCTGCCCCTGTTTTTCTTACACCTTGGTCGAAGAGTTTCATATTCCATGTAAATTCATATTCTGCACAAGGTTTAGATTTAATCTTGTACGCGTTTATACTGTCAGGATAACGCGTTCTCAGAATTTGACAATATATGTCACCTTTTTTTAACATTCGTAAATCAGGTATAGTAGAATTAGTTTTCGCTGTAACCCAGTCTATCATTTCAAGGATGCTCCACTGATATTTGGCGTTCATGATGTTTATATTCAGTTGTTCAAAGCGATGGCTTCCTAAAGATGTACCTTTAACTCGACAAACGTTCACCAGCACAGTAAATTGGCAACTCAACCTAACCTAACCTAACCTAACCTAACCTAACCTACCCTTTTTTTTTTTTTTTTTTTTTTTTGCGTTGGGGAAATCCGTTATGGATAACCCCCCCCATTACTGGCAATGAGGGTGGCCAATGTCGGACTCGCACCGACTAAAACCCCACGGCCGCCCCTAGACATCTAACGCGGGGTGCCGGGATCGCGCGAGCATACAACCGGACACCCACGCTGTCTCTCAGGAGACCACCCCGATGGGGGAGTGAAGCTCCCCCAACGTTTAACCCCACTAGTGGGAACCGTAGCGGCGGCGGCTACGTTTCCCCCCCCCTGGGGGCACCCGATTGGAGGCGGTTTCCAGAACCAACCCCCCGATGCCCCCCGGTGACCCCGTTGTCCGTCCGTGCCAGGGCGCGATCGCCTGTCGCTCTCCCCGGTCGGTGCGGGCAAAAGGGTCTCCGCTCGCGGTAAGGCCCCCCCCTCGGAGGGGTGCATTTCGCACACCCCCGGGGCGAGCCCCCTTCCGTGAGTCCAGGAGGTACCCGGTACCTCCACCCTCACTGCCCTCCTCCGGCGATCGGGCGTCCCCGATCGTGGAAGGAGGGGTATCCCCAGTTTGGACTGCGCCAGAAGGGCGCAGCCTCTTTTACGCCCCCCCCGTGGACCGCGCCAGAAGGGCGCGGCCTCTTTCCCTCCCCGGTGGACCACACCAGAAGGGTGTGGTCCCTACCCCGTGGACCACGCCAGAAGGGCGTGGCCTCTTACCCCACGTCCATTGCACCCCCCCACAAGGAGGAGGAGCCGGAGCGGCCGGTGCGGGCGCGGCTTTAGCCGCGGCACCGGTGGGGGGTCCTGTCCTGTCCGCGCGCGGAGACGGTGTTGCGTGCACCTGTCTTCGGTTTTTAATCATATTTCGAATGAACGATCTGTTCAATACGTATTCCTTTTGGCGACTTGGGGTTTTTCGACATCTAACCCTCGTCTCATTGATTGACCCCGAGGACGGCATTGCGATATCCAGGAGGTCATGGGTTAGACAGTCGTGGTGGGCCTCCTCGGTCGCTTCTTCTTCCACGTACCACCGCAACCATTTTATGAGATTATAATTATGTTGAAGCGACCCTTCAACAACTTTCGAGATTGATATATTTTTCTCTGCCCCTGTTTTTCTTACACCTTGGTCGAAGAGTTTCATATTCCATGTAAATTCATATTCTGCACAAGGTTTAGATTTAATCTTGTACGCGTTTATACTGTCAGGATAACGCGTTCTCAGAATTTGACAATATATGTCACCTTTTTTTAACATTCGTAAATCAGGTATAGTAGAATTAGTTTTCGCTGTAACCCAGTCTATCATTTCAAGGATGCTCCACTGATATTTGGCGTTCATGATGTTTATATTCAGTTGTTCAAAGCGATGGCTTCCTAAAGATGTACCTTTAACTCGACAAACGTTCACCAGCACAGTAAATTGGCAACTCAACCTAACCTAACCTAACCTAACCTAACCTAACCTACCCTTTTTTTTTTTTTTTTTTTTTGCGTTGGGGAAATCCGTTATGGATAACCCCCCCCATTACTGGCAATGAGGGAGGCCAATGTCGGACTCGCACCGACTAAAACCCCACGGCCGCCCCTAGACATCTAACGCGGGGTGCCGGGATCGCGCGAGCATACAACCGGACACCCACGCTGTCTCTCAGGAGACCACCCCGATGGGGGAGTGAAGCTCCCCCAACGTTTAACCCCACTAGTGGGAACCGTAGCGGCGGCGGCTACGTTTCCCCCCCCCCCTGGGGGCACCCGATTGGAGGCGGTTTCCAGAACCAACCCCCCGATGCCCCCCGGTGACCCCGTTGTCCGTCCGTGCCAGGGCGCGATCGCCTGTCGCTCTCCCCGGTCGGTGCGGGCAAAAGGGTCTCCGCTCGCGGTAAGGCCCCCCCCTCGGAGGGGTGCATTTCGCACACCCCCGGGGCGAGCCCCCTTCCGTGAGTCCAGGAGGTACCCGGTACCTCCACCCTCACTGCCCTCCTCCGGCGATCGGGCGTCCCCGATCGTGGAAGGAGGGGTATCCCCAGTTTGGACTGCGCCAGAAGGGCGCAGCCTCTTTTACGCCCCCCCCGTGGACCGCGCCAGAAGGGCGCGGCCTCTTTCCCTCCCCGGTGGACCACACCAGAAGGGTGTGGTCCCTACCCCGTGGACCACGCCAGAAGGGCGTGGCCTCTTACCCCACGTCCATTGCACCCCCCCACAAGGAGGAGGAGCCGGAGCGGCCGGTGCGGGCGCGGCTTTAGCCGCGGCACCGGTGGGGGGTCCTGTCCTGTCCGCGCGCGGAGACGGTGTTGCGTGCACCTGTCTTCGGTTTTTAATCATATTTCGAATGAACGATCTGTTCAATACGTATTCCTTTTGGCGACTTGGGGTTTTTCGACATCTAACCCTCGTCTCATTGATTGACCCCGAGGACGGCATTGCGATATCCAGGAGGTCATGGGTTAGACAGTCGTGGTGGGCCTCCTCGGTCGCTTCTTCTTCCACGTACCACCGCAACCATTTTATGAGATTATAATTATGTTGAAGCGACCCTTCAACAACTTTCGAGATTGATATATTTTTCTCTGCCCCTGTTTTTCTTACACCTTGGTCGAAGAGTTTCATATTCCATGTAAATTCATATTCTGCACAAGGTTTAGATTTAATCTTGTACGCGTTTATACTGTCAGGATAACGCGTTCTCAGAATTTGACAATATATGTCACCTTTTTTTAACATTCGTAAATCAGGTATAGTAGAATTAGTTTTCGCTGTAACCCAGTCTATCATTTCAAGGATGCTCCACTGATATTTGGCGTTCATGATGTTTATATTCAGTTGTTCATAGCGATGGCTTCCTAAAGATGTACCTTTAACTCGACAAACGTTCACCAGCACAGTAAATTGGCAACTCAACCTAACCTAACCTAACCTAACCTAACCTAACCTACCCTTTTTTTTTTTTTTTTTTTTTGCGTTGGGGAAATCCGTTATGGATAACCCCCCCCATTACTGGCAATGAGGGAGGCCAATGTCGGACTCGCACCGACTAAAACCCCACGGCCGCCCCTAGACATCTAACGCGGGGTGCCGGGATCGCGCGAGCATACAACCGGACACCCACGCTGTCTCTCAGGAGACCACCCCGATGGGGGAGTGAAGCTCCCCCAACGTTTAACCCCACTAGTGGGAACCGTAGCGGCGGCGGCTACGGTTCCCCCCCCCCCTGGGGGCACCCGATTGGAGGCGGTTTCCAGAACCAACCCCCGATGCCCCCCGGTGACCCCGTTGTCCGTCCGTGCCAGGGCGCGATCGCCTGTCGCTCTCCCCGGTCGGTGCGGGCAAAAGGGTCTCCGCTCGCGGTAAGGCCCCCCCCTCGGAGGGGTGCATTTCGCACACCCCCGGGGCGAGCCCCCTTCCGTGAGTCCAGGAGGTACCCGGTACCTCCACCCTCACTGCCCTCCTCCGGCGATCGGGCGTCCCCGATCGTGGAAGGAGGGGTATCCCCAGTTTGGACTGCGCCAGAAGGGCGCAGCCTCTTTTACGCCCCCCCCGTGGACCGCGCCAGAAGGGCGCGGCCTCTTTCCCTCCCCGGTGGACCACACCAGAAGGGTGTGGTCCCTACCCCGTGGACCACGCCAGAAGGGCGTGGCCTCTTACCCCACGTCCATTGCACCCCCCCACAAGGAGGAGGAGCCGGAGCGGCCGGTGCGGGCGCGGCTTTAGCCGCGGCACCGGTGGGGGGTCCTGTCCTGTCCGCGCGCGGAGACGGTGTTGCGTGCACCTGTCTTCGGTTTTTAATCATATTTCGAATGAACGATCTGTTCAATACGTATTCCTTTTGGCGACTTGGGGTTTTTCGACATCTAACCCTCGTCTCATTGATTGACCCCGAGGACGGCATTGCGATATCCAGGAGGTCATGGGTTAGACAGTCGTGGTGGGCCTCCTCGGTCGCTTCTTCTTCCACGTACCACCGCAACCATTTTATGAGATTATAATTATGTTGAAGCGACCCTTCAACAACTTTCGAGATTGATATATTTTTCTCTGCCCCTGTTTTTCTTACACCTTGGTCGAAGAGTTTCATATTCCATGTAAATTCATATTCTGCACAAGGTTTAGATTTAATCTTGTACGCGTTTATACTGTCAGGATAACGCGTTCTCAGAATTTGACAATATATGTCACCTTTTTTTAACATTCGTAAATCAGGTATAGTAGAATTAGTTTTCGCTGTAACCCAGTCTATCATTTCAAGGATGCTCCACTGATATTTGGCGTTCATGATGTTTATATTCAGTTGTTCAAAGCGATGGCTTCCTAAAGATGTACCTTTAACTCGACAAACGTTCACCAGCACAGTAAATTGGCAACTCAACCTAACCTAACCTAACCTAACCTAACCTAACCTACCCTTTTTTTTTTTTTTTTTTTTTTGCGTTGGGGAAATCCGTTATGGATAACCCCCCCCATTACTGGCAATGAGGGAGGCCAATGTCGGACTCGCACCGACTAAAACCCCACGGCCGCCCCTAGACATCTAACGCGGGGTGCCGGGATCGCGCGAGCATACAACCGGACACCCACGCTGTCTCTCAGGAGACCACCCCGATGGGGGAGTGAAGCTCCCCCAACGTTTAACCCCACTAGTGGGAACCGTAGCGGCGGCGGCTACGTTTCCCCCCCCCCCCTGGGGGCACCCGATTGGAGGCGGTTTCCAGAACCAACCCCCCGATGCCCCCCGGTGACCCCGTTGTCCGTCCGTGCCAGGGCGCGATCGCCTGTCGCTCTCCCCGGTCGGTGCGGGCAAAAGGGTCTCCGCTCGCGGTAAGGCCCCCCCCTCGGAGGGGTGCATTTCGCACACCCCCGGGGCGAGCCCCCTTCCGTGAGTCCAGGAGGTACCCGGTACCTCCACCCTCACTGCCCTCCTCCGGCGATCGGGCGTCCCCGATCGTGGAAGGAGGGGTATCCCCAGTTTGGACTGCGCCAGAAGGGCGCAGCCTCTTTTACGCCCCCCCCGTGGACCGCGCCAGAAGGGCGCGGCCTCTTTCCCTCCCCGGTGGACCACACCAGAAGGGTGTGGTCCCTACCCCGTGGACCACGCCAGAAGGGCGTGGCCTCTTACCCCACGTCCATTGCACCCCCCCACAAGGAGGAGGAGCCGGAGCGGCCGGTGCGGGCGCGGCTTTAGCCGCGGCACCGGTGGGGGGTCCTGTCCTGTCCGCGCGCGGAGACGGTGTTGCGTGCACCTGTCTTCGGTTTTTAATCATATTTCGAATGAACGATCTGTTCAATACGTATTCCTTTTGGCGACTTGGGGTTTTTCGACATCTAACCCTCGTCTCATTGATTGACCCCGAGGACGGCATTGCGATATCCAGGAGGTCATGGGTTAGACAGTCGTGGTGGGCCTCCTCGGTCGCTTCTTCTTCCACGTACCACCGCAACCATTTTATGAGATTATAATTATGTTGAAGCGACCCTTCAACAACTTTCGAGATTGATATATTTTTCTCTGCCCCTGTTTTTCTTACACCTTGGTCGAAGAGTTTCATATTCCATGTAAATTCATATTCTGCACAAGGTTTAGATTTAATCTTGTACGCGTTTATACTGTCAGGATAACGCGTTCTCAGAATTTGACAATATATGTCACCTTTTTTTAACATTCGTAAATCAGGTATAGTAGAATTAGTTTTCGCTGTAACCCAGTCTATCATTTCAAGGATGCTCCACTGATATTTGGCGTTCATGATGTTTATATTCAGTTGTTCAAAGCGATGGCTTCCTAAAGATGTACCTTTAACTCGACAAACGTTCACCAGCACAGTAAATTGGCAACTCAACCTAACCTAACCTAACCTAACCTAACCTAACCTACCCTTTTTTTTTTTTTTTTTTTTTGCGTTGGGGAAATCCGTTATGGATAACCCCCCCCATTACTGGCAATGAGGGAGGCCAATGTCGGACTCGCACCGACTAAAACCCCACGGCCGCCCCTAGACATCTAACGCGGGGTGCCGGGATCGCGCGAGCATACAACCGGACACCCACGCTGTCTCTCAGGAGACCACCCCGATGGGGGAGTGAAGCTCCCCCAACGTTTAACCCCACTAGTGGGAACCGTAGCGGCGGCGGCTACGTTTCCCCCCCCCCCTGGGGGCACCCGATTGGAGGCGGTTTCCAGAACCAACCCCCCGATGCCCCCCGGTGACCCCGTTGTCCGTCCGTGCCAGGGCGCGATCGCCTGTCGCTCTCCCCGGTCGGTGCGGGCAAAAGGGTCTCCGCTCGCGGTAAGGCCCCCCCCTCGGAGGGGTGCATTTCGCACACCCCCGGGGCGAGCCCCCTTCCGTGAGTCCAGGAGGTACCCGGTACCTCCACCCTCACTGCCCTCCTCCGGCGATCGGGCGTCCCCGATCGTGGAAGGAGGGGTATCCCCAGTTTGGACTGCGCCAGAAGGGCGCAGCCTCTTTTACGCCCCCCCCGTGGACCGCGCCAGAAGGGCGCGGCCTCTTTCCCTCCCCGGTGGACCACACCAGAAGGGTGTGGTCCCTACCCCGTGGACCACGCCAGAAGGGCGTGGCCTCTTACCCCACGTCCATTGCACCCCCCCACAAGGAGGAGGAGCCGGAGCGGCCGGTGCGGGCGCGGCTTTAGCCGCGGCACCGGTGGGGGGTCCTGTCCTGTCCGCGCGCGGAGACGGTGTTGCGTGCACCTGTCTTCGGTTTTTAATCATATTTCGAATGAACGATCTGTTCAATACGTATTCCTTTTGGCGACTTGGGGTTTTTCGACATCTAACCCTCGTCTCATTGATTGACCCCGAGGACGGCATTGCGATATCCAGGAGGTCATGGGTTAGACAGTCGTGGTGGGCCTCCTCGGTCGCTTCTTCTTCCACGTACCACCGCAACCATTTTATGAGATTATAATTATGTTGAAGCGACCCTTCAACAACTTTCGAGATTGATATATTTTTCTCTGCCCCTGTTTTTCTTACACCTTGGTCGAAGAGTTTCATATTCCATGTAAATTCATATTCTGCACAAGGTTTAGATTTAATCTTGTACGCGTTTATACTGTCAGGATAACGCGTTCTCAGAATTTGACAATATATGTCACCTTTTTTTAACATTCGTAAATCAGGTATAGTAGAATTAGTTTTCGCTGTAACCCAGTCTATCATTTCAAGGATGCTCCACTGATATTTGGCGTTCATGATGTTTATATTCAGTTGTTCAAAGCGATGGCTTCCTAAAGATGTACCTTTAACTCGACAAACGTTCACCAGCACAGTAAATTGGCAACTCAACCTAACCTAACCTAACCTAACCTAACCTAACCTACCCTTTTTTTTTTTTTTTTTTTTTTTGCGTTGGGGAAATCCGTTATGGATAACCCCCCCCATTACTGGCAATGAGGGAGGCCAATGTCGGACTCGCACCGACTAAAACCCCACGGCCGCCCCTAGACATCTAACGCGGGGTGCCGGGATCGCGCGAGCATACAACCGGACACCCACGCTGTCTCTCAGGAGACCACCCCGATGGGGGAGTGAAGCTCCCCCAACGTTTAACCCCACTAGTGGGAACCGTAGCGGCGGCGGCTACGTTTCCCCCCCCCTGGGGGCACCCGATTGGAGGCGGTTTCCAGAACCAACCCCCCGATGCCCCCCGGTGACCCCGTTGTCCGTCCGTGCCAGGGCGCGATCGCCTGTCGCTCTCCCCGGTCGGTGCGGGCAAAAGGGTCTCCGCTCGCGGTAAGGCCCCCCCCTCGGAGGGGTGCATTTCGCACACCCCCGGGGCGAGCCCCCTTCCGTGAGTCCAGGAGGTACCCGGTACCTCCACCCTCACTGCCCTCCTCCGGCGATCGGGCGTCCCCGATCGTGGAAGGAGGGGTATCCCCAGTTTGGACTGCGCCAGAAGGGCGCAGCCTCTTTTACGCCCCCCCCGTGGACCGCGCCAGAAGGGCGCGGCCTCTTTCCCTCCCCGGTGGACCACACCAGAAGGGTGTGGTCCCTACCCCGTGGACCACGCCAGAAGGGCGTGGCCTCTTACCCCACGTCCATTGCACCCCCCCCACAAGGAGGAGGAGCCGGTGCGGGCGCGGCTTTAGCCGCGGCACCGGTGGGGGGTCCTGTCCTGTCCGCGCGCGGAGACGGTGTTGCGTGCACCTGTCTTCGGTTTTTAATCATATTTCGAATGAACGATCTGTTCAATACGTATTCCTTTTGGCGACTTGGGGTTTTTCGACATCTAACCCTCGTCTCATTGATTGACCCCGAGGACGGCATTGCGATATCCAGGAGGTCATGGGTTAGACAGTCGTGGTGGGCCTCCTCGGTCGCTTCTTCTTCCACGTACCACCGCAACCATTTTATGAGATTATAATTATGTTGAAGCGACCCTTCAACAACTTTCGAGATTGATATATTTTTCTCTGCCCCTGTTTTTCTTACACCTTGGTCGAAGAGTTTCATATTCCATGTAAATTCATATTCTGCACAAGGTTTAGATTTAATCTTGTACGCGTTTATACTGTCAGGATAACGCGTTCTCAGAATTTGACAATATATGTCACCTTTTTTTAACATTCGTAAATCAGGTATAGTAGAATTAGTTTTCGCTGTAACCCAGTCTATCATTTCAAGGATGCTCCACTGATATTTGGCGTTCATGATGTTTATATTCAGTTGTTCAAAGCGATGGCTTCCTAAAGATGTACCTTTAACTCGACAAACGTTCACCAGCACAGTAAATTGGCAACTCAACCTAACCTAACCTAACCTAACCTAACCTAACCTACCCTTTTTTTTTTTTTTTTTTTTTTGCGTTGGGGAAATCCGTTATGGATAACCCCCCCCATTACTGGCAATGAGGGAGGCCAATGTCGGACTCGCACCGACTAAAACCCCACGGCCGCCCCTAGACATCTAACGCGGGGTGCCGGGATCGCGCGAGCATACAACCGGACACCCACGCTGTCTCTCAGGAGACCACCCCGATGGGGGAGTGAAGCTCCCCCAACGTTTAACCCCACTAGTGGGAACCGTAGCGGCGGCGGCTACGTTTCCCCCCCCCTGGGGGCACCCGATTGGAGGCGGTTTCCAGAACCAACCCCCCGATGCCCCCCGGTGACCCCGTTGTCCGTCCGTGCCAGGGCGCGATCGCCTGTCGCTCTCCCCGGTCGGTGCGGGCAAAAGGGTCTCCGCTCGCGGTAAGGCCCCCCCCTCGGAGGGGTGCATTTCGCACACCCCCGGGGCGAGCCCCCTTCCGTGAGTCCAGGAGGTACCCGGTACCTCCACCCTCACTGCCCTCCTCCGGCGATCGGGCGTCCCCGATCGTGGAAGGAGGGGTATCCCCAGTTTGGACTGCGCCAGAAGGGCGCAGCCTCTTTTACGCCCCCCCCGTGGACCGCGCCAGAAGGGCGCGGCCTCTTTCCCTCCCCGGTGGACCACACCAGAAGGGTGTGGTCCCTACCCCGTGGACCACGCAAGAAGGGCGTGGCCTCTTACCCCACGTCCATTGCACCCCCCCCCACAAGGAGGAGGAGCCGGTGCGGGCGCGGCTTTAGCCGCGGCACCGGTGGGGGGTCCTGTCCTGTCCGCGCGCGGAGACGGTGTTGCGTGCACCTGTCTTCGGTTTTTAATCATATTTCGAATGAACGATCTGTTCAATACGTATTCCTTTTGGCGACTTGGGGTTTTTCGACATCTAACCCTCGTCTCATTGATTGACCCCGAGGACGGCATTGCGATATCCAGGAGGTCATGGGTTAGACAGTCGTGGTGGGCCTCCTCGGTCGCTTCTTCTTCCACGTACCACCGCAACCATTTTATGAGATTATAATTATGTTGAAGCGACCCTTCAACAACTTTCGAGATTGATATATTTTTCTCTGCCCCTGTTTTTCTTACACCTTGGTCGAAGAGTTTCATATTCCATGTAAATTCATATTCTGCACAAGGTTTAGATTTAATCTTGTACGCGTTTATACTGTCAGGATAACGCGTTCTCAGAATTTGACAATATATGTCACCTTCTTTTAACATTCGTAAATCAGGTATAGTAGAATTAGTTTTCGCTGTAACCCAGTCTATCATTTCAAGGATGCTCCACTGATATTTGGCGTTCATGATGTTTATATTCAGTTGTTCAAAGCGATGGCTTCCTAAAGATGTACCTTTAACTCGACAAACGTTCACCAGCACAGTAAATTGGCAACTCAACCTAACCTAACCTAACCTAACCTAACCTACCCTTTTTTTTTTTTTTTTTTTTTTTGCGTTGGGGAAATCCGTTATGGATAACCCCCCCCATTACTGGCAATGAGGGAGGCCAATGTCGGACTCGCACCGACTAAAACCCCACGGCCGCCCCTAGACATCTAACGCGGGGTGCCGGGATCGCGCGAGCATACAACCGGACACCCACGCTGTCTCTCAGGAGACCACCCCGATGGGGGAGTGAAGCTCCCCCAACGTTTAACCCCACTAGTGGGAACCGTAGCGGCGGCGGCTACGTTTCCCCCCCCCCCTGGGGGCACCCGATTGGAGGCGGTTTCCAGAACCAACCCCCCGATGCCCCCCGGTGACCCCGTTGTCCGTCCGTGCCAGGGCGCGATCGCCTGTCGCTCTCCCCGGTCGGTGCGGGCAAAAGGGTCTCCGCTCGCGGTAAGGCCCCCCCCTCGGAGGGGTGCATTTCGCACACCCCCGGGGCGAGCCCCCTTCCGTGAGTCCAGGAGGTACCCGGTACCTCCACCCTCACTGCCCTCCTCCGGCGATCGGGCGTCCCCGATCGTGGAAGGAGGGGTATCCCCAGTTTGGACTGCGCCAGAAGGGCGCAGCCTCTTTTACGCCCCCCCCGTGGACCGCGCCAGAAGGGCGCGGCCTCTTTCCCTCCCCGGTGGACCACACCAGAAGGGTGTGGTCCCTACCCCGTGGACCACGCCAGAAGGGCGTGGCCTCTTACCCCACGTCCATTGCACCCCCCCACAAGGAGGAGGAGCCGGTGCGGGCGCGGCTTTAGCCGCGGCACCGGTGGGGGGTCCTGTCCTGTCCGCGCGCGGAGACGGTGTTGCGTGCACCTGTCTTCGGTTTTTAATCATATTTCGAATGAACGATCTGTTCAATACGTATTCCTTTTGGCGACTTGGGGTTTTTCGACATCTAACCCTCGTCTCATTGATTGACCCCGAGGACGGCATTGCGATATCCAGGAGGTCATGGGTTAGACAGTCGTGGTGGGCCTCCTCGGTCGCTTCTTCTTCCACGTACCACCGCAACCATTTTATGAGATTATAATTATGTTGAAGCGACCCTTCAACAACTTTCGAGATTGATATATTTTTCTCTGCCCCTGTTTTTCTTACACCTTGGTCGAAGAGTTTCATATTCCATGTAAATTCGTATTCTGCACAAGGTTTAGATTTAATCTTGTACGCGTTTATACTGTCAGGATAACGCGTTCTCAGAATTTGACAATATATGTCACCTTTTTTTAACATTCGTAAATCAGGTATAGTAGAATTAGTTTTCGCTGTAACCCAGTCTATCATTTCAAGGATGCTCCACTGATATTTGGCGTTCATGATGTTTATATTCAGTTGTTCAAAGCGATGGCTTCCTAAAGATGTACCTTTAACTCGACAAACGTTCACCAGCACAGTAAATTGGCAACTCAACCTAACCTAACCTAACCTAACCTAACCTAACCTAACCTAGTAGTAGTAGTAGTAGTAGTAGTCGTGTTTACTGCCGGGGAAGAGCGGTTCGGCCGCCCCTCGCTTCCTTAAGGCACACCGGTTTTTAAACACCAGTTTCACAATTGGCGCTGCCGGCGCTCGGCCCTTTAGCGGGTTGCAATTATCCTCGTTTTTCAGCCGTCCCCTCTGTTTTATTCGGCCCGGGCCATTTTCAGAGTCGTCGACTTACTAGACGGGTCGGTCGTCATTGATGAGCGGGCCATGCTACCTAATTTTTTGAGTTTTTGAGCTGTTTTACGGCTCGGTGTGAACGTCGGGCCCCCTCACCTTCGGACCTGCAGGGTGTCTCGCCTGCCCTTTTAGACTCCCCCCCTCTTCACCATATTTTCATGTCGAATGTGTCAAGTTTTGAGCCCGTCCCTACACTGTTTCCGGATAGTCCAGAAACTTACCCATACCCACCCCTAGGGCTATTCCCTTTGCCTGTGCTGTGAGTCTACTGGGAGTTCAAAATGCAAAGGACCGCGAATTTGTTTTTTGACCATTGGGAAGAAGTAATTGTTACTTGGGATCCGATCCGACTTTATCGAAATCTCGACTAGGCCGAGATATCAATTCCATTCGGTCTTCACTTGCCGACCTACTTCGCGAGGGGGTTGAGAGGGAAGGGTTCACCAACTTCACCGAAATCTGTCTCTTGTGAGATTTGATATCAGGTTCATCGGGATCTTCTCTCTTGGGTGGGCTTGACACATCCTAGAAAATATGGCTGATTGTTCGGATGTGACCATCATCCTCGGTTATTGTCGGTGTTCAGCAATTAGCTCCGTCCACTCGACAATTTCCCTTTAAGGTTTGTTTTACCTTTTGTTTATTTATTTTTTGCACACTTCTGTGCAGGCCGTTTTCTTTCGTAGAGATGTTAGGTTGTATGTGTTTATCCCCAACTGTCTCTTTTTCCTATGTCTCTTCGCTTGCCTTTTTTGAGAAGGCTTTTCTGTGGCTTCAGTCTCCTCTTCAGGGTGGTCAGTCTACGGTCGTGCGAGTTCCAGCCATTATTCCGGCTGTTTTGCCAGGGCGGCCTTCTCGTTGCCCGAACTAGATTCTCAGCCTTTCGGAGCCTGATGTATATTCCATTACTGTTAGTTTTTCTGAGTTTTTCTTTTCAGGTTGTTGCCGTTCCATTTTCCGTAACTGAGTTTCTGCTGGTTTAGTTACCTCGTTGTTGGTGCGTGATTCCTTGAGGTTTTAAGTTCCGCTTTTTCTCATACTGGGGTTGAGAAGACGTTTTCCCTTTTTTTTTTTTTATGTGGGAGTCCACAGTATTGTGTAGAGATGTTTGATTATATTTAGGTCTTCTAATCAATTACTGTCTCTATTTCCTTTGTCTTTTCGGTTGCCTTTTGTGGAAGGCGCTTTCTGCACTTCCTGTCACCTCTTCCGGGTGGTCAGCCTACGGTCATGCTGTTTCGGTCGTGTGCGTGGTCGTTGACCGAGCTGACTTTCACAAGCATGAGCTAGGTTCGCAGCCGTTCGGAGACTGGTGTGTATCTCTTTGGTGGATTTGGTGTTGGTCTCTTTGACTCTCTTTCCTTTCCTATTTCTGTTGATTCGACGGCGTCTGCCTTCTTCTTCCTTTTTTTTTTTTTTTTTTCTTTTTCATTGCACCGTTCTGTGTTCCATGTCTGAGATGTAGTAGAGCTTAGTCTCTTCCGTCTTCAGACATAGAGGATCACCGGTGTTTTTTAATGTTCTTTAGTAGCTTTGTTTTTAGAGATGTTTGATCTTTGTGATCGTTGCTGTCTCTATTTCCTGTGTCTTTTCGGTTGCCTTTTGTGGAAGGCGCTTTCTGCACTTCCTGTCACCTCTTCCGGGTGGTCAGCCTACGATCATGCTGTTCCGGTCGTGTGCTTGGTCGTTGACCAAGCTGACTTTCTCAAGCATGAGCTAGGTTCGCAGCCGTTCGGAGACTGGTGTGTATATCCTTGATGGATTTGGTGTTGGTCTCTTTGACTCTCTTTCCTTTCCTATTTCTGTTGATTCGAAGGTATCTGCCTTCTTCTTCCTTTTTTTTTTTTTTTTTTTTCTTTTTCATTGCACCGTTCTGTGTTCCATGTCTGAGATGTAGGAGAGCTTATTCTCCCTCGTTGTCAGACAGAGTACATCACTAGTGTCTTTTTATTTTATTTATGTTTGTCAATGTACCTTGTAGATATTCCAACAATCATATTTGTACCATGTTAAACATCCGTAGTACGAATGCAGTGTATTGAATATTCAGTTTTTGTTAATACGCGAGCGTCGGTAATATTGGGCACGAACCGTTTAGGTTCCTTGCCAGACTGTACCTTGTAGGTATTTTATTACGTACTTATTACTTATTTCATTCATATTTGTAAGTTGTCAGACATCCGTGGTACGAATGCAGTATATTGAATATTCAGTTTCTGCTAACACGCGAGCATCGGTAATATTGAGCACGGACCGTTTAGGTTCCACGGGATTCTAAGAGTTTGCCTTTTCCCTTTGCAGATGGCACTGGCCGAATTGTGGAAGATACATGTTTAACATAGCAACGGAATTAATTTGAATTTTATTGCTAAGAGTGTCTTATTACTGTCACAAATTATTCAGGAAGATGAAAAATTGTTATAATGAGTGCGTGTTCACTGATATTTGTATATTAGTTATTATATTAGGGACTGAGGCAAGCTTTTTTCCTAAAAAGATCTTGTATATCTTTGTAATTCATAAATTAGATATACGTGAGAATATTTGTGTTTGTCAGTTTTGCTACTTTATGCTGTTACCGGACTATGCTTTTGCAGATGTTTCATTACTTATTTCATTTCCCTCATTCATATTTGTAACGTGTCAAACACCCGTAGTACGAATGCAGTATATTGAATATTCAGTTTCTGCTAATACGCGAGCGTCGGTAATATTGGGCACGAACCGTCTAGGTTCCTTGCAAGACTTGTACCTTGTAGGTATTTTATTACGTATTTATTACTTATTTCTTTCATATTTGTAAGTTGTCAGACATCCGTAGTACGAATGCAGTATATTGAATATTCAGTTTCTGCTAACACGCGAACATCGGTAATATTGAGCACGAACCGTTTAGGTTCCACGGGATTCTAAAAGTTTGCCTTTTTCCTTTGCAGATGGCACTGGCCGAGTTGTGGAAGATACATGTTTAACATAGCAACGGAATTAATTTGAATTTTATTGCTAAGAGTGTTTATTACTGTCACAAATTATTCAGGAAGATGAAAAATTGTTATAGTGAGTGCGTGTTCGCTGATATTTGTATATTAGTTATTATATTAGGGACTGAGGCAAGCTTTTTTCCTAAATAGATCTTGTATATCTTTGTAATTAGTAAATTAGACATACGTGAGAATATTTGTGTTTGTCAGTTTTGCTACTTTATGCTGTTACCAGACTATGCTTTGCAGATGTTTCATTACTTATTTCATTTCCCTCATTCATATTTGTAACGTGTCAAACACCCGTAGTACGAATGCAGTATATTGAATATTCAGTTTCTGCTAATACGCGAGCGTCGGTAATATTGGGCACGAACCGTCTAGGTTCCTTGCAAGACTTGTACCTTGTAGGTATTTTATTACGTATTTATTACTTATTTCTTTCATATTTGTAAGTTGTCAGACATCCGTAGTACGAATGCAGTATATTGAATATTCAGTTTCTGCTAACACGCGAACATCGGTAATATTGAGCACGAACCGTTTAGGTTCCACGGGATTCTAAAAGTTTGCCTTTTTCCTTTGCAGATGGCACTGGCCGAGTTGTGGAAGATATATGTTTAACATAGCAACGGAGTTAATTTGAAGAGTGTTTATTACTGTCACAAATTATTCAGGAAGATGAAAAATTGTTATAGTGAGTGCGTGTTCGCTGATATTTGTATATTAGTTATTATATTAGGGACTGAGGCAAGCTTTTTTCCTAAATAGATCTTGTATATCTTTGTAATTAATAAATTAGGCATACGTGAGAATATTTGTGTTTGTCAGTTTTGCTACTTTATGCTGTTACCAGACTATGCTTTGCAGATGTTTCATTACTTATTTCATTTCCCTCATTCATATTTGTGACGTGTCAAACACCCGTAGTACGAATGCAGTATATTGAATATTCAGTTTCTGCTAGTACGCGAGCGTCGGTAATATTGGGCACGAACCTTCTAGGTTCCTTGCAAGACTTGTACCTTGTAGGTATTTTATTACGTACTTATTACTTATTTCATTCATATTTGTAAGTTGTCAGACATCCGTGGTACGAATGCAGTATATTGAATATTCAGTTTCTGCTAACACGCGAGCATCGGTAATATTGAGCACGGACCGTTTAGGTTCCACGGGATTCTAAGAGTTTGCCTTTTCCCTTTGCAGATGGCGCTGGCCGAGTTGTGGGCCGAGAGTATGTACATTGGTACAAATGATGCGAGTTTATTTGCTTCCGAGATTATTTGTTTATTGCTATATGGTATATATCCATTTTATATTTGTTATGTACTTTCCGGTAACGCGGAATTACGAAGCTTGTCCGCAGATGGCACGACCGGTTAGCTTATCAATTTCGCGGCAGGGGTTCAAACGCCTGAAAGTACTAAAGTACTAAACTCCCGAACGCGGCTCTAACTGGGAAGGGAATTTGATGATAAAATATTGTGAAACGTAGCTGATCAGAAACTTTTCTGTATTTTCGAATAAATGGTCAGTTGACAACGAGATTCTCGAGAATAATAATGGTGCCGCTGCCCTGTTTCCTGTTCCTTTTATCGGACCTCTGGTTCCAGGATGCGTCGGTGGTGGGGCGTCGTGAGGTCCAATGAGAAGGGTAGTCTCCTCCCCTAAGTCGATGTCGCGTAGCAAGCGATGGGTGATGTCGTGGGCGTCCCAAATTTCCCATGCTTGGTGCGTAAGGCCTCGCAGGGGTGGTCCCAAAGGGAAACTGTCCAGGCGCGTGCACGTGTACTCCGCATGTCACATACTTGGACGTCGCCGTTCGTTCTCTCCTAAAAGGCCTTTTGTTTAGGAAGACGAATTTATGTTTCCTGTCCTTGACGAAAGTTCGAGAGCTGTCCTCGGGTCTTCGACTTTCGTCTAAAAAAGGGGTCCTTTGTTCAGGACGGCAAATTTATGTTCGAAGTCCTTGAGGAGAGTTAGAGAGTTGTCCTCGGGTCCGTTTCCCTCGCTGTCCTTCACCTAAGGGGTCCTTATTCCGCAGGGCTGTATGGGTTGCAGATGGCCTTCTTTCCTGTTATTTTCTCTACTCGAGTGACCTCTTAACTATATCGCAATATTCTTTGGCTACATATCTACGAGATTATAATTGAACGGTTACCATTCATTCCGGCATTCAAAATCGCGCGGTAACGCGACCATAATACTAACTAGGATGGCGCTGCTTACTATAGGCGACATCACACCTCCCCCCTTAGAAAAAAGGATGTTACATGCAGTAACAACTTTTACCTTAATCTATATATATATATATAACTAAGTGGAACAATAATAATTAACGATAAACTCAAAAAAAAATAGTAATAAGGCGCCAATTGCTATACTAGTAATAATAAAAATATAGTATAGTATGAATATAGTATAGAAAAGGGGGTGGTTATAATACTATTTATTATAGAAAGCAGAGGTACTATAATACTAAGTAACATAGACAGATATTTTTGTTTTGTTATATATAGAATACTAGAGAAAAGAACTGCAGTTACATAATTATATTAAAAGTATGCATGTATACAAAAACAAAAGAAATTAAATGACAATAGTAATAGTGATCTTAATAATGATGGTAATGATTATAAAAGGATGTGGTATGACTAAGTATAAAAAAATAGGTATTACTAACGATACGGCTTATTTACAAAATACATGCATATATTATTATTCGCCCAAATTCCGCATTCATAATACATATGCATACATACATGAGCACCTTTGCAATGATGCTCGACTTAATATTCTACAGGTATGTCAAGGACTTGGTTCTGGATCGGGTAGCGGTTCAGGCCTAATATGGGCTAATTTGAGTTTATTAATATGAACTATCTTCATACGTGATTGATTAATTGCTATTTCGGCATTGAGATCATCAAATAATCGGACTATTTTATATGGTCCGTCCCATTGGGGGTCAAACTTAGAAGTTCGAGGTTCGTGAAGCAGGTACACGTGATCGTTGATCTCGAACTTGTGGGGGTTGACGCTCCTGTCATAAAATTTTTTACACTTAGCCTTGGCTCTCTCAAGGGTTTGGGCGGCAGAGGCTTGTACGGTTGTTATTGTGGAGAAAAGGTCGTCGAAGTATTGGGAAAACGTTCGGGGTATTTGTTCGTCAGCAAATTCCGAAGGGATGCGGGCCTTTTTACCGAAAATGAGTTCATGGGGAGTGAAACCTGTAGACTCGTGAACTGATGTGTTATAAGAGAACATGCCGAATCGTATCCATTTATCCCAATTTCTCTTAGTGCAATAATGTTTTAAATATTCGATGAAGACGTGGTGAGCGCGTTCGAGCGAACCTAATGATTGAGGGTGGTATGCTGTAGATTTAATTTGTTGGATTTTGAAGATGCGGCAAAAGCATTTCATTATTTGACTCATAAAATTTCTGCCTTGGTCAGTGTGGATGGTTTTTGGGCACCCGAAACGAGAAATAAATTGTTCTGCAAGTGCAGTAGCAACAGAGACTGCGTCCATTGCTTGGAGAGGGATAGCATCTGAATATTTTGTCAGGTTATCTTGGAGAGTGAGGAGATACCTGTAACCTGATTCGGTTACTGGTAAAGGTCCAACAATGTCTAACTGTACCTTATCGAATGCCTGTTGAGGAGTGTCGGTAATACGAAGGGGTTGTTTGATCCCTTTCCTTACTAATTTGAATTTTTGACAACTGGGGCAGGTTTTAACAAGGTCTGCGATATCTTTTCGCATTCCTTTCCAATAAAAGTCTTCGCGAACACGGTTATATAACTTAGCAATTCCTTTGTGACCACCCACCACAGACTCGTGGTATTCTTTAAGGATACGACTTTGGTCGTCTTTTGGAGGAAATTTGATATCGTTCGAGCATATAGTGACAGTATACCCTTCCGTCGAGAAAACAGTCTTGAATAATTGTTCTATATCGATCCAAGGAATTTGATCTAAATCGTTACGATTTTTTGATACACTGCAAGTAAAGAGGCCGAGCCCCTTCATTAAATTTTTTAAACTACGAATGCACAATTCGATATTTGTAAGGCTGGTAGGTGAGTTGGGGGTTTCTTGAGTAACTAAGTGGAAAATATAGGTTCGACCGGATTGAATGGCAATGGCTTCACCTACGTTGGAATCTACATTGCGTAACTCGTGGATGGAGAACTTCCCTTGTTCGAGTAATTCATTACTAATCGCAGAAGTTAATTCATAGTTGGCTGAAATGAAATGAACTATGTGATCTCTTCTTAGAGCTAGGAAATCTTTACTGTAGGTAAAACATGAATAGGCTAAAGTGTATAATTTGTTGGTGTTGAATCGTGCGGTGGTCAGTGGATCTTGGTTAGATTTGGTTCGTTCTTTTGGCCAAGGATTATCGTCAGGTTGGGTAACGTCAGAGTCAATCGTGTCCCATAAATAGTTTCCCTCGATGCGTGCACTGCAGCCTGTCCGTGGAGACGGTACGGGAATTTGCGCGCGTACCGGAACTCCGACATGGCGTACAGGCGAGATTTCCCTCGTTGCGAGTACGGGTTTCATCGTCGCTTCTCGTTGCACTGCAGCCTGTCCTTGGAGACGGTCTGGGAATTTGCGCGCAGAACCGGAACTACCGACATGGCGTACAGGCAAATTTTCCATCGTTGCAGGAAGAAGGGTCCACACTTTACTCCCCGGGACACGATCTACAGTCTCGTCTTGTTGAGTAGTAATGCAAATGTCGTTACAGGATTTCAATGTTGTTGTGGGTGGTGTTCGGATGGATACAGGTTTGTTGTTTGTCTGGGGTAGATTTCCTTTCTCTTCCGCCAACTTCTCGCTAGCAAAGAAGCAGGCGGCAACGGAGGCTTCACATTCAAGGCATTGAGACACTCTGCCTGGATTGTCACCCACTCTGAAATCAGTAACCGGTGCTTTGTCCGCGCGGACAAGCATCTTTTCCTGACATCTGGAGTGGGAATCCCTTTCGAGTTCCACTGCCGTTTGTTGCAAAAGATCATTTGAAACGTTGCGGGAAAGAGCATCCGCGTTAGAATTTACGCGTCCTGGCTTGTATACGATATTATAATCATACTCGTTCAATTTGATTCTCCATCGCATTAGTTTGGAAGTGGGATCTTTGGCATTGTGGAGCCAAACTAGAGGTCGATGGTCCGTGACAAGGGTAAATTTATGGCCGTACAGATAGGGGCGGAAATGATTAACAGCAAAAATGATGGCAAGTAATTCCTTTTCGGTGGTAGAGTAGTTTGTTTCGGTGTCGTTCAGTGTTCTCGATGCATAGGCTATAGGAAGATCTTTGCCTATATCACCCTGACTGAGGACGGCACCGATGGCATAGTTGGAGGCATCGGTAGTAACTATAAATGATTTGTGAAAATCCGGATATTGCAGGAGGGGTTGCCGACAGATAGTATCTCTTAATTTTTCAAATGCTTCTTGCGCAGCATGGTTCCAGAAGAATGGAGTACTCTTTTTTAACAATCGAGTCAAGGGTTTTGCGAGTCTCGCGAAGTCCTTAATAAACCTGCGATAATATCCGATTAACCCTAAAAATGATTTAATTGTTTTCGTATTCGAGGGTACGGGGAACGATTTCACGGCTTTAATTTTACCGGGGTCCGGCTTCACTCCTTCGTTAGTGATCAAGTGCCCTAGGTAAGCTATTTCTTTGCGAAGGAAGATGCATTTTTCCGGTTGAAGTGCCAACCCAGCGTTTTGCAAGCGACCTAATACAGTATTTAATTTCCTAGAGTGTTCTTCGAGTGAATTGGCATAGACGACAATGTCGTCCATGTATACGAATAGTTCGATTCCCTGTAGACCGACAAGAACACGATCCATAAGCCTCTGGAAGGTGGCTGGTGCGTTACAAAGTCCAAAGGGCATTCTATTAAACTCGTAATGTCCAAAAGGGGTTGAAAATGCGGTTTTTGATTTAGAAGAGGGGTCCATAGGTACTTGGTGAAATCCTGAGGCTAAGTCGAGCGTGCTAAAATATTTAGCACCTCCTAATTGATCAAGGATATCCGTAATGTTAGGGAGTGGGTAGGCATCGTTGATTGTTTTTTCATTGAGTCTGCGATAGTCGATCACCATTCGCCAACGAGGTTTGCCTGACGAATCCGTTTTTTTCGGCACGATCCAAACAGGCGAATTATATGGGGAATCAGAGGGTTCGATGATTTTATTATTAAGAAGGTCTTGTACTTGATTCTGAATTTCTGCCTTGTGAATTTGAGGATATCTGTATTGTTTGGTGTTTAGCGGGCTCTCATCGGCGGTAATTATTTTATGTTTTACAGTGGTGGTGGACTCTAATTTATCTCCTGGTAAGTGAAATTGGTATGCGTAAGTAGCAACACTTGATAAAATACTAATTCTTTCTTCTTCGTTCAAATTATCTAATTTAAGAAGGCCAGAAAGCTTTGAAAGTCTCTCGGCAGAAGAGCGTTGGTTGTCTATAGGTGGGTTACCGATTCGAGCAGAACGGGCTAATGGGGGTTGGGCCTCAAAATCTTCCAGTTCGATCGGAGGTAGAGTAATATTTACCTGATCATACGTACAATTAATAGCGAATAATTTTACGTGGCCCTGATCTTGCGAAACAATTGCTTCTCCTACGTACACTCCCGGTCCGAAATCCATTTTCCTAACATAACCTTCCCTTAAATTTGGAGTTTTAGTAGGAATTTTAATTAATGTTTTAGTTCGTGGCGGCAAGTCGAACGAAGGGTGATTACAAAACGGAATTTCTTTATTCCCTAAGATTAATGAACTGGATAGTTTTTCACGAAAGGCTAGAAGAGCCTGCTGTTTAGTGAGGAATTCCATTCCAATAATTCCGGATTGTTCTATGGGAAAGCTATGGTCAACTACTTGAAATTTTATTTCGACATCCAGCATATTGAGAGTAATTTCTCCATAGGTTCGACGAGTTCCTGTCCCAATGCCTCTCAAATGGTACGAAATTTTAGTGTTAACAATAACCTCTGGAGAGATCGCACTTTCTTTAATTAGATTCAATTGTGAACCGGTATCAATGAGGAAATAACCCTGATCGTTATGAAAAAAACAATGGTCTAAAATTATGACGGGGAGTTGGGTCGTTCGGGTTCGAGTGAGATTGTAGTTAACTTGGCGGAGTCGGGTCGCGCTTTTATTGCTACACTCTTCGTAGCGCTGTTTCGAAGAGCGGGATTGGAGTTTAAATTTCGTCCAGGTGCAATGTACGATGATGGGTGATTACCACTACGTCGTTCCCGATCGCGCTTAGTAAAACAATTAAGCTCGTTATGACCTTTCCGCTTGCAGTAAGTGCACGTAGGGACCTCCCGCCGTTTGAAGCTACTGCAGTTTTCTGACGCATGACCCGGTTTCCGACAGGTATGGCAGTAAAGGCGTGAACGACGATCATCACCGTCTCGTGTTGCCCGAATTTCGTGTACCCGAACTGTCTCTATTTCTTCGCGAGGACGTCTCGTGTCAAATCTTTGTTCCTGCCCACGTTCGCGACGATCGTATCGCACGGTTTTTTCCCGACGAACACGAGCTCTATTCTTTTGATGTTCCTCCTCGTCCATCGCCAAATCAATGGCTGCTTGGAGGGTCGCGGGTTTTCCTTGACGAACCTGAGTCTCGATTGTATTACTCAATCCCGTGATGTAACAACTGCAAGCGTTGTCTATGGCCCTAGTCCGCACTCCATATGCGACATCCGGATCACATTCTTCATCAATCGCGTCTAGTATGTCGTCTAATAATTCTTTGACTCGATTCCCGTACTTGAGTGCGGATTCTCCGGTTTCATGATACATATTCGACATACGCGTTTGGAGGGTGTCGAGCGTGTGTCTTGGGGTAAATGCACGTTCTAACGATTTTAGCAACTCTTCCAGATTATATGTGTCTCGTCGTCGTCGGATATGACTTTTCGCGTCCTTAATTATTTTTTTCTCTATTATTTTAACAAGGAATTGCCGTTCGTTCAACTTTACCGCTTTCCAAATATCGCGACATAATCTCGTAAACTCCTTCACCGGTGTAGTTTTCCCATCAAATTCAGGTAAAATTTCCGAGGCTAATTTTAAAGAGATTTGGCATCCGCCGTCGGATTCGACATTAGAAACAGCGGAAGTAGAAGATAATTCCTCTATGTTCGAATTTTCGTACCGATCAGACACAAGCGATGGGGGTTGGTACCCCGGTGGCCGAACAAATGGTTTGTCAATTTCATTTCGCATGACTTCAGGGCCGCGCCAAGGGTTAAGTTCAAGAGAGAAATCGGAGGAGCTACTAGATCGCGAGGTTCCCTGCGGGCACGCGACAACCCACGAGCCAGTTGATCGACTATCGTTACTCATGTTTACTCTAAAAAATTAATCTATCTTAATCTAAATGCAAAACTAATCTAATCCTGACTGGTCACTCGAGATAGAAACAACGAACGTGTGCCTTACACTTGAGCTGCTGATGGGTTGACGATGTCCGCTGCTACTGAATTCCAGAGGGGTAGGTTCGTTTACTGGATGTTGTTCCCTTCTTCAAACGGATGCTGCGTGAGCAGTTATTAGGATAGCAGGTACATAGCAGGTATCCAATGATTGCCAGTGATTACAGGGTTGATTAGGCTAGCGTGGCCGCTGATAATCACCTCTTCCGGTATTCACCCGTCGCTCCCTGGGGAAACCACGCCAAAACCCAGGAGGGAAGAGTGGCACGATTGTCAGTTAAACTCAGTTCGTAGTTTACAGTTCAATGTTCACCTGCACTCTTTTATTGTTCTTATTTAATTAAAATACACTGTTGGTTCAGTTCGAATTCAAAGTCACAAATGTGTTCTTTCAAAAAAACGCGCACGAAAGTTGGCACATCCCACCGCTGTCACCACTGTTATGTACTTTCCGGTAACGCGGAATTACGAAGCTTGTCCGCAGATGGCACGACCGGTTAGCTTATCAATTTCGCGGCAGGGGTTCAAACGCCTGAAAGTACTAAAGTACTAAACTCCCGAACGCGGCTCTAACTGGGAAGGGAATTTGATGATAAAATATTGTGAAACGTAGCTGATCAGAAACTTTTCTGTATTTTCGAATAAATGGTCAGTTGACAACGAGATTCTCGAGAATAATAATGGTGCCGCTGCCCTGTTTCCTGTTCCTTTTATCGGACCTCTGGTTCCAGGATGCGTCGGTGGTGGGGCGTCGTGAGGTCCAATGAGAAGGGTAGTCTCCTCCCCTAAGTCGATGTCGCGTAGCAAGCGATGGGTGATGTCGTGGGCGTCCCAAATTTCCCATGCTTGGTGCGTAAGGCCTCGCAGGGGTGGTCCCAAAGGGAAACTGTCCAGGCGCGTGCACGTGTACTCCGCATGTCACATACTTGGACGTCGCCGTTCGTTCTCTCCTAAAAGGCCTTTTGTTTAGGAAGACGAATTTATGTTTCCTGTCCTTGACGAAAGTTCGAGAGCTGTCCTCGGGTCTTCGACTTTCGTCTAAAAAAGGGGTCCTTTGTTCAGGACGGCAAATTTATGTTCGAAGTCCTTGAGGAGAGTTAGAGAGTTGTCCTCGGGTCCGTTTCCCTCGCTGTCCTTCACCTAAGGGGTCCTTATTCCGCAGGGCTGTATGGGTTGCAGATGGCCTTCTTTCCTGTTATTTTCTCTACTCGAGTGACCTCTTAACTATATCGCAATATTCTTTGGCTACATATCTACGAGATTATAATTGAACGGTTACCATTCATTCCGGCATTCAAAATCGCGCGGTAACGCGACCATAATACTAACTAGGATGGCGCTGCTTACTATAGGCGACATCACATATTATTTGATTTCAAGCTTGTTTATGGCTTTTTGTCGTTTGTTTAACGATTGAATTTTATTGGATGCCGATTGGCTGTCGTTTTTGTCTCCGAGCATTCCTTTTTCCTCATGGCGCCACCTGCTCCGGGCCTTTTACTGTTGTGTTCGCATCTCCTTCTCAATGTTTGTATTTTTCTGACATTATTCTTCGTTTTCAATGGCTTGTACAGACGTGTCTTCCAGAGTTAAGTATATTTCTCTTATTGTTTTGTCTTTTGTCAATTTCGCTTATAATTTTCCTGTAATATTATATTTCTCTTTTTGCTTCTCGATGTGTTTTGGCATTTTCCTCTTTTTATATCGGTTGTGTCAGACAGATATTGATGGTCGGTGTCAACTTAACCTTGTTGTTGTTTTTATATATATATTTCTTTTCATATATTCTTTGTTTTTTTTCAATTATCCAAGTTATTTGTTAACTTGTTTGTTTGTTAGTTGTATTTCTTATTTCTTGTCCAGGTGAATTTCTGCTTTTTCCCTGTGTGTGTTTATTGATACATTTCTTTGATTTTCATGTTCCTTTTTATAATTAGTTTGTTATTTCTCAGTTTCCCATGGTTTGCTGTCGCTGATGGACAGGACATGTTTGCTGTGGCTGCACCTTTGTTGAGGAACATGCGCATCGTTCTGGTATTATGATCGTTATCATTTCTTCGTTTCTTATACGAGAGCTTGTGTCTCTTCCGTCTTGTGTTTTGATTCTTATGCTTGTAAAAGGCCGTTTTAATCTTTTGGTTATGTGTGGGTACACAGTGTAGTGTTATCTTATTGTCATGATAAGTTAAGTTCGTTATTGACGGTTTTAGTCTGGGTCTTTCGCCCTTTCGTTATTCTTGGTCATGAGCGTGTTTGCTTGTGCAGTGTTCTCGTTTAATACCCGTTCTTTAGGGCTTAATTGTATTCTATTTTGTTTGTTTTATGTGTTTATTTATGTTTTTTCCCTTTCTCATTTTCGTGAAGCACCGGATTACGTCCCAGTGTCACCTATGTGCAAGGTGCGCACCTCCGTCTCATCCTTATTATGGGAACGAACCAGTAACCGGTCCTGCATCCATTTACAGGCGAGGGAGGTGTACCTTTTGAGAAATTGTCTCGTAAGTGTTACTTTATTTTCTCTCTTATTTCTTTTTGCGTAAGAGCTTCTGGCCAACTTGTTTTTGTTTTGTGCTTATCGGTTTTGGTCCCCTTGTTGCTGACGGGTAGTGATGTTGCTATCGTGTCTTTATCCTGTGATCTTTCCATGTTGTTGTATCTCTTTTTAAGATAATTTACCTTACTTTTTCTCTCTTTTTTTTTTTTTTTTGAGGTGTTTTCTCTTTTCCTTTTATCATTTGTGTTTCGTTCCGTTTTTTTGGGTTTTTCAGTGTGGTAGATTTCTACTCAGATGATTTTAATTGTTTTTGTTGTGTTTATAGATGAGCTTCCGGACTTCGTTTATTTCCTTGGATCATCGGCTTTGCCAAGGCTGGGGCCATGCCAGTGTCATTTCTGGTCTTTTGTGCTTTACATGTGTTCTGCTCTGGAAGAGAAAGGACTAACTTTGGCGGGTGATAATCATCATTGACTCTTCAGGTCTCAGTGCCCCCCTGCAGTTCTCTTTCTTCCTTGTACCAGTACATGTTTCTTTTCTGTTTCGTTTGCTTGGTATGTTCCATTTTAGTTTTTCCATGGATTAATTTCCTCCATGTACCGTTTTACTTTCCTCCATCCCACTTCTTCTAGGATGTCTCCTTCTATAGAGTGTTTGCCCAGATACGTCAACCTTTTCTGTATGGTTGCTGGACAGTTTCTTACCAGATGTTCTGGTGTTTCGCTTTCCTCTTCGCACAGCGTACACTTGTTTGTTGTTGCTCTGCCAATTTTCTCGAGATACTTGTTTAGCGGCGCAAAGCCTGTTATGGTTTCCACCATTCTTCTGGTTTCTTTCCTTTCAAGGCTGGTAATGCCTTTTACCCTTTTCGCTGGCCAGCAATCATCGCCTAGGAAGCTTTTGCTGTGTTTTAGTCCTTTAGATTCGATCCATTTGGTATCTCTTTTTCCTCTTGACCATTTTTCTACTTGTAATTCGTAGATCGTGGTAGGAATTCCAATCATTGGTTGTGGACCTACTGGTTGGGAGTCGGAGCCCTTGTTTGCCAGTTTGTCTGCTTTCTCGTTGCCCGTATGGCCCGAATGACCTGGTATCCACGTGAGTCTCACGACTTTACCCGTTTTGCCCAGGTCATTTAGAGCTTCGTGCGTTTCCCATAGTAGTTTTGATCTACTTTCCATTTTTTGTAGGCTTTTTATCACCGCCTGGCTATCTGAGCAGATGGTGATCATTTCCTGGTTGCAATCTCGGTTTTTTATTTCCCTGGCGCACATTTGCACGGCCAGTAGCTCCGCTTGATATACCGTTGGGTATTCTCCAAGCTTGATGTAGCAGTCTGTTCCTTTATTATTCGTCCAGGCTGCGCCCGTGAGGTTTTCTTTTCTGGAGCCGTCCGTGTACCAGAGTTCCGTGTTTTTTAGTTCGTTCGGTGTTCCTTTTTCCCATTCTTTCCTTAGTCTGATCTCTGTTTTATATAATTTTTGATCCATGTATCTTCGTTGATCGTTATCTTTAGGCATTTGAGCCAGATTCTTTATTGTTTCGTTACCTTCGCTTTCTATTATGTTGGAGTGGCCAAAGTCAAGTTCGTTCCATTGACCCCAACTCATTAGTCTGTATGCTGTTTTCAGCGCCAGTTCTTTTATCCTTATATCCAATGGGTTGGTATTGGTTAGGACTTCCATTGTTCTTAAGGGTGTGTTCCTCGCACATCCCAAGATTTTTCTATTTGCTGCGCCTTGTAGGCTGTCCAGCTGAGTTTTTATTGTAACTAGGTTGGTTGCTTGCCACCATATTATGGCTCCATATGTTACTCTAGGTACCACGATTGCCTCGTATATCCATTTCATTGTTTTCGGAGTCATACCCCATGTTGCCCCAACTGCTCTGTTCAGCATGATCAGGTTTCTCTTTGCTAAGTTTATTTTACTAAAGACATGTTGTCTCCATTTTAGTTTCCTGTTTATCGTTATGCCAAGATATTTGACACTCTGTTTGAGCGGGAGTGACGCTCCCATGTATGTTAGTCCGCTGTCCTCGGGGTATCTTGTTGCCCCAGTGAACTCTATTACTTCCATTTTTTCCGGATTTACCGACAGTCCTACCGAGTTACACCATATCTCGGTGATGTTCAAGGCTGTTTGTATGACGTCTAAGCATTTTTGCTTGTTCTTGTGTCTGTATATTATCGCCGCGTCGTCTGCGTATGCGATTATCTCTGCTCCGCAATTCTTTAGTTCCCATAGTAGCGAGTCTAGGGCTAGGCACCATAGAAGGGGGGATAGTATTCCTCCTTGTGGGGTGCCTCTTTTCACCTCTCCTGTTACTGTTGCGTTTCCTCTATGCGCCTGTATTTTTCTGTTGCTGAGCATGTTTATGATCCACCTTTTGATATTCTCTTCCACACCAAAGTCTTCCAGTGCTTGTTTTATTGTTTCTATGGGCGTCATATTGAATGCGCCTTCTATGTCCATGAAGCATGCTATTACATGTTCCTTCTTTCTTTTGGCTGTTTCGACTTCGCAGACTACTCTGTGGAGTGCTACTTCTGTCGAATGGCCTGTTCTGTAGGCATGTTGCCCAGGGAATAGGTCTTTGTTCCTCAGAGTTACTGTTTTTATGTGCCGGTCGATTAATCTCTCGGCCGTTTTTAGCAGAAAGGATGTTAGACAAATTGGTCTGTATGCCTTTGCTTCCGTATAATCTTTCTTGCCTGGTTTAGGTAGAAACACCACTTTTGTATTTGTCCATGCATTTGGTATGTGACCTAATGCGATGCTTGCTTTGATCAGGTTTGTTATTGCCTGTCCGTATTGTTTTTGGGCTACCTTTAGGATCTTTGGACTTAGTTCGTCCATTCCTGGTGCCTTATTCGATTTAAATGAGTTGATTGCCCATTTTACCTTTGCCGGGTTGGCTATTTGGTTTGCTAATTTCCAGTTTGGTATAAGTCTGTCTTCGGTTATTTCTGGCATTTCTGGGTTTTTATTAAAGCCCGGGAAGTGCGTTGTCAGTAATTGTTCCATTATTTCGTTATTCTCGTGTAGCATTCTATTATCCTTTTTTATGGCTCCCATTGTTGTACCTCCGCATTTCAGAAGTACTTCCGTTATTCTAGCCGCTACCGGCATGCTTGTTATTGATTTTGTGAATTTCCTCCAGTTGTCTGTTTTGCTTTTCATTATTTCCTTTCTTAGTTTCGTTCTTTCCTTCGTATAACTATTCCATTTGTGCGTGTTGTTTTGTTTGCCAGCTTTCTTGGCTTTGTTCCTTTTTTCTTTTGTTTTTCTTAGTCTCGTTTCGAGCCGTTTATTCCACCAAGTGATTTTCTTGTTTGTATTTATTTCCCTTGTCTGGGTCGAGTCCTCCCAGCTTTCCCTGATGTTCTTGGCTAGTTCTTCCGCGTATGTGTCTATTTCCTCTGGGTTTCCGTAGCTGCCTTTCAGGAGTTTTATCTTTGTCTCGTTTAGTTTATCGAACTTTTGCCAGTCCGTGTCTTTTGCGTATCTTTTTTTTCTTGTGTTTCTGTCAGATTGTCCCATGTTACATAAAAACTGATGTATTTATGGTCTGATAGGCTTTCCTTTTTTAGTACTTCCCATTCCTGGATATTGTTGGTTATGTTCGAAGAACATAATGTTATGTCCAGTACTTCCCTTCTGTCTCTTGTGATGAAGGTGGGAGTGTTTCCAATGTTCAGGATACTCAGTCCTTCCTCGTTGATGAAGTTTAGTAGCTTTTTTCCCCTTATGTTTGTGTCAGTACTGCCCCATGCAGTGTTCCTTGCGTTTGCGTCTGCCCCCAAGATTATGGGTGTGTCTTTATTTTGGGTCCAGTCCAGTATGTCTATACATGTCTGACCTGGTATTTCTTTTCCTGCATGTGGGAGGTATAGCGAAGCTACAATTACTTCTCTGTGCTCTGTCCCCTGTCCAGTTTGTAGGGATATTGTTGTGATATTGTTGTCGCTGAATTGAGGCATGATTGTCCCCGTTATTCCTTTTCTTGTTATGATACATGTTCTGGTTTCGTTGTTTACATTGTTTGCATGTATGTTGCCAGCTTGGCTCAGTCCTTTTATTCCCCCATGGGTTATCCAGGGTTCTTGTACGAGTGCTATGTCGTAGTTTCCTTCGATAAAGTTTTTAGTCAGGAGAGCTGATGCTCCTGCTGCGTGGTGCAGATTTATCTGGATTATTCTCATTTTGAGAGATAATCCTGTTTCAGTTTTCCTTTTTGGTTATATAGGTTCCTTTGTAGGTTCCTGTTTCCGTTTTCAGTTATATTCCTTTTTGGGTTGTATTCCGTTTTCAGTTATATTCCGTTTTCGGTTGTATTCCGTTTTCAGTTATATTCCGTTTTCGGTTGTGCTCCGTTTTTGATTGTATTCCGTTTTCATTTATATTCCGTTTGCAGTTTTATTCCGTTTCTTCTCGTTCTTCCGTTTTGCCGTTTCTTGTTCTTTTCCTGTGCACCTGTTGACTCTCGCGTTCTTTCTTATCCTGTTGTGTGTTGTCGCTTGTTTCTTTAACCTGGTCAATTTAATTACTTGATGGTGACCTGTAGGCTTAGTCGTCCAATTCCCTTCCTTCGATATTCGTTTGTATCCCTTTGCCGGTTATCACTTTTGTCAGCTTTCCACCCTTATTATACACTCAACGTAATGATCCCGGTCGCGACTTATATCACTGGATAGTTTTACTTTTCGTTAACTCGTTTCGTTTGTCCGATACGCGAGAGTCTAAGGCGTTATTTCTCGATACAGTTTCCTGCATACGTTCGCGGTTCGCTATGATTTTTCGTACTCTAACCTAACCTAACCTAACCTAACCTTTTTTTTTTTTTTTTTTTTTTTTAACGTAGGAAAAACGCTTTACGCGTACCCCGCCCTCCTGGGGGAGAGACGGGGTTATGTGGGACTGTCCGTTCCAGAAGGGACCGGACCTACCCACTAAAAAACCTACGGTGACCTCCCTAAGCTATTTTGGAGGTGGTCGGGATCTCGAAATCGAATGCAACCGACCACCTCCAGCCCCGGCTTAAAAGCCCCATTCCCGGGGGGGAGAGAAGCTCCCCCCAATCAAACCTAGTGCTATTTGGACACCATGCGGGTCACCCACACGGTGTCCCCCATCCCTGGGGTCGCTCGGCTGGGTGTCCCGAGCCCCAGCTCGAGACACCCGCGACCCCCGGAGACCCCCCTCCTCGCTCGGGGAAGAGAACCCAAAGGGTTCCCGCCCGGCCGAGGAGGGAGGTTTCCGCACGCGACAAGGAGGGGACAGAGGCGAGTTCCGGCTCGCGTCTGTCCCCTCCCCCTGTCCCACCCCCCAGGTCGACCCCCAATTAAAATAAAATAAAATATAGTTAAAATATTAAATATATATATATAAATAATAAATAATCAATAAATAAAATAAATAAAATTGTATATAAAATATATATAAATAAATAATAAATAAATAAATAAGTTATAAATAAAAAATGAATATGAAGTCAACAAAAAATAAAAAATGAATACAAAGTCAACAAAATAAAACATGAATACGAAGTCAAAAATAAATAATAAATAAATAAATAAGTTATAAATAAAAAATGAATATGAAGTCAACAAAATAAAACATGAATACAAAGTCAAAAATAAATAATAAATCAATAAATAAAAGGTTAATCAATAAATAAAAGGTTAAACCTGCTTCTTGTGATATTTGTTTAGCGTCGTATAAGGTATCTTACAACGGCGGCTGGCTTCTCTTATCGACGTGCCATTTTTTATAGCCAACAGTGCTTCGTTCATCATGGTTTCAGTCCAGGCTGGTACCCTGCCAGGTCTACGTGCTTTTGGGACCTCCAGGCGCGGTGACACGCGCGGCGTCACACGCGCAACTAACAGTGGCGTTACGCGCGCTGTTAACAGCGGCGTCGTCACGCGCGGCGACGCGCGCAGTGCAGGACGCACTGCTAAAAGCGGCGACGCGCGCGGCGACGCGCGCAGTGCAGGACGCACTGCTAAAAGCGGCGACGCGCGCGGCGACACGCGCAGTGCAGAACGCACTGCTAAAAGCGGCGACGCGCGCGGCGACTCGCGCGGTTTAGAACGCGCTGCTACTGGCGACGACGCGCGCGGAGACGGTGTTGCGTGCACCTGTCTTCGGTTTTTAATCATATTTCGAATGAACGATCTGTTCAATACGTATTCCTTTTGGCGACTTGGGGTTTTTCGACATCTAACCCTCGTCTCATTGATTGACCCCGAGGACGGCATTGCGATATCCAGGAGGTCATGGGTTAGACAGTCGTGGTGGGCCTCCTCGGTCGCTTCTTCTTCCACGTACCACCGCAACCATTTTATGAGATTATAATTATGTTGAAGCGACCCTTCAACAACTTTCGAGATTGATATATTTTTCTCTGCCCCTGTTTTTCTTACACCTTGGTCGAAGAGTTTCATATTCCATGTAAATTCATATTCTGCACAAGGTTTAGATTTAATCTTGTACGCGTTTATACTGTCAGGATAACGCGTTCTCAGAATTTGACAATATATGTCACCTTTTTTTAACATTCGTAAATCAGGTATAGTAGAATTAGTTTTCGCTGTAACCCAGTCTATCATTTCAAGGATGCTCCACTGATATTTGGCGTTCATGATGTTTATATTCAGTTGTTCAAAGCGATGGCTTCCTAAAGATGTACCTTTAACTCGACAAACGTTCACCAGCACAGTAAATTGGCAACTCAACCTAACCTAACCTAACCTTTTTTTTTTTTTTTTTTTTTTTTTTCGTGTGAAAATGCATTACGCATACCTCGGCCTCCTGGGGGATAGCCGAGGTTATGTGGGACTCTCCTCGGGTGGGGGTCGAGTCGCGAAGCGACTCGATCCCCTCCCGAGGCATACCGCACTAAAAACACACGCCCACCTAAGCTATGTAGGAGGTGCCTGGATCTCGCGAGAACTCAACAGGACACCCCCTAGCTATACATGCATCCCGGGGGGAGGGGTTAGCTCCCCCCATACCTAACACTAACTGGACCCTGGGCGGAGGGACCCGCCCAGTGTCCCCATCCCTGGAGCCTTCGGATTGGGCTTCCCGAGCCCCAGCTCGGTCCACCCACAGCTCCCGGAGCCCTCCTGCCCCGCTCGAGCAGGGACCCGTGGGTCCCCGCCCGGCCAGGGCAGGAGGGCGCCGACACCGGCAAGGGAGGGTCGTCGGAGGCGCATCCGAACGCCCCGACCCTCCCCACCCCACCCCCCACGCGCCCCACCCCAGAGCTCGCCTCTGGGGTGTGGCCGGCACCCCGCCACAAAAGACCGAAGTCTCGGGGTGCCGTGCCACCCCGGGGGGATTAACTCCCCCCCGGGGGCCGGGGTTAGCTCACTCCCCCGGCCCCCCCATCCTCAGCCCCCCGCGACGGGGGCATACGGCGGTGCGAAGGGCGAACCCTTCGCACCGCCAAGGGAAGTCCCGCCCCCCCGGGAGGGGGGGGCATTAGTTGGCGCGGGGAGGGGAACACTCCCCGCGCCCTCCCACCCATCACCGTCCCCCCACTCGGGGAACCCGCTGCGTCGCGGGGGGACGTCCCCCGCGTCGCATCCCCCGATCCCGTCGCCCTTCCCCTTCTCCCTGAAGGGGAGGGCGGCGCACGACGACGCGGGGGACGTCCCCGCGCCATCCTCCTTCTCGCCGAGCCCGGGTCCCGTTCCCGGGCTCGCTCGGCGGCCTCCTTCTGGGACATCACTGTCTCGCAGAAGGAGGCCACCGCCTTCGCCGACCTCCCGCCCCCGATCAAGTGGTCGAACAAGATCGGGAGCGAGAGGTCCCACCCTTCCACCGCGGCTCTAAGGACACGGCGCGGCTCGGCCCAAGCCGGACACTCCTCGAGTGTATGCCGCGCCGTGTCCACCTCCTCGCCGCAGTGGTGGCACTGCGCTGCTGGCTCCCGCCCCATCCTATGCAGGTACTCACCGAAACAACCGTGTCCGGTGAGCACCTGCGTGAGGCGGAAGGTCAACCCAACTCGCCTCCCGCACCATGTATCGAACATGGGCAGGAGGGCCCGAACTACCGGACGTGCCGAGGATGAAAGCATTTGCTTCCATCGCTCGAACACGTCCGCGCGGGCCTGGCGTCTCCGCACCTCGAGCTCCCCATCCTCCTCGGCCGTCAGCTCCTCCCCAGGGGGGCGGCGGGACTCACAGGCGATCCGGTATATGATCGCCTGCCCCGCCGCCACCACGTGGAAGGGAGGAACCACGGCCAAGAGGCCCGCCACCTCGGTGGAGATGGTGCGGTACCCCCGTATGGCCCGCAAGGCCAGCCGACGCCGCACTCTTTCCAAGAGTGCGATACTGCGTCGGCTGGCCTCGAGCGAGCGGTGCCATACGGGGGCCCCATAAAGGGCAATAGACCGCACCACCCCCAGATAGAGGCGGCGGACATACAACTGTGGCCCCCCGATATTGGGCAGCAGCCGCGAAAGCGCGGCCGCTGTCCTCTCCAGTCGGGGGGCCAGGAGCTCGAAGTGATCCTCGAAACGCCAGCGACCGTCGATGGTCAGGCCCAGATACTTCATAGTGGGCCTGACCTCGACGAGGGTATCTACGACCCGGATCCGGAATCCCTGGGGCGGCCGCCGCTGCCGAGACGATTCGTATAACCAAATCGCCTCGGTCTTTGCGGCGGCCACTACAAGCCCCATTCTCCGGATCCGTCCAACAACGCAGTCCAGGGCGGACTCCACGAGGCGTCCCGCCTCCTCCCAGTCCCTCCCCTCCCCATGGACCAGGGTGTCATCGCAATAGCAAATGACACCCGTCCCAGGGGGGAGGGGAACCCGCAGTGCCGCGTCAAACGCAAGGATCCACAGGAGTGGTCCTAAGACCGACCCCTGTGGAACCCCGCGGCATATCTCCCTCAGATATGCGCCATACCGGCCGGCAATATACACCTCCCTGTCGCGGAGGTAATCCCGGAGCACTTCCCGGAGATAGTGGGGGACCTGGAAGTATTCCAGGCCCTCCTCTATCTCCTTCCAGGGCAGGGTGTTGAATGCGTTGGAAATGTCCAACGACACAGCAATCAACACCCTGCCCCGGGCGACAGCCCGTTCCCGGAGGAGGCGCAGACGCTCAAGAGCGTCTATAGTTGAGCGCCCCCTCCGGAACCCATACTGGCTGTCGCTCAGCCCAGGATCACCCCGCGACAGGTGCTCTCGGAGGCGGGCAGCAATTATTCTCTCGAATAACTTGCCCGCCTCGTCGAGTAAACATACCGGCCGGTAGGCAGAGGGAGACTCTGCGGGTTTTCCGACTTTATGGAGGAGGACCAGGAACGCCTCTTTCCAACACTTGGGGAAGATCCCCCGGCACAGGCATGCATCCAAGATGCTCCTGTATGCCGGGGCATGGACCTTTAGCGCCAAGGCCGTTATACCGCCAGGAACGCCATCGGGGCCGGGGGCCTTCTTGCCCCTAGCCCGGCGCTCCTGGATGGCCTGGTCGAGCTCCCACTCGGAGACCCGGAGTTCGTCCGACCAATCGCTGGTCGGACCCGGGACGCGTACAGTCCCCCCCTCCCCCCCGTCGCCGGGGGGAAGAGGGTATCGACGACGCGTCCCAAGAACTCCGGGTCCATACTCTCCGCGACAGGGGGCGCCCGAGGACGGAGCTTCCCAAGCACCATCCTATACGGGCGCCCCCACGGATCCTCTCGGAGAGTCTGCAGGAGCTCGTTCCAGGCCTTGGCCTTGGCTGCGGTAATCGCACGCTTGAGGGCCACGGCGGACGATCTATACTCCCTGTACAGATCGTCCACCGTCGGCTCCGGGTCGCCACCGTGAAAGTGGCGTCGCCGAGCGCGGACGTACCGGCGGCGGGCTTGACCGGCCAAGCTGCGAAGCTCGGCCAGCTCGCCCGACCACCAGTACACAGACTTACGAGGGGGACAGGCCCGGACCCGGGGCATCGCTACGTCGCAGATCATCTGCAACGTGCCCCGGAGCCAAGCCGCCCCCTCGTCAGGTCCACGCTCCCTGGCCGGAGGCCAGGCGGAGCCGATAGTCACGGCCCTCAGCAGGTCCATGTCTAGCCGCTTCAGCGCCCATCTGGGCGCCGAAAGGGCGCTACTTCGCCGGAGGAGGGGCGTGTCCACCGGCGGGTCCGAGACCACAGCCACATCCATCAGGATGTAGCTGTGGTCCGAGAGGGTTTCCCCCTCCCAGACCCGCCACCTGGACACATGGCGTGAGGCGGAAGCGGTCGCGAACGAGACGTCCACAATCGACCAACCGTTCCACCTCACGCACGTCGGCACGGAGCCCCGGTTAAGTAACCGGAGCTCCAGCCCCTCCATCCATTCTTCCAAGACTCCACCTCGGGGGTCGGCCCTGGGGTTACCCCAACTAAGAGACTTCGCATTGAAGTCCCCCAGGACCAACACCGGACCGGCTAAGTGAGGGGCCAACATGCCCCTCAACCGGTCCAGAAACTCCCCGAGTTCGGTGGAGCCACGGTTCGGCGAACAGTAGCACCCCGCGACCAGAAATCTTCCCCATTTCACCAACACCGCCCCCCGGCTCCGCTCGACCACGGAGCAAGGGGGCAAAACCTAACCTAACCTAACCTAACCTAACCTAACCTACCCTTTTTTTTTTTTTTTTTTTTTTGCGTTGGGGAAATCCGTTATGGATAACCCCCCCCCATTACTGGCAATGAGGGAGGCCAATGTCGGACTCGCACCGACTAAAACCCCACGGCCGCCCCTAGACATCTAACGCGGGGTGCCGGGATCGCGCGAGCATACAACCGGACACCCACGCTGTCTCTCAGGAGACCACCCCGATGGGGGAGTGAAGCTCCCCCAACGTTTAACCCCACTAGTGGGAACCGTAGCGGCGGCGGCTACGTTTCCCCCCCCCCTGGGGGCACCCGATTGGAGGCGGTTTCCAGAACCAACCCCCCGATGCCCCCCGGTGACCCCGTTGTCCGTCCGTGCCAGGGCGCGATCGCCTGTCGCTCTCCCCGGTCGGTGCGGGCAAAAGGGTCTCCGCTCGCGGTAAGGCCCCCCCCTCGGAGGGGTGCATTTCGCACACCCCCGGGGCGAGCCCCCTTCCCGTGAGTCCAGGAGGTACCCGGTACCTCCACCCTCACTGCCCTCCTCCGGCGATCGGGCGTCCCCGATCGTGGAAGGAGGGGTATCCCCGGTTTGGACTGCGCCAGAAGGGCGCAGCCTCTTTTACACCCCACCCGTGGACCGCGCCAGAAGGGCGCGGCCTCTTTCCCTCCCCGGTGGACCACACCAGAAGGGTGTGGTCCCTACCCCGTGGACCACGCCAGAAGGGCGTGGCCTCTTACCCCACGTCCATAGCGCCCCCCCCACAAGGAGGAGGAGCCGGAGCGGCCGGTGCGGGCGCGGCTTTAGCCGCGGCACCGGTCGGGGGTCCGGTCCCCGCGCCCCCCCCTCGGTTCTTCCCGGGACTAGTCCCGGAAAGGAACGAGGGGCACGCGCGGGTTCCCGATCTGTGGCCTGCCGGCAGGCCCAGATCCCCGCAGAGGGGGCACTTCGGCGGCGACCTACAGGTCGCCGCTCGGTGCCCCTCCTCCCCGCACCTGTAGCACCGGCCGATCCGGCTCGGTTCCTCCTTGTGCATGCACTTAGCATGCGCGTGGCCTCCGCGAAGGCAGCGGTAGCATTGGAGCATACGTTGCTCCAATACCTCTACCTTCGCAGAGGCCCACCCCACCCTGATGCGGCCGATGCCGGCCACCTTCCTCGCCGCCACGAGGGGTAGCCTGACCCAGCAGGTACCGGGTCCCATCCCAGAGGGCGGTCTGGTGACCACCCCCACCCGAAGGAGCTCGGGGGCGCAGCCCGCTGCGCCCGCGAGTGCGGCCCGAACCGCCTCCGGGGTGGCGTCCACGCCAAGCCCCCGGAGACGGATCTCCGCCGTCCTCGTGGGGGTGCCCACCAGCACCCCGGTACCCGCAAGGGCCTCCCGCATCTTGACCGCCAGGGCCTCAGCCTTAGCTCTGTTGCCCTCCCCGCGGACCCTTAACATAAGGGCCCCGGTTCGGGCAACGCCAAAGGCGAGTCCGTCGGTGATGCCGACGGACTCCAGAGGCACCTGGCGGGTCACCCTCTCCATGGCATCGGCCAGCGATGCCTCCACCCCCAACGGCACGGTGAGCGTCACCGCGGCCGTTTTCGGCGCCCGCGGTAAGCGCGGCGACGCCTTTCCCCCCGAGGGGACCGTCCCTTCCCCTCGCGCGGGGGCCATCTCCTGCCTCTTGGCAGGAGGATGGGCGGGTGTGGCCCCCGGAGTAGGCCGCGCTGCGGCCACTTTGGCCGCCCGCTTGGCCTTCTTCCGGGAGACCACCTCCGCCCAACTCCCCTCCCTTCCCGCCGCGGGGGTGGTGGGGGGGTCCGTCTCCCCCCCTGTCGACACCCCAGAGCGCGCCGAGCTCGCAGAGCGGGCCCGGCGCTCGGGCTTGGGGGCTTTCTCCCCCGTCTTCCCCCCCTTCGTGGTCCCCTTTTTACGGGGGGCCACGCTCCCGGCGGGAGGGGGCCCCATGAGACGCTCTGCAGCGTCCCGTGGGACCTCCCTCTCGCCGTGAGGAAGAAGCGCCTGGAGGAGGCGCCTCTCCATCTCCCTCATTTTTCCATCGACGACGTCAACCACGATGCGGTTGACGTCGTCGATGGAAACCGACCCGTCGCGGCGGGAATCCCCCGCGTCTTGCCCGGTCGCCGGCTGGGGTGGCGGACGCGGCCGCAACCCCTCCCTCCCCGATGTCGTTGGAGGCGGAGTCCCACCCTTGGACGTGGGTTGCCCCCCCTCCCCCCCACCCTGAAGGCCCATCTTGGCAAGCTTCGAGGTCGGCGGTCCCTCGTACTTGTCCAAGAGGTCATCCCTCTCGGCCTGTACGCGTCGGAGGCGTCCCTCCAACTCGTACGCATAATCTTGGATGCTGGCCACATCCGACGACACGCACCCGGTTGCGTTCGCCCGAGCTCCGAGCTCGTAACCGGCGGCGCGAATCCGCCGGCACGCAACTCGGAGCTCCTTTGCGAGGCTCCCCTTAAGCCCTTTGGAGACGGTTGACACGCGGTCAACCGCCTCCGTTGCCTCCTTCACTAGCTGGACCAGCTCGTCGGTGCCACTCGTGGTGACCTCGACGAGCAGGTCCTTTACTTGCGGGAGGCTCCGCGTCGACCCCCGGGAAAAGGTGATGTCCTGCGGAGACAGGAAATCCCCCGGGGGTGGGGTCTTCTGTTTGACCCCCCTACTTGGTGCGGTCTTAAGGGGAGCCCCGCCCCTCTTCCGGCCCGCGCCCGTCGAAGAGAGGGACGAATGGATGGAGCTCTGTGTCTCCCATTCGTCCCCCCCTCCGAAATCCCCTCCCCAGGTCTGAGTAAGATACTCAGACCAGGGGAGTCCCGGTGACAGCGGCAACCCCACCTGCACACTCGGGCGCGGCGACCCCGCGGACTGTGACGTTCCCGCCACAGCCCCCGGAGACGCCGAACCCGAATGCGGCGAGGTCGCCGCTGTCTCCTTCCCCCCCCCCGGGGCTGTCGTCTCGGTTGCCCGAGACGCCAGCCGCGGAGGCGTCTCCGCCGGCGGAGGAACCCTCCCCCGCGGAAGCGCCTACAACACCCCCCGCCCCCTTCGGGCCCGCCTTACCCTTTCCGCGCCCCTTCGCGCCTTTCCCCCCCTTTTCCCCAAATATCTTTGAAAAATCCATCATACATGTCATGCCGCCCTTGGTTACCGCACCCCCAAAAGGGGGTGCTTCACTCGTCAGGCAATATCCAAAACTCGGTGCGAGAAAACACTAACCACCGGGGGGCCCGCTCCCCCCGGCAGGCCCTTATACTCTCCGGTTCGGGCAAACCCGGAGAGGTGGCATGCTCACGATCCGGTGCACCCACCGGACCCACTCCCGGCGTCTAATCCGGGAGTGCTCCTTCGCCGCATGCCGAAACTTAGAGTTAAGGACTTTGAGAGGTTTATCCTCCTCGCAGGGCCGGCCGATTAAGGCAAGCCCCCCCGTGCCGTAAAACATGACCACGGACACGGTATGGGGCCACGGGCAGACATCTTGCTGCCCGTGACACTAGGTTACACGCGGAGGCATTGCCCGTCTGTGGGAGAAGCCCACAGGAAAAAGAGTGGGGAATGCCCCCGCGTGCACCCCTCGCCCCGTTCGCACACACCGCAGTGTGCCCCAGGGTCCACCACGAGGAGGTGGAGCGAGAGGAATTAGACCTTGGACAACCCTCAAATAGAGAGTACGGACCGACAGTGGATCTGAATCACCACTGTAGGCGCCCAAGGTCCTAGGACCCCAATAAGGTGCCAGACTCCGTAGAGCAAAATCTCAAATCAACTGCTAAGCAGTCACATCCCGTTTTAGTGCTCTTCAATTTTTTCCCGTAATGGCTGTCGATCGAATCGGTACAAATCGGCCAACGGATACGTCAATGCCATTACTCTGGGGCGGCGGCCATGATCCGCGTTAGCAGTGGCCTTCGGAGGGGAGCGATACTATACCCTCTGAGACGGCCATGTGCCTCAGTTGCACGCAAAAGGGAACACATGGTCTAATCTCTGCCTGTCCCGAGCAGGCTGCCATTGAGATATTCATCGACTTCGAGAGAATATCAGTCCGGAACTCATTATCGGTCAATAAAGACTCACAAGTAATGAATCCTCGCTAACCCAGGAATAATTCCCGATCAACACACAAGGGAAGGGAATCTGTTCCGAGGGCCATACCTCGCTTCAATTCCCCCTGAGAACAATGGTCGACCTCTGTGGTCCCGACCATTGTCCCGCGGTCGGTACCTCGGCACTTTTTATGACCCTCATTGTCCCCGTCGCTTTTCTATTCACCAAGCGAGAGGACTCAGGTATGCCTCAACGGTGCTCCGCCGTAACGCATCACAGGGAACAGATTGGTCGTCTGTTCCCGAAATATTCTTTCCCTTACGGAAAGAATATTAAAGTCTCTGTTTCGTCAGTCTCTTGTAGTAGGAAGCGCAATGCTCCCGGATTTTCGGCTGCTAGGATGACCCCGGGGGGCCCTTAATTAAAGGGGCTCATCTCATCCTACCCGGCGGATGAGAGTCCCCCAGGCCCCCGTCGTGTGAACGGACCCACGGGAGACAAAGTCGAGAACCGTGCCTGTCACCGGCCTCATCCCTTCGAAGCCTACTAATCCCTCCAACATCCGATCGGACTTTCGCTCTGCTTAGTGTGTCCCCGGAGGCAATTTTGGCAACAGATAAGCTCGCTCCCGCACCCTTAGCATGGGTCCGTCCCCGGCTCGAGAGTGGTCCCTGTCTTGTATGGATCTCTCTACCTCGGGGAGTACTACCACACCCAGTGCACTGGAGCTCACCCCCTGCGCGCGTAATCACCCCCACTAGACGGGCCATTCTTCTAAGAGAACATGAAACGGATAAAGTTCCATGGTGGCGGATAAAGCCACTGTGCACTCGTCTACGGCCACACACATCATCGGAGTGCTACTAACCGCCGGATGTACCCCTCACACCGTTCGCACACACCGAAGTGTGTCCCAAGGTGCACCACGTGGAGGTGGTGTGAGAGGATTTAGGCATATGACATTCTTTAGTACTCAGTACAGAGAAATATCTTTACAGATCACTCCGACAGAGATCACTGTATAAGATCACTACGATGGATCTGAATCACCATCGTAGTGGCCATATGCCTATGCACCTCAACCTAACCTTTTTTTTTTTTTTTTTTTTCGTGTGAAAATGCATTACGCATACCTCGGCCTCCTGGGGGATAGCCGAGGTTATGTGGGACTCTCCTCGGGTGGGGGTCGAGTCGCAAGCGACTCGATCCCCTCCCGAGGCATACCGCACTAAAAACACACGCCCACCTAAGCTATGTAGGAGGTGCCTGGATCTCGCGAGAACTCAACAGGACACCCCCTAGCTATACATGCATCCCGGGGGGAGGGGTTAGCTCCCCCCATACCTAACACTAACTGGACCCTGGGCGGAGGGACCCGCCCAGTGTTCCCATCCCTGGAGCCTTCGGATTGGGCTTCCCGAGCCCCAGCTCGGTCCACCCACAGCTCCCGGAGCCCTCCTGCCCCGCTCGAGCAGGGACCCGTGGGTCCCCGCCCGGCCAGGGCAGGAGGGCGCCGACACCGGCAAGGGAGGGTCGTCGGAGGCGCATCCGAACGCCCCGACCCTCCCCACCCCACCCCCCACGCGCCCCACCCCAGAGCTCGCCTCTGGGGTGTGGCCGGCACCCCGCCACAAAAGACCGAAGCCTCGGGGTGCCGTGCCACCCCGGGGGGATTAACTCCCCCCCGGGGGCCGGGGTTAGCTCACTCCCCCGGCCCCCCCATCCTCAGCCCCCCGCGACGGGGGCATCCGGCGGTGCGAAGGGCGAACCCTTCGCACCGCCAAGGGAAGTCCCGCCCCCCCGGGAGGGGGGGGCATTAGTTGGCGCGGGGAGGGGAACACTCCCCGCGCCCTCCCACCCGTCACCGTCCCCCCACTCGGGGGACCCGCTGCGTCGCGGGGGGACGTCCCCCGCGTCGCATCTCCCGATCCCGTCGCCCTTCCCCTTCTCCCTGAAGGGGAGGGCGGCGCACGACGACGCGGGGGACGTCCCCGCGCCATCCTCCTTCTCGCCGAGCCCGGGTCCCGTTCCCGGGCTCGCTCGGCGGCCTCCTTCTGGGACATCACTGTCTCGCAGAAGGAGGCCACCGCCTTCGCCGACCTCCCGCCCCCGATCAAGTGGTCGAACAAGATCGGGAGCGAGAGGTCCCACCCTTCCACCGCGGCTCTAAGGACACGGCGCGGCTCGGCCCAAGCCGGACACTCCTCGAGTGTATGCCGCGCCGTGTCCACCTCCTCGCCGCAGTGGTGGCACTGCGCTGCTGGCTCCCGCCCCATCCTATGCAGGTACTCACCGAAACAACCGTGTCCGGTGAGCACCTGCGTGAGGCGGAAGGTCAACCCAACTCGCCTCCCGCACCATGTATCGAACATGGGCAGGAGGGCCCGAACTACCGGACGTGCCGAGGATGAAAGCATCTGCTTCCATCGCTCGAACACGTCCGCGCGGGCCTGGCGTCTCCGCATCTCGAGCTCCCCATCCTCCTCGGCCGTCAGCTCCTCCCCAGGGGGGCGGCGGGACTCACAGGCGATCCGGTATATGATCGCCTGCCCCGCCGCCACCACATGGAAGGGAGGAACCACGGCCAAGAGGCCCGCCACCTCGGTGGAGATGGTGCGGTACCCCCGTATGGCCCGCAAGGCCAGCCGACGCCGCACTCTTTCCAAGAGTGCGATACTGCGTCGGCTGGCCTCGAGCGAGCGGTGCCATACGGGGGCCCCATAAAGGGCAATAGACCGCACCACCCCCAGATAGAGGCGGCGGACGTACAACTGCGGCCCCCCGATATTGGGCAGCAGCCGCGAAAGCGCGGCCGCTGTCCTCTCCAGTCGGGGGGCCAGGAGCTCGAAGTGATCTTCGAAACGCCAGCGACCGTCGATGGTCAGGCCCAGATACTTCATAGTGGGCCTGACCTCGACGAGGGTATCTACGACCCGGATCCGGAATCCCTGGGGCGGCCGCCGCTGCCGAGACGATTCGTACAACCAAATCGCCTCGGTCTTTGCGGCGGCCACTACAAGCCCCATTCTCCGGATCCGTCCAACAACGCAGTCCAGGGCGGACTCCACGAGGCGTCCTGCCTCCTCCCAGTCCCTCCCCTCCCCATGGACCAGGGTGTCATCGCAATAGCAAATGACACCCGTCCCAGGGGGGAGGGGAACCCGCAGTGCCGCGTACCTAACCTAACCTAACCTAACCTAACCTAACCTTTTTTTTTTTTTTTTTTTTTTTTAACGAGGAGGGGAAAATGCCTTACGCACGTCGTGAGGGACTCGATCTTATACCCCCTAAAAACCCCTCCTCCTCTACTTCTCTAGTCTTAAGACCTACTTCTTCAGCGGAACCGCCTGTTCAGCATTACTACACTAAGAAGTGGCTTTTTAATCCATATTACAGGTTACTCTACTGGTCTATATGTCTACAATATGTACAATTAATAAATATTTAAAATATCCACAATTATACACTAAAGGTCTCTATGTACATATCATTAATAAATTAATAAATAAATACATAAATAAATAAATAACATAAAACTCCACAGTTATATACAAATAGCAATATACAAATAGCGATAGTTATATACAAAAAGCCATATTTCTTCAAAGTCAAGATGATTGTTGGCGTCTGGCAGGTCTATTCCTCTGTTCTTCTCGTCTGCGTCTCCGTTCCTCTTGCTCTAATAATCGCTCGATTTCCTCTTTACCTGCCATAATTTCGTTTATAAAAATCTTAATTTTAGTTCCTTTCTTTCGGTCTTTTAAGTTATTTCTTAGCTCAGTCCAGGAAAAATCTCCAATCTCATCCTTTAATTTCTGTCTTTGAACGTTCCATCTCACACACTCAATTAATGTATGCTCAGGGCTATCAACCATGAGCGCACAAGCCATACAAATAGCGTCATTACGCTTGCCTATTTTCTCAAGGTAATTAGAGAAACAACCGTGTCCAGTTAGGATTTGTGTGAGATGGAAGTCCAAATTTCCAGGGCCCCATCCCAGCCACTCCTCTATTTTAGGTATAAGAGCATGTGTGTGTCTGCCATGTGCTGCCCGATCCCAATTCTCTTGCCACATCCTCCTAGTAGTGGCCTTCTCTTCTTCCTTTATCTTCTTCAGTCTTAGCTGGTATTCCTCCTCACGCGTTCTATCTACATTTTCGGCTCTTAAGAAGATCCGGCGCCTTTCCTCAGCCACAAGAGTCAAAGGAGGAATACCAGCCAAGACGCATAAAGCATCCAGCGAGGTAGTCCTATAAGCCCGTATCACCCTAGCGAGTGCCGTACGCTGCACTCTATTTAAGACCCTGGCTTTAGTAGGTCTTCTTACAATCGTCGCCCATATAGGTGCAGCATACAGCATTATTGACTCGACAACTCTGTAATATAACACTCGCGAGTGAAACGAGCCTCCGCCAATGTTAGGCATTATCCTCATAAGCACGCCGGCTACCCTAGCAGACTTGTTCACCATATATTTCAGATGCTCCGAATAGAATTGGTTACACTCCAAAGCAAGTCCTAGATATTTAACCACACGTTGCGAATTTATAGTAGAGTCACCCAATCTGACGTTAATTCCACGGGAGCATTTCCGTCCCGTGAGAAGGAGCATCTCCGTTTTTTCCTGAGCCAGCGTTAGATGACTCTCCGTAAACCATCGATTTATCACACACAAAGCCTCCGAGGCAACCCTGGAGAGGTCAATCAAAGTCGACGATGTGACCGTCAGCGCGACATCATCCGCATATCCATACAAATAGGCGCCCCTAGGTAATATAATTTTTAATAATGCGTCATATTGAACATTCCACAGAATGGGACCAAGAATAGAGCCCTGAGGAACACCGGCGAAAATTGGTATTTCCTTATTTCGACCTAGACTATCTATGACAACAATTGTCCTATCCATAAGATAGCTTTTTAAAATATCGAACAGTTTCTTTGGAATGTCTCTCTTGGACAATGCATCAATCAGGTTCGACCATCTAATGGTATTAAACGCATTCCGTACATCTAACGAAATCATGGCACAATGATGGGCCTTTCTTTTTGCACCATCCCACTTCTTAATCACTTCCATAATGGCGTGTATAGTGCTCTTTCCTCGTCGGAAACCAAATTGGTTGTTCTCAAAACTAATGTACTCTAATAACCTATTTTTAAGGCAGTATTCCAAAATCTTTGCCACATTTGACAGTATACTAAGTGGTCTCCATCCAACCCGACCATCCGGACCAGGTTTTTTAGGGATCAAAAACAGCTTACCCTTCTTCCACATCCTAGGGAAATAACCCAGATTATAACACGTGTTAATTAGGTGAGTAAGGTGAGACCCGGCAATCGAGCCCAAAAGCTTCACCACCTCCGAGGGTAGGCCATCTAGGCCCGGGGCCTTTTTTTTAACCGATTTGACCGCTTCCAAGATCTCAATTTCAGTAAAGGGTCTATCATCCACCTTAGATCCCGTCCAGGGGGTTCCAGAAGAGACCACCTCTGGGGTCGTTTGGAATAGGGAGGCAATGACTTCGTTGGTTTCGTCATCCGATAGCCGCACAGGAGGGGGTCTACCGGCAACGGTATTCACCACCCATTTGTAGGGTTTACCCCAGGGATCGGCATCAATTCCATTTATTAGAGTCGTCCAAGACTCCTGCTTAGCTTTCATAATAGCCCTTTTCAGTGCTCTCTTGTCACCTCTGTGAATGTTGCGACATTCATCAACCTTATCATCGGGTTCATTCTTGATCCGCGCTCTTTGTAGAGATCGCCTAGACTTTATAGCGACTTTCCTGAGGTTTTCTATCTCTGGGCTCCACCACCAGACCGATTTCTTCCTAGCCAACGCCGGGTGCAGATCGTAACAGGTACTCTCGAAGATTTCGCCGATGAGTTGGATGTATTCATCCACATCCTCCGTTGTCGAGATGGTGAGGGGATCGACTATTTTGGCTATTTGCGTATATAATACGCTAAAGCCCTTTACATTCAACTTCTTTTTGCAGCTTCCCTGTGTCCTTCTGCCTACATTTCCTTCAGCAATAGCGAAATCGTGCACCAGGTAGCGGTGATCGGAGGCAGTGAACTCTTCCAGAATCAGGCTACCGGCAATCCCATCCGCCATGATCCTTCCACACATCATAATATCAATAACGGATCTGTGTCCATTTCTCTCAAAGGTATGAGTACCTTGACTACAGGTAGGTATAAGATTGTGGTTATTCACCATCTCCATAACCACTCCGCCGTGATCATCCAGGGAGCCGGAGCCCCACACCGGAGACTTGGCATTAAGATCTCCAGCCACAATGCACAAATCCGTATTGATCGTCTCTAAAAAGCCTTCCAATTCTGCAATCCTGCCCTTATACACCTCAAGCGTTGAATTAGGAGAGAAATAGCAAGAGACCACCGTATAGCCGCCCACTTGGACCGCTACTATTCCTTTACTGGAAAAAATATTCTTAATACCGGCAAATGACCCAATAGAAAACATGGGAATCCATATTGATGCATCTCTGAATCCGTCATTATGCCACTGTGAAAGTGGGGACCACGGCTCCGAGATTATGACAATGTCGGCTCCCAGTTGTGTAGCCGTCTGATTCAGCAGATCCTGCGCCATCCTGCACCTATTCAGATTGATCTGAAGTATCTTAAATTTTTCTTCGACCATATCAATATCAGTGGAAATCGACTGCTGTGTCCTATATAAGGTTAGTAAGTAAGAAGTATATGAAGATAAGTGTAAATATAACCAAATTCAACCGGTTGGTCTGCGGATAAGTAGCTATAACAGTAGGTGTAAATATAAGTAGTTTAAATATAAGTAGTGTAAATATAAGTAATTATATATAAGATAATAGGTAAATGTACCCAAATGGGTATATAAGTAAGCTTACGTTTATACACAGGTAAGTATACTAGTAGAATATATAGGTAAGTAAAATGTAGGAACTATATGTAGTATGTAGGTAAGTAAATAACTATTTATATATATATAGGTAAGCCTAAATATAAGTATAAGTATATAAGCGGATTTGAATACGTATAAAGGTAAGTAAAATGTAAGAGTATACAGGTAAGTATGTAGGTAAGTATGACTATAAGTAGGTTGGTTTATAGGTAAGAAACTATATGTATATAAGGTGTACGAATAAGTACAAACACAGGTACGAGTATGCAAGTATATAGGTAAGACCAAATATAAATAGATGAGTAAACGCAGGTAAGTATATAAGTAATTCAAATACGTAAGGTAAGTAGAATTATACAGGTAGGTATGTAGATGTAACAATAAGTAAGGTAAGTATGTGTATCACTAAATATATGGATATAACTACGTTAAGTAAGAATGTGCACAGGTAAGTATACAAGTAAGTATGTATATCACCAACTATATAGATATAAATACGTTAAGTAAGTATGTGCACAGGTAAGTATACAAATAAACAGTATACAGGTAAGTATGTAGATAAGTATAACTATAAGTAGATCGGTTTATAGAGCGTAAGTACAAATAGAGGTAAGTGTATACACGTGTATAGGTAAGACTAAATATAAATAGATGAGTAAACACAGGTAAGTATATAAGTAATACAAATACGTAAGGTAAGTAGAATTATACAGGTAGGTATGTAGATAAGTGTAACAATAAGTGAGGTAAGTATGTGTAACACCAAATATACAGATATAAATACGCTAAGTAAGTGCACAGGTAAGTATACAAATATAAATAAATATAAATATGTGTATAAATAGACCGTAGGTAAGTGTATAAATTAGGTGGTAGGGCGTTTACTTGCAGGTGAGTCGGAGACCGGTGTTAAGATTTTCTTGGCCACAGTTTCTTTGGTTTTTTTATTTGCTCTAGCCGTCTCCAGCGCCTTCCGGTATATAGGGCATTTCAGACTTCCGTCTCTATGACCTTCAACCAGACACAGGATACACCTTTCAGCATTACCACACTGCGAAGCCTGGTGATCATTCCCGCCACACCGCCGGCAAAGCTTTGATCTGTCTTCTCCCTGACAGGTCTTAGAGGTATGGCCAAAATCTCTACACCTGTAGCACTGGATCAAATCCTCTCGTTCGACAATTCTACATTGTCCCCAGCCCACTCGGAGGGAACCAATCGCCAGGAGTTTATCAGCCACCGTAGCTGGAGCAATGACCGTCGCGTTCTGCCTTCCTGCGTAGGCCGGCCGGAGTGCCTTGACTAAGATGTCTTCCGTCACAGTACCCGGTAAGTATTCAATAATAGCTTTACTAATATCATCTGCTGTGGCGTCTCCGTCCAGCTGCTTTAGATGTAGGACTTTTTTAGTATTGCCGAAAACCATAGACTTGGCTCCTGCGATCCTAGTGTTTATAAGAGTACTGAAGATGGAGGCCTTCGTCGAGTCACCCTTAATCGAGACCATCACTTCACCTTTTTTGTTGGACTTCACACCCGCGATTGTGAAACCTTCCTTATCAATATTGATGTTGTTTTTCAGAGCCTTGAGTGTCTCGGCATATGACCTCGAGCCGTTATTGACTAGGATCGTCTCAGTGCCGTTTTGTGGCCTTTTATTCTCTCCTCTATAAGAATTACAGTAGATATTAATATTAATTTCTGTATTAAGGAAGATGGCCTCAACCATCTTCCTCAATACAATCGGCTCAATTCGCTCATAGCTAATCGCTATCCTTTGTCTATTACTTTCTAGTGCGCTACCTTTCAGTTCTCTTATGGCTTTATACACGGTCTCTAAGTTAACAGGATCCTCGTCGCGTTCTCGGTCAATTAAGTGATAGATGTACTTTTCTTCCAATATTTTAGATCCTGTTCTGCCTACCCTGCTTGGTAAGCAAGTGGCCACAACTAGATACAGGACCGAGCCGAGGGCAGGGTCTTGCTCTCTCAAATCTTCCTGGCCTTGATGTTTGTCCAGAATAGTCCTGCTGATACCTTTGTTCACCTCAAAGTCTACCGGAACAAAGCAGGCTATATCTGTATCTTTGGCGTTAAGTATATTATTATTACTAATGGACGTCCGTTGATATGCCGAGTTACACCATCGCCTTTCCTGCAGTATTTTAAAGTCTTCGTAATTTATTTCTTTTTCTTTCCAGGTTTCCAGTTCCACTGTATCCAGCTCTTCAGGATTTCCTGTCTGCGTACCAATGGATCGGGTCTCCGGGATCTTCTTGGCTAAGGTAAGTATTTCTTCGGTTTTAATCTGCATGTCTTCAGTTGTTTGTTTTCGCTCGTTTGACGATTCTCCAGCCATAGCGCTTTTAATAGTTCTTTGCATGTCATTAAAAATTTTTATTGACTTCGTGATCGCGGTCTTGACCTCCAATCTGATGCCATCTCTACCTTTGACCATACCAGCCAAATCTTTCAGGGCTACTGCCAACGACTTTATATTAGTGCCTACGTTTTCAACCGACACCGCTTCTGCCAGGTTAAGGGTTCTCTTCCGCTTCCTCTGTTGTTCGGGTGACAGAATTTCATGGTCAAATTGGAAGTCCAAGATTTCTAGCTCTTCTACACCTTCTATGACATCCGAAGCTGAGCTTGACCGTTGTCTCAGTAGTTTGTTCGTAGTGTCGGTCTTTATAGGACTCCTAGCTAGGACTCTTGTCGGGGTAAACCCGCTTGTATTCTCTACTGTTTGTTTAAATGGGGTAGAGGTAAATAGATTATCCTCCATAGTGTCTGATATCTCCAGAACCGAACCTTCCATTTTGTTTCCATCAGTCTCCATTTTTTTATTATTTTTTTTTGGTGATTTTTTCTTTTTTGAGTTGTTTTTATTATTTGTAGTTTCATCCATATAGATCCCACGAAAGTGGTCGGAAATAGAGTCACACCTACTAGAGCCGCCATAATAGGTGAAGCCCAAAATACCCTGGGGGGCGGGCTGTTACCCCAGGTATAAAGCGGATGACTAGAGACCGAGTGTTCTCACCCGGCCCACATTGAACCAATGTGTCCCCCTCGCCGTCATCCAAACTTGAGGAAAAGGATTTTTTATGGAGGTTTTCATCCTCGCGGGGCCGGCCGGTTAAGGCAAGCCCCCCCGCGCCGTAAAACTTGACTACGGTCACGGTATGGGGCCCCGGGCAGACATCTTGCTGCCCGGGACACGTGGTTACACGCGGGGCATTGCCCATCTGCGGGAGACGCCCACAGGAAAAGAAAGGGGAATGCCCCCCGCGTGCACCCCTCGCTCCGTTAGCACACACCGAAGTGTGTCCCAGGGTCCACCACGAGGAGGTGGAGCGAGAGGGTTTAACTCTGTGACATCCCTCAAATAGAGAGAACGGACCTTCAGTGGATCAGAGTCACCACTGGAGGCGCCACAGAGCCTAAGACCCCAACCTAACCTAACCTAACCTAACCTTTTTTTTTTTTTTTTTTTTTTTTTTTTTTTTTTTTTGACGTCGGGGAAATCCCTTATGGATAACCTCCCTCATTGCTGGAAATGAGGGAGGCCAATGTCGGACTCGCACCGACTACAAACCCCGCGGCCGTCCCCGGATTTAGCGTGGTGCACGGGAACCCGAATCGTATACATCCGCGCACCCGCTGTCCTTACGTGGACTTTCCCGAAGGGAGAGAGAAGCCCCCCCTACGATTTACCCGAACAAGGAAACGCAGCGACGGCGGCTGCGTTTCCCTCCCCCTGGGGTCACCCGATGGGACGCCGAGTTCCAGCTCGACGCCCCGATGGCCCTAGAGATCCCGTCGTTCGCCCATACCGGTGCGCGATAAAGCTAAAGGCGCGTCAAGGAAAATAACTCCCACCGGCGGTACGAACGAGGGGATCTCTGCTCGCGGTAAGGCCTGTTCCTCGGAAGGGTGCATTCCGCACACCCCCGGAGCAGGCCCCCTTTCCCGTGAGTCCAGGAGGTACCGGTACCTCCTCCCTCACGACCCCCTCCGGCGGCTCGAGCGTCCCCGAGTCGTGGGAGGAGGTCATTCCCCATGTGGACCCCGCCTTAAGGGCGGGGCCTCTTATCGCGACGCACTCGTCCCCCCAGGAGGGCGAGCAGGCATGGCCGACGAAGGCTCGACCGGACGGGTCGGAGCCTTGGGGGCCTCCTTGTCCTTATTCGGCCCCCCTTTCGCTCCGGGACCGGAGCGGAAGGAGGGACATGCCCCTGAGCCTGACCGATGGTCGGCCGGCTTTCCCAAGTCCGAGCAGAGGGGACACCTAGGCGGGGACGTACACGTCGCCGCCCGGTGTCCCTCCTGCCCGCATCTGTAACACCGGCCCTGCCGGCTCGCCTCATCCGTGTGGGTGCATCGCGCCCACGTGTGGCCTCGGCGCAAGCAGCGGAAACATTGGAGCGGGCGTTGCTCCAGTATTTCCACCCGCGCCGAGGCCCACCCCACCCGAATTCTGCCTGCCCCGGCAACCTTCCGTGCTGCCGCCAATGGCATTCGGGCCCAGCACGTGCCGGGCCCGTTCTCCCCCCCGTTGGGTGGTCTATTGACCACCCCCACGCGTACCTCCTCGGGGGCGCATTCAGATGCGCCCACGAGGGCCTGGCGTACCGACTCCGGTGTTGCATCTATGTCCAACCCCCGGAGCCGGATCTCAGCGTTCCGCGTGGGGGTGCTCACCACCACCCCCGTGCCCTCAAGGGCCCCCCTCATTCGCGCTGCGAGCGCTGTCGCCTTATCCCGGCTCCCCGCCCCGCGAACCCTCAACATGAGGGCCCCGGTTTGGGCCCGGGCTACGGCAATCCCCTCGGTGATGCCGACGTCCTCTAAGCGGACGCCGGCCTTCACCTTCCCCATCGCCTCCGTGTAGGACGTCTTAACGCCCACGGGGACGGTCAAGACAACGGCTGCCGTCTTGGGCGGCCGCGGTAGACGCGGCGCCGTGGCCTCCTTCCCCTTGGGAGGGGGGAGTTCTCCCTTCCCTTTGTTTGGGACCTCTGCAGGCGCGACGGCAGGGGTGGGCTGCGCTGCAGCCACTTTGGCCGCCCGCTTGCTCCCCCCGGACACCACGTCCGCATAGGACCCCCTCACGCTCTTCCCCCTCGACCCCGCTTTGGACGAGGCCGTGGAGCTGGCGGAGGGGGCCCTAGTACCCTTCCCCTTCCCTTTTTCCTCCCTCTTCTTCTGACGGGGGGCTCGGCAGTCGGCCGGCGGGGGTCCCATGTTGCCCTCCGCCGTGTCGGCTTTGCCCCCCCTCTCCCCGTGGGCCTTAATCGCCCCAAGGAGGCGACCCTCAAGAGCGCGTACCTCCTCCCCGACGATGCGTTTCACATCGTCGATGGAGAAGGTCGCCCCTATCCCTCCCTCGCGGTTCCCCGCCGTCGCGACCGCGCTCGCCCGCTCGATCGGGCGCGTATTCCCCGTCGGTGGGGTCGTTGCCGGGGCAGACCCCGGCGACCTCGCCAAAGCTTTGGCCACCCTATCGACCGGCGACCCCTCGTACTTATCCAGGAGGTTGTCGCGTTCCTCTGTCACGCGACGGAGGCGTCCCTCCGTCTCGCGCAGTAGTTCGCGGAACTCGTCAACCTCCCTGGATTCGGACCCGGCCCGGATCGCGCGCGAGGCCAGCTCGTAGCTGGCCGCGCGGACCTGCTGGCTCGCGACGCGGAGCTCCTTCACGAGGGTCCCCTTGAGCCCCTTGGAAATCGAGGACACCTTGTCTACCGTGGACGCCGCGCCCTTGATGAGGGCGAGCAGATCCGGGACGGGGGTAGTGCGGCATTCCTGCATCAGTTCCCCCGCCGGCGGAAGTGCCGCCCGCGACACCCGGCCGAACTCTCTCCCATACATCTCGAGGGTGTTCGGCCCTAGGAGTTCTTCCTTGCTCGGCCCCCTTGGCTTCCTCGATTTCCCGTGCTCAAGGGGATCCCCGGCCCTCTTCCTTCCCGTGGAATCGACCGAGGACACGGAGAAGTTGTCCTCCTCCGTGTCGTCGGTCGAGGCCACTATTCCCGGGTCCCCACCCTCGGGATTGGGGTTCCAGATGGGCACCGGCCCCTTGCCCTGCGGCATCCGGAACTGGAAGGATCCAGTCCCGAATGCCGCTTCCCCGGTTTCCACCTCCATCCCCTCTTGGCGGACTCGGTCGCCCGACTCGCCACCTGCCGGAGCACCTCCAGCGGAGGAGGAGGTGCCCTCCCCCCCCGCATCGTTGCCCCCCTTCCCACTCTCCATCGGAGGAGAGTCCCCCTTACCCGCGCGGCTCGCTGCCGCCTTCAGTTTTCCCCCCCTATTCCCCAAAATTTTCGAGAAGTCCATAAGTGTTCCCACGAGCGTGGTCGGAACACTAACAGTCACCCCAGGCAGAGCCGCCTTGCCCGAGGAAGCCCTTCTTACTCCGGGGGGAGGGCTGGTACCCCGGAGGTGCTGACTAAAGACCGGGTTCACTAACCCGGCCCACCCCCGGCGCTGAGTCCGAGGGTGACCCCCTCACCGCCAGCAAGCTTGGGGTTAAGGACTTTTTAGAGAGGTTTCTCCTCCTCGTAGGGCCGGCCGGTGAAGGCAAGCCCCCCCGCTCCGGAACCTTCCGGTTTGCGGTCTACGGTCGTGGGCCGACATCTTGCGACCCAGTTCCGACCTCTCGCCCCGTTAGCACACACCGAAGTGTGTCCCAGGGTCCACCACGAGGAGGTGGAGCGAGAGGATTTAGCCCTGTGACATCCCTCAAATAGAGAGAACGGACCTTCCGTGGATCAGAGTCACCACTGAAGGCGCCACAAGGCCTAGGACCCCAACCTAACCTAACCTAACCTAACCTAACCTAACCTTTTTTTTTTAACAGCAATTTCCCAGTTTTATTGGTTTTCACCACTCACAATATACACTTATACACCGAAAACGCACGCAATGCTCACTGTTCACTCTCTCTCGCTCTCCTACTCGCCGCAGTTTACCAGTACTTACTCGCTACTATCGACACATTCATCCAAACCGCTCATCCACGAAATTCACGCGCGAGCCTCGCCCAGAAAGAACGCGTATCACTCCGCTCCAATTCTAGCGCAAAATGTCCACAGACTTTCCGCACGGTACCCGCCCGAGAACTCCCTAGACCGGTTAGACCTCACAAATCACGCCCGGCTCTCGCACAGTAATTCCGTAGACTCACCAGCACCCGCCCAACGCGAATCTGTCCACCGACTTTTCTAGCGATCCTCGCCCGAAAACTTCGTAGATTATTTTAATAAAGCTAAAATTTGCTCAACCACTCAACTTTAACTTTTCTATCTGTCCACGAACTTTCCGTAGCTCGTTGGCACGTGCTACGGCAAATAAGTGCAGATTTTAATTTTCCACTAATTTAGCAACTAAATACACCAAAGGGCCCTGGAGTCCAGTCAGGCGAAAACCCAACCTAACCTAACCTAACCTAACCTAACCTAACCTTGCTTTTCTCGCGATACGCGCCTTACCTAACCTTGCTTTTCTCGCGATACGCGCCTTACCTAACCTTGCTTTTCTCGCGATACGCGCCTTACCTAACCTTGCTTTTAGGCGGTTAGGACAGAAAACACCGGTTAGGATAGAAAATAACGGTTAGGATAGCAGGTTAGGATAGAAAATAACGGTTAGGATAGCATGTTACGATAGAAAATAACGGTTAGGATAGCAGGTTAGGATAGAAAATAACGGTTAGGATAGCAGGTTAGGATAGAAAATAACGCTTATGAAAGGTTAGGTTAGGATAGAGAAAAAAAAAAAAGGTTAGGATAGCATGTTAGGATAGAAAATAACGGTTAGGATAGCAGGTTAGGATAGAAAATAACGGTTAGGATAGCAGGTTAGGATAGAAAAATAACGCTTATGAAAGGTTAGGTTAGGATAGAGAAAAAAAAAAAGGTTAGGATAGCATGTTAGGATAGAAAATAACGGTTAGGATAGCAGGTTAGGATAGAAAAATAACGCTTATGAAAGGTTAGGTTAGGATAGAGAAAAAAAAAAAAAAAAGGTTAGGATAGCATGTTAGGATAGAAAATAACGGTTAGGATAGCAGGTTGGGATAGAAAATAACGGTTAGGATAGCAGGTTAGGATAGAAAATAACGGTTAGGATAGAAAATAACGCTTATGAAAGGTTAGGTTAGGATAGAGAAAAAAAAAAAAAAAAAAAGGTTAGGATAGCATGTTAGGATAGAAAATAACGGTTAGGATAGCATGTTAGGATAGAAAATAACGGTTAGGATAGCAGGTTAGGATAGAAAATAACGGTTAGGATAGAAAATAACGCTTATGAAAGGTTAGGTTAGAGAAAAAAAAAAACAATAGCAGTAGGCCCTAGTAGCCATGCGTATCACTAACCCTCTCGCTAGAGCAGTCCTACCCGCGAGCTCGCGAAGCGAGCGAGCAAAAAAAAAAAAAAAAAAAAAAACAATAAAATAAAATAAATAAACAACCCTACTCGCGAGTGAGCGAAGCGAGCGAGCAACAATAGCCCTCTAGTTTTGTTAGATATCTTCGTACGAAATACTACCTCTAAATAACATTGTATGGATAGGAGCCGTCGAAAATTAGTTTAATTAGTTAATACTTTTATATTATTGTTACTACCTCTACTATATAATAATTGCAGTCAATTCTGTCGAGCATTACAAGTATGGGATAAATAAGTAAAAAAAAAAAAAAAAAAAAAAAAAAAAAAAAAAGTAACTTTGAAAACAAGAATCTACTAAATAGAGGCGGCCAAGTTGAATCAATCAGAATCACGAAGGTGGCGGAACAACCGAGAAGGGGAATAACTTTATTTCTACAGAAGAAATATACAAGCAACGGGTCTCCTGTTCCCTCATCTTCTCGTAGCCCTAAGCAAAAAGAAACACCGAATTAGCATATACGTTTCACTCACATGTAAACAGGGGAACAGAGGAATAAAGAGATAAAGATTAGTGCAGTCCGAAGACGAAAGTCAGAATTTGAGACGCGAACATGCAAATCCGCGATCGAGAATACCGGCAAAATCGAAAGTAAACAGGACGATAGGATGCAGGGAAAAAGCTACACGGTCAAATCGGTAAGCAGAATAGATATAGGAGAGTCTTAAAAAATTCATGGGAAATAAACATAGGTCTAAGTAGGCACGAGAGCACGATGACTAGTCTCGAAAATACGCGCAGAGAAAATCGAACAATGAACAAAGCAAAGCAATCGCGGGCAACGGCAAAACGTAGAAAAACTGCCCGGGTCTTGTAAAAAGTAAACCACCATATGATCCCTTTTACTGCCTCGCTTGCATCCGTTAGCCTTCCATCGACCGAAAAACGACGGGAAAGGATTCTGATGATGACTTGATACCTGAAAGCAGATAAATCATAAGTAATACAGAAATATAGAAAGACATCGCGCGGTAAGGATACGTCTATACTTGTACAGAAAACTTGTACAAATAAATGTGAACCTAAAGGTGTCAAATCATAATCGAACAATGTAAGCATTCGCGAGACTCGGGCGACTAATAAAAAGAGTGCCAAAAAGTAAACGAAAAATCAGATTTAAAAAGACATTCCTTGACAGGGTACGGAATCAGATGCAAACGAAAGATCTAATGTAACAGCTTAGCACGGAAAAGATAAAATCTTACACGGGCACAATCGACAACATACCCACGGACGCTTGCACAGACACGGAACAATTCGATCTTGTCAGGGAAATAAAACGTTAGCGAGAACAAAATACCAATACCCAGATAGAGTCGTCACGCAGTCCGGGTATAGAAGCGTGCGTAAGATTGCAACTGCAGCGTACAGCAAATAAGCAAAAGTAGAGTACTCGTAGCATCTAAAACAATAAGAAAATATAGTAATTAACGATAGACAGTCACGGGAAACAGTAGATATTCGACAAACAATTCAAAACAAAGACGTAGACATCAAAGATAAGCGAACGATCATATATTTACCATGCATCCAAATATAAAACTAACAGCAACAGGTGTAATCCAACGATGCATCTATCGCTGTAAGAAAATGCTAGTACTGGCATGGCCAACAAGAGAAGCCACGAATGCCCACACAAGCACGAAACAGTCGTAGATCCATCGGGGACAAACCATGCTATACATATTTTAATAAATCATGATACTAACCTCCAGATTATCATTAACGCGCGAATACGAGATAAATACACGTTGAAAAATCGCACTCTGCCGGGACGACGAAATGAGAACACGACACAATGGTAGAACCTGGAAAGAAAAGAAATAAAACATAAATTAACTTAACGTAGAAATCACTAGAGTAAATTGAAAACAATAATTACGGTAGAGAACGGACGACGTAGACACTAGGATATCGCGATCGGGTTAGCAAGAATTTCTGAAAAAGGAAATAAAAGAAGAATTAGGTTAACGCAGTAATCACTAGAATAAATTGAAAATATTAATCACGATAGAGATCAGGCGACGTTGACACTCGAACACCGCGATCGGGTTAGGAAGAAATCAACAATAACCGATAAAAGAACAGAACTCGCGGCAGATACGGAAAATCGAAATAGCGAGAAGCGAACAATATTCTGAAAAACTAGAGAAACGAGACTCGCGGCGACACGAACACGAGGGAGAAACACGCGACGTGCGCGACGCGACGAATCTCGATCGAAACGTCTCCACGTGGAAAAGGGCCAATCAGAGGGATCACGCCGACGAGCAACGCGAACGAATCACAGATGAATGCTGTCAACACGAGGGGAGCATGGAGCGCCGCCGAGCGACGGTGTGACATGCGAACCGACGTGACGAAAATATCAAATTTCTAATTTCAGCGTAAATTATCGATCGCGTCGAAGATCACGACGACGATCGAGCCGCGAGCACCGATCGAGGAGGCGAGGGAAAGCCGGGAAAAAGAAAAATTGATCAAAATCGGCCTTCCCGAGACTCGAACGCGGAATATTTTTCCCACCTACCACCCTACGGGCCGTTTAGCGTCCACGGCCAAAGTGTCGTTTTTTCCGGTTTAGCAATGGAAGCAGCAGATATGCGTTGCTGGGTAAGGAACAGCACATAACGAAACAAATATAAGTTAAAGAACGCATTGAAAACTCGACTGCCGACTAACTAGAATTAACACGAGGGTGGAAATCACCCAAACGAAAGGCTAGAAGCGCCCGAATGTGCAAAGAGGAAAGAGAGAAACGAACAGCCAAGCGGAAGAGAGAAAAGGGAGGAAAATCCAGCAGCCGCCTAGCAAGGAGTGGGGCCACTAGGGGTGGGGCGACAACAAGGGGGTAGAAGGCCCAGTATAAATAGGGGCGGCGAGCACTGCAAAGGCACAGTCGCTCAAAAATCACAGAGAGAGCAACAGCCTACAAAGTTTTACAAAGTTTTCTTGTAAAGTGCACGGATTCTACGGTTCAATAGTTCTTCAGAAGTCCTCGAAGCCTCCAAAGCCAAAGTCAATTGTGCAAAATCAAACGACATGGAACCAGCAAGGAGAACTACCTCGCCATCGCCATCGATATTATACTTAGATAATTAGAATAATCATTAGTGTAACAGTAGTTACACTAATTAACAGTAGTTAGTAATATTGTAGTTATACTATTTATTTATAATTATTAATATTATATATTAGCTTTATCAAAAATGTAATCAAGTTAGTTATTATTACTCTAGCTATAAGTATCAACATAATATTTTGGTAATATAGATATAAGTAATACTAAGTACAAGTTTATTGCAAAATAAAATTGAAGTGTCAAAATTGATATAGTGTACCCAAATATGTACCTTATCCACCTCTACTAGAATTAAACTAGTCTTAAGTATAATGCTAATATAAGCTAGCTTAATTTCACATAAAGTAATTAACATAAGATGCGATAAAATAAGGAGGAGGAAGTATCTATCTTTTTTTTTTTTTTATTGCACCGTTCTGTGTTCCATGTCTGAGATGTAGAAGAGCTTAGTCTCCCTCGTCGTCAGACAGAGAATAATTAACTCCAAAAATATAGGTTAAACTAGCAATAAGCAAAATCTAGTAGTAGCAAAAGTAGTAATAGTAAGGCGAAGGACCGATCTGAACAGATCCCGAACCAAAATGTAAAATGAAATAAATAAAGAAATGATGCTCCATCTATCCTAAACTCTAACCTCGCAATCCACCGGGTAATGCCAAAACCACAAAATATCAATCTAGTTCAGAGTATGAGATTAATTAGAATATCGGCTAAAGAAGCAATACAACTTAGATGATTAATACATTTCTTGTTTATATCAGTAACAAGTAATACAAGTACAATTATAATATAAGTAATATGGATTGATGGTAGGGCATACAAGTCGTGGAAAGCGACTATACCGGAAGCGCGTGCACATGTATGCAGCAACGAGTGGACGGGATGGTTTCTCTCCACTGTGGGCGGAATGGTCCCCCATCCTCTCTCCTTCCTCTCCCCTGACAACCCTAAAAAGAAAAAGAAAAGAAATAATATGTAAATAATTATAATCATTCATTCATTCAGTCTACAACCCCACCATCAATTAATTAAAATTGACCAGGTAACAGGAACAAGCGACAACACACAACAGGATAAGAAAGAACGCGAGAGTCAACAGGTGCACAGGAAAAGAACGAGAAACGGCAAAACGGAAGTACGGGAAAACGGAAGAACGAGAAAAACGGAATAAAACTGTAAATGGAATATGCAAAATAAGCACAAGAAAAAGCAAAAATGCTTAGACGTCATACAAACAGCCTTGAACATCACCGAGATATGGTGTAACTCGGTAGGATTGTCGGTAAATCCGGAAAAAATGGAAGTAATAGAGTTCACAGGGGCAACAAAATACCCCGAGGATAGCGGACTAACGTACATGGGAGCGTCACTCCCGCTCAAACAGAGTGTCAAATATCTTGGCATAACAATAAACAGGAAACTAAAATGGAGACAACATGTCTTTAGTAAAATAAACTTAGCAAAGAGAAACCTGATCATGCTGAACAGAGCAGTTGGGTCAACATGGGGTCTGACTCCGAAAACAATGAAATGGATATACGAGGCAATCGTGGTACCTAGAGTCACATACGGAGCCATAATATGGTGGCAAGCAACCAACCTAGTTACAATAAAAACTCAGCTGGACAGCCTACAAGGCGCAGCAAATAGAAAAATCTTGGGATGTGCGAGGAACACACCCATAAGAACAATGGAAGTCCTAACCAATACCAACCCATTGGATATAAGGATAAAAGAACTGGCTCTAAAAACAGCATACAGACTAAAGAGTTGGGGTCAATGGAACGAACTTGACTTTGGCCACTCCAACATAATAGAAAGCGAAGGCAACGAAACAATAAAGAATCTGGCTCAAATGCCTAAAGATAACGATCAACGAAGATACATGGATCAAAAACTATATAAAACAGAGATCAGACTAAGGAAAGAATGGGAAAAAGGAACACCGAACGAACTAAAAAACACGGAACTCTGGTACACGGACGGCTCCAGAAAAGAAAACCTCACGGGCGCAGCCTGGACGAATAATAAAGGAACAGACCGCTACATCAAGCTTGGAGAATACCCAACGGTATATCAAGCGGAGCTACTGGCCGTGCAAATGTGCGCCAGGGAAATAAAAAACCGAGATTGTAACCAGGAAATGATCACCATCTGCTCAGATAGCCAGGCGGTGATAAAAAGCCTACAAAAAATGGAAAGTAGATCAAAACTACTATGGGAAACGCACGAAGCTCTAAATGACCTGGGCAAAACGGGTAAAGTCGTGAGACTCACGTGGATACCAGGTCATTCGGGCCATACGGGCAACGAGAAAGCAGACAAACTGGCAAACAAGGGCTCTGACTCCCAACCAGTAGGTCCACAACCAATGATTGGAATTCCTACCACGATCTACGAATTGCAAGTAGAAAAATGGTCAAGAGAAAAAAGAGATAACAAATGGATCGAATCTAAAGGACTAAAACACAGCAAAAGCTTCCTAGGCGATGATTGCTGGCCAGCGAAAAGGGTAAAAGGCATTACCGGTCTTGAAAGGAAAGAAACCAGAAGAATGGTGGAAACCATAACAGGCTTTGCGCCGCTAAACAAGTATCTCGAGAAAATTGGTAGAGCAACAACAAACAAGTGTACGCTGTGCGAAGAGGAAAGCGAAACACCAGAACATCTGGTAAGAAACTGTCCGGCAACCATACAGAAAAGGTTGACGTATCTGGGCAAACACTCTATAGAAGGAAACATTCTAGAAGAAGTGGGATGGAGGAAAATAAAACGGTACATGGAGGAAATTAATCCATGGAAAAACTAAAATGGAACATACCAAGCAAACGAAATAGAAAAGAAACATGTACTGGTACAAGGAAGAAAGAGAACTGTAGGGGGGCACTGAGACCTGAAGAGTCAATGATGATTATCACCCGCCAAAGTCAGTCCTTTCTCTCCCAGAGCAGAACACATGAAAAGCACAAAAGACCAGGGATGACACTGGCATGGCCCCATCCTTGGGAAAGCCGATGATCCAAGGGAATAAACGAAGTCCGGAAACTCATCTATAAACACAACAAAAACAATTAAAATCATCTGAGTAGAAATCTACCACACTGAAAAACCCAAAAACGGAATGAAACACAAATGATAAAAGGAAAAGAGAAAACACCTCAAAAAAAAAAAAGAGAGAGAAAAAGTAAGGTAAATTATCTTAAAAAGGGATACAACAACATGGAAAGATCACAGAATAAAGACACGATAGCAACATCACTACCCGTCAGCAACAAGGGGACCAAAACCGATAAGCACAAAACAAAAACAAGACGGCCAGAAGCTCTTACGCAAAAAGAAATAAGAGAGAGAATAAAGTAACACTTACGAGATAATTTCTCAAAAGGTACACCTCCCTCGACTGTGAATGGATGCAGGACCGATTACTGGTTCGTTCCCATAATAAGGATGAGACGGAGGTGCGCACCTTGCACATAGGTGACACTGGGATGTAATCCGGTGCTTCACGAAGAATGAGAAAGAGAAAAAACATAAATAAACACATAAAACAAACAAATTAGAATACAATTAAGCCCTAAAGAACGGGTACTAAACGAGAACATCGCACAAGCAAACATGCTCATGACCAAGAATAACGAAAGGGCGAAAGACCCAGACTAAAACCCTCAATAACGAACTTAATTTATCATGATAATAAGATAACATTACACTGCGTACCCACACATAACCAAAAGATTAAAACTGCCTTTTACAAGCATAAGAATCAAAACACAAAACGGAAGAGACACAAGCTCTCGTATAAGAAACGAAGAAATGATAACGATCATAATACCAGAACGATGTGCATGTTCCTCAACAAAGGTGCAGCCACAGCAAACACGTCTTGTCCATCAGCGACAGCAAACCATGGGAAACTGAGAAACAACAAACTAATTATAAAAAGGAACATGAAAATCAAAGAAATGTATCAATAAACACACACAGGGAAAAAGCAGAAACGAAGAGGCTTCCGGCTAATTCACCTGGACAAGAAATAAGACATACAACTAACAAACAAACAAGTTAACAAATAACTTGGCTAATTGAACAACAACGAAGAATATATAAAAAGAAAATATATATATATAAAAACAACAACAAGGTTATGTTGACACCAACCATCAATATCTGTTTGACACAACCGATATAAAAAGAGGAAAATGCCAAAACACATCGAGAAGCAAAAAGAGAAATATAATATTACAGGAAAATTATAAGCGAAATTGACAAAAGACAAAACAATAAGAGAAATATACTTAACTCTGGAAGACACGTCTGTACATGCCATTAAAAACGAAGAATAATGTCAGAAAAATACAGACACTAAGAAGGAGATGCGAACACAACAGTAAGGGCCCGGAGCAGGTGGCGCCACGAAAAAGGAATGCTCGGAGACAAAAACGGCATCCAATCGGTATCCAATACAATTCAATCGTTAAACAAACGACAAAAAGCCACACACAAGCTTGAAATCAAATAATATAAAATGGATATATACCATATAGCAAAAAACAAATAATCTCGGAAGCAAATAAACTCGCATCATGGACCGCAATGAGAAGGACCAATGTACATACTCTCGGCCCACAACTCGGCCAGCGCCATCTGCAAAGGGAAGAGGCAAACTCTTAGAACCCCGTGGAACCTAGACGGTTCGTGCTCAATATTACCGATGTTCGCGTATTAGCAGAAACTGAATATTCAATATACTGCATTCGTACTACGGGTGTTTGGCACGTTACAAATATGAATGTTGGAAATGAAATAAGTAATAAAATATCTACAAGGTACAGTCTGGTAACAGCATAAAGTAGTAAATTGACAAACATAAATAAAATAAAAAGACACTAGTGATGTTCTCTGTCTGACGACGAGGGAGACTAAACTCTCCTACATCTCAGACATGGAACACAGAACGGTGCAATAAGAAAGAGAAAAAAAAAAAAAAAGAGAAAAAGGAAGGAAGACGAAGAAGGCAGATACCTTCGAATCAATTGAAATATGAAAGGAAAGAGAGTCAAAGAGACCAACACCAAATCCATCAAGGATATACACACCAGTCTCCGAACGGCTGCGAACCTAGCTCATGCTTGAGAAAGTCAGCTTGGTCAACGACCATGCACACGACCGAAACAGCATGACCGTAGGCTGACCATCCGGAAGAGGTGACAGGAAGTGCAGAAAGCGCCTTCCACAAAGGGCAACCGAAAAGACATAGGAAATAGAGACAGTAACGATCACAAGGATCAAACATCTTTAAAAACGAAGCTACTGAAGAAAACCAAAAAGACACTGGTGATTTTCTATGTCTGACGACGGGGAAGACTAAGCTCTCCTACATCTCAGGCATGGAACACAGAACGGTGCAATAAGGGAAGGAAAAAAAAAAAAAAAAGAGAAAAAGAAAAAGGAAGATGATGTGAGGACCCACATCATCGGCAACTTTACCCGAACGAGAGAAGAAGCAGAAATTTATCGAATTAAAAACTCACTTATTCAGCCGTAAATCCATTTGCTTATTACTCCGATGAAACACAAAACACGAAACACCACACTTTCACACAATTGCTTTGACAGTCTATTGGCTGACTGTGGCAACTCGCGTCTAGGTCGCACTCTGATTGGTCCGTGTTTTTCGTTAATAACTCCTAAACAACGCCGCGGATAACATTTTTGCAAAGGAAAATGTCACTGGAAATGGTCTCATTAATTCTGTTTTCGCACAAATGTACAAAGAAACTGGTGCCAATGCAATAATACTGCACTTAACGATGTGCAAGCTGTTTCTGCGTATTATGTTTCGTATGCTTTTACGACATGTACCACTGTTATAATTAAAAATATGTAATTGTAAGTACAATATTATTAAATTTATCGTATATCATATTTTCTCTTCCTATATTTATTTTACTTCTTCTGTTTCCAGACATGAGAGGGTAATTAACTATTTTATTCATTTTGGTTAATTTATTTATAATTTATTAAAACTTTTGTTCTTTGATTTGTAATAAATGAGTTATTTCTTATACACAAGTCAATGTTACACAACGAATAATATAAATAAATACGTAAAAAACATACTTTTCTCCGGACGAGAATCGAACCCTAGCCTACCGGTTTGTAAGTCTAGTACGTTGCCACTACACCAGGAAATGATTCGTTGTGCACTTCCTTTGCAATAGCATATTTATATTAATGTTTATGAAAAAACTTTGTTTATGAATATCTCAGCAATTATTGAGTGTTTGCTCCTATGATGGTATATATTCGTAAAAGGGAGATCGTAATCTAGAAGTATGCGAAATCTCAACTAAATCGGTGACCCGAAGGCCTTGCACTCTCCTTGTAAGCCTGTAGGCTATTCCTATATCTCGTCTGTGCTTATACCTCGTCTGTGGTTCTGTGATTGGATGCACTGTAGGCCTGCAGCATCGACAAACGCAGCCTTTTCGATAACCTGTTTCACATTACTTGACTAGATGGCACCACAATGTAGAATATGACGATGACAGAGGCTATCAGTTCTTGATGCATTATCTAGATAGAACTCGGTTAAGTTACCATAGGATAGTTAGTTTTAAATACGCAAGTTGTAATTCCAGATTTAAGTTTCGCGATCTAAATTTCACTCTGTCCTTGTTAAACTTACGAGCAAGTTAGGCGAATATATGGGATTCCAAAAGACGAATATGGTGTGTATTATTTTGATGCGCAGCCATGTCGAATAGACCAATCGGTTCCTCACAATACTCTGCAGGGTAGGAATGTCATAATCACAACCCTTTAATGTATAAAGAATAAATTTTCGGTTACGGTACGTATTTAATTCTCTGCATTTATTTACATTTTCCAACTCCAACAATAGTTTTCTTTCATTTCCAGGTCTCTCACTCGCCATATCTACCTATCGCCAAGCCGTTGTAGACGCCCATCACTAAATGTAACTTATGTAAATCCGATCATATAAATTCGTTAAACGTTGATAAGTAGAGCGGAAGGGAAAGGGTCGAGGATTGTCCCGTATATGTATAGATAAGATGGTGCATGACACAAGGGTTTGAGGTATCTATGAGAATCATTTTCATTCAACGTACGACTACGCCGACGCGTTATCATACATACTCTATTATTAATACCGGAGAGAGCGTGTAATATTTCTTCGGGGGTTGATTTACGCGCTTCTCCCTGATTTTTTCCCTGTTATTACATTACATGAACGATTATCGCGTGACAGGGGAGAAAATCATCGAGCATGCGATAATCGAATCAGTCTGTCAATCTAATAATTAAACGCTCGCCGGCGTCGATCGAGGTTTCAAACGTGAATCTCACCATGCGCTGTCACCTGCTCGCCCGTGCGTGTCGCTACGAACAATTTCGTCGTGGTCGTCTGATGCGAATTCAATCTTGTAATTTATGCGTCGCACGGCAAATTAATTCGTAGATCTTTATTTATAGCAAACCCGACGAGGTATCAACCACCCCTTTAAGAAGTTAGTTTTACAGAGTTTGATTCGTCGGACTCCAATACATCGAGAGAGAGAGAGAGAGAGAGAGAAAGAGAGAGAGAGAGAGAGAGAGAGAGAGAGAGAGAGCAGAGTTGTAGCATTGACAACCGTACCAATAAATAGATAACAAGATTAGAAAGAAAGATAAAAGAAAACATTTTTAAAGAAAAGAGAAATGAAGTAAAGAGGACTTGAAAATCCAAATAAAAGTAAGAAATTGGAAGTAAAAAAAGAAATGAGAAAAAATGTGAAGAAACGGAGAAGATTAAGAATTATTTGATAAATGATGAACTCTTCATCAAAAAGAAATTGTTTAAAAAATATTAAATAGGTTTGGCAGAGTTCACAAAAGAAAATTAGTAATTTTTTCAATCGAAAATCAAATTTATAAAATGTTAATTTTGAAATGCTTGTTCTAATTATAGTTATTATTATCAATATCCACATTTTCGGCATTGCTAAACATTTAGAAACTAATGTAGATGCATTAAATACCGATATGAAACAAGTCATTTTTTATGAAATGAACTGCTGGATCGGTCGCGCGGACCACTCTGGACCGGCGCGATTTTTCGTGGCCTAGGTAGAGTGTGTCTTTGCCTGACATGACGGTTCCTTTCAATCGCGATTCCGATGAAACGCGAGAGCAATCTGGTAAAGGCTACAGCCGGAAGAACAGGAGGTGCACACAGAGGCTGGAAGGCGATGAAGCAGCGGCGACGAGGGCTGGTTCGGTCACGAGAGGGTGGGGACCGACGCAATTAGGAGAGAACATAAATCCCGCAGTTTAGCACACTTCCTCGTCGTGGCGGCAGATCGAAGAATACAAATCAATCGGCGTAACGGTCGACTGCGCATTTAATTTCCATTCGGCTTCTGATCCACATAAAGAGAGAGAAGCAGAGAGAGAGAGAGAGAGAGAGAGAGAGAGAGAGAGAGAGGAGGGGGGAATGGACAAATGGAACGCGAGCGGAGAAACCAAGAGAAATTGAGAGGCCATGCAAGTGAAAGAGGAGACAGAGGCGACAGGAAAAAAGGGTTCGCGGTGGAAGAGCTGTCAAAGAGGAGGACGAGGGAAGGACGAAAGTGGGTTAAAAGGAAAGGATGAGAGAGTAATTTGCGAACATTGACGCAAAAGAGATTTAGGACACTGAGAATGGATGATTGGATGGAAGAGAGGGTGAAACACGGCACGGACCGTGATGCTATTAAATTTGACGTGGAAGTGGGAAATGAGGAGAAAGAGACTCGTGGTGAGCTTGGGACAAATAGGATAAGAAGGAACAGCAAGAAATATTAGGAGGATCTAATGAGGATTCCGCTAATGAGGCTTAAAAGAAATAAGTATACGCGAAATGTTAGGGTGTTGGCGGATATTATGAACTCTGGTTTCTCGCACCGAAAAACGCTGTTTCGTTTACAATTAATAATTTTTTACAATTGACAAATTTTTTTACAATTTTACTAATCACGTGTCGAATGAGTGACAACTCTAATCTTTACTACACCTCTTAATGAACGACCCTTTATTTAATAAAATATACACAGCGAGTTATTTAACAATTAAACTTTAAATAGCTTCGCTGTTTTTAATGATACAAGAGAAACAAATGAATGAATGAAAAGAAAGAGATGTGTGTTTCGGCATGGCAATTATTGAGATGACGGTTTTTTTAAGTTCATATTTTCCAATGATGATGGCCTTTTATCAGTGTAATATTGTAGTCGACCATTAATAATATTATTAGTGTAATATTATAATGCTCGAAATGATCGCCACGTCGCGTCAGAGAAATTACACAGAAGTGCATTGTTTATTTATTTCATATTATCTATTCATTGCATAAAAGTAAAAAAATTGTGGCTGTTACTATCTAAACATTTTCACGGGTGATAATCCTGCATTCTACAATACGTTGCCGCAAGGTCACCTGAAGGTCAACATATTACATGTGGTTGAATTTCTGTTGAAATGTTCGTAGATGTCAGGATGTTAATTCGAATGAATTAAAGTAGGAAGAAATATAAAACCGGAGGGGTGGGGTGGGGTGGGAGGGGGGGGGGCAGAGCTGGGTAAAATAGTATTTTAAATAGTAAATAGTAAATAATCCTATTTATTTGAAAGTATGCGTACAATTAGATAATATTTAATTTGATGTCATAAGTTTTTAAAATAATATTTCAAAACAGTATTTTATTTGAAGAATATTAAAAATATTTCGATTTCATCTCTCCCGACATATTTTATTACCTTTTTTTTTTTAATATTTTGCTGAAAATAATGGTTTATAAATATAAATATATTATATAAATTGTTTCCCAAATTATTTCTTTTCTGTTTCATATTGCTAATTGCTAAATATATCATTTTATGATTTATTAATTCTTCAAACATAAATATTTGATTTCATGGTTTAGATTATCAAAATTAAATATTTGACTTTTCAAATTATATATTCTATTTGAAATACTATTTTTTCCATAAGATTGTATGACGAAATCATGATGACGAGATATCTTGTCCATAGCATCGTTTCTTCGACATCGTGGAAGCGAGATATCTCGTTCACGGTAGTGAAAGGGTTAAATAGGAGAAAGGACCAATCGACGTCCATTTTCGATTCTCCGAAAATCGCGACGCGACGTAACAAAGGGAGGGGAATTGGACGATTCCAACGATTTTCAGCGGTGTCCGCGGCTCTGCGAACGGCACAGGCACATATCCGTTCTCGTATCGTCGTATCGTCGTATCGTAGTATCGCGGAAATCCTCGATTCGGAATGTGCTCAACGAATGACACGCGCAAAAAGGATTTGCCGCGTTCCACGATGAATCGGCGATGATTCGACTCGTATTAAGCTCGCGACGAATCGAATTCGCACGCGTCGTTACACGGTCGCGTTTCTCCTCCTGGGAAATGAGCACATTCCGATAATTGCGATTTCGGTGCATTGTTTACTCGCGCGACAACGATCGACCTGCTCGCTTTCCGGATATTATTAAGCTCCGGTAGCAGCGACTGGCCGATTATGCGAGAGACCGCCCACACGCAAGATCCGTTCGGTACACGTGTTCGTTGTTACATAGCGATGACGACAATGTCTAACATCTTAAAAAAATTCAAGACCTTTGGATCAATTTCTAAAAAGGTATGCGATTTTTAGGGGCCGGTCTCGTGTAAACGCGATGTAGAATTTCACAATTTTCATGAACTTTTTTCCAAGCAACGCGCATAAGACGAAATAATTAAACTACGAAGACAAAAATAGATATACAAATTTTCTGTACTCTAATGACAAATACCATCGTAACGTACTCTAAAAAACAGCCCACAATGTAGCGTGAGAATTTTTTTGTTAACGCAACAAAGAAGTTGGTGCGCGTGTGCAAAGTGAAGTTATCTTTCGGACGGCCAATATTAGTTAATTCCGCCAGAATTGTTGACGACGTATTTGCGTTCATCCTATTTTCTTCAATTTAAATTCGACAAATTTTCTACATAGATATTGAAGAATCATTTGTTACACAAGTAAGTAAACATTAACGTCTTAGTACGATAGTAATGGTATTTTAGAGTTATTTCAATTGAAATATCTCCTGAACTACTAACTTTTCGACATATATAGGTTAGTACTTTTTTTTATAACGAATGTCCAGCTGCATCGATTGATGTATTAAAAAATACCTCATTCCATTTAAAAAAATGAAGTTGACCTTCATATGCCCTTTACGCGTTCACCTGTAAAAAAATAAATACAATACATAATGTACCCCTTCAAACCATGGAACTTCTGTATACAAAACTTTATCGTGCAACGCATACTTTGGAAGTTATTATAGGTGTGCAAGTTGCGTGGACCACCCTGTAGTTTGTATGATGTAAGGATCTGACGAATAACGAATTTACATTTGAGTATAGAATAAAAGAAAATGACATTGCATTGTAAACAGGTGGATGTGCTCTGTGTAGAAATGAATTTAATGTGTAAAATGGTGAATTTGGTCTGTGTAAGGGTAAATTTGGAGTGTAGAACCTGTTTGTCAATTTAAGATAAGAAACGGACAAGGGTTAACCCTTGAAGCCGGTTCGACATACACGCGTAGATCAAGAAGTACATACGAAATTACCGGCTTGAGGGGTTAAGCGACGTTCCTCGGAACTCGGAAGTTGATGAATCTTTCCTTGCAGAGACAGGATTAAGACGAGCAGCAATCACAGACGTCGCAACCGGCAGCAGCTAGGCACGGTAACCTGCTGCAGCGTCGCGTCGCGTCGTTTCTTTCACGTTCCTGCGTCAATTCTTTTCTGCCATATACATAGGTACTATCTCGGTCAGATAAGTGGATGGGAGGTGACCAGAGCTAGGCAGGGGAGAAGGAAGGGCAGGTCAAGCGGTAGGTTTGCCGATTCTCGTGTGTACGTCCCGCGAAACCTACGATACATCATTTTCGGCTGGGATGATCTTACGGTAGATTTACCATTTGTACAGTTTATGGGCGTCGGTCTGGGCCATAAACTTGGTTGGCAATGGCGGTAGAACGGGTCGCCGTCGACTAAGTTGGGTAAGCTCGGCCGAGGCCGGGATACTACGATCACAAGGAGGAAGAGAAGGGAAGGGAAGGGAAGGGAAGAACGGGGGGACGGTCGGAGGGAAATCTCGTGGCGAGAGGAACCTTGCGGGGCGGGGGTGGAAGTAGTTGGGGAGCATGCAGAGGCAATAATCGTGTCCCCCAGCTCGGTACCGACGAAAGTGCTGTCGATGTATTGCTCCCCGCTAACCTATGTCATGTCGAGCACCATTACTCAAGCCAGCCATTTGGATATGTTTCTTCAGCAAAGATTCTTTCGCCTTCCTTCGGCGAAGCTCGGCAAGTTGGTTCTTGGATATCTCCTTCGTATACACCCCGCGACAAAATACACCCCGCCACAAGAAAATTTATGAAAAGTGTAGGGAGAGAGTTCCCTTAACGCTGGACGACACCTAATACCGGAAATTAACTAGGGTAAGGTTGCTCGAGTCGTACCAGTGCTTAAGTCGTACCACTTGAATTTTGAACGAACTACGGCGACAACAGCACATACAAGGGCAACCAAAAAATATATGTACATCTGAGTCAACCAAGTTGCTTTAAGTATTATTGTATGCCATAAACCCGCCTCATTATAAATCCTGTCATCAAGTAAATTTATTTCCTTAGTCAATTCAGTAGAATTAGTTCAGTAGAATTTACGTAATCGTTTGGTCAAAAACGAACATCTAATATAAGGAAATGTTGACGTGGGAAAAAACATTCTAATATCGTGAGTAAGACCAGAGCAGAAAGCAGAGATTATGACAAGGGCTGAAGGACATGGTACGATTTGAACCGAGGTGTCGTCGACAAAAATCCTTTGAAACATGGTCAGAACGCTCCGCAGAACATGAAGCACAGAGAAACGAAATGGGGATCAATGTACACAACGATTGGCCGCGAGAATATAGACTGCAGCTTCTGGCAGCTTATCCTTGTTACACTGTGCCCCGGCTATGTAATACTGTCTTAACCGACCAGAGTCATTGTGATCTTATTTCCGGCCGGCGGCTCGATCTATTTAGTTATGTAACACCTTCAGCTTACAATTAGATGATTCGATGACCTTACTATGTGCTTCGGACGTGAATATTTGAAAATGTTCTGTTACCGAAACGTTCAATTCCATTGACGAAAAAATATCTTAGAAACATAGAAGAGTTATCGATTAAAACATTTTAATACTACCTTAAATTATATTATATTTGTGCTTCTTCGATGTTTATAATTTATGAGATAGTACCTTGTATGTGTAGCTTTTTTAACTAAACCAAATCGAAAAGCTAGAAAAAATTCAATATGCGTTAATAAAACTTGCTCCTGAATAGAGAATTAGCACGCCTATCCCAACAATATTCTTCTATCTGAAACAAAACTACAATTTATACAAGAACGTTCGGGATTCTGGACAAAATTAGTAGAATGTCCGTTTAGCCAGGAAATATAAAAAGTATTGCAAAATATAATGTATAATGATATACTTATTAACAACAGTATCTAAAAACGTGGTAAAAATGTAGTTGACTTCGTTTATTCTTGTGGTCCTGTATTATGATTTAAAAAATATATAATCATTCCCGTTTAAATATTCCGGATAATAATTCCCGTTTAAATATTCACTTGCTGCTATTGTTATGAGACAGATGGAGTATAATTGATGTGAGCATACGTCCCATTTTTAGGTAGTCTGTCCCGTTGTCCCTAAGCTCATCTTTTGGACGCTGAAATTTCCCGTTTTTATAAAGAGAGCAACCCGCGCAGTAACAATTTCAAAAAAGGACGCGCAAATCTAAAAATCATTCGACGGTAGGCGTCTACTCTAGCCTGGTGCATGCCAATAAGTCTCAGACATTGTAAATCGACGGAAGCTTTTGCTAGTTTGCTCGCTCCTCGGTTGCGAGTACATATACTGAGTGTAAGAGTTTGTTCTTCAAAAAAATATAAGACCACATAAATTATTTATTTTCACGTGTTCATTCCTGTTTTTTCCTTTAATAAATAGAAACTATGAAGAAATATGCGTTTTCTTGAATACGCATACTGTTACATAAAAAGTAATAGATGTCCCGTTTTGAGGAAAAAAAATGGTCACGTTAAGTATAATGTACTGAAACGTCTGTATAGTATGCAAAACAATCTCTTCCTTCAGATTCAAATTACACTAATCGTAAAAAAATTGTGTACCATCGATTTTATGGGACTGTTCGTGTTTCAATGTACGTTCGTGTTTCAATTTCACAGTATCCCAGATACCGACCATAAGAATCGATCGATGATGTCGAGAAAGCTCAGCAACCGAACGAACTGCTTTTGTCTGGCAGCCCCCGCGTCGCGTCGCGTCGTCTAACAAGTCTGCAAGTAATCGTTAACGTGTCATCATTTACGTGGAGTGTGCGCGTGTTTGTGACGGAACGGTGATCACTATTTCCTCAGGGGTCGGATGTTAGCGAGCGAACACGTCCCGTTCACGGCTCGCCGCCGGATTTAACTTCCCGATACCCACACCTGTACTTTACCTGCCGCACGTGTGTGATCAGCTGTACGTAATGGGACAACCCTAACTAAATCCGGTATTGTAAGAAATCCGGCCGGAGTTAATAATAGCGCTCGGGTTTCGCATTTGTGCCGGTCAGCACGCATATTGTGCCGGGACGATCGTAGCTCGTGTGGGATCTCGGCGGATTCGGTGGAATCGGTGCCCTCTTACGCTCGCCGAAAGGATGCCGCCCGCCGCCGCCGCTTCCTTCCTTCGCCTTTCACGCCCAACGAGTCAGGATTAAAGGAAGTGCTGCAGCCTGGTGAGATCGCCCCCGGGAAAATTGGAAAATTCCTATGCCTGGCTGTGTCTGCTGATTGCGATTGCTTCTCGTCTCGTGACGGATAACTACCTCCATGTCCTAAAAACCTTGCGTTCACTGGAACAACAAACATTGAACGTTGTTGGAAATCATTTCAGTATCATTCGGGATTTTTAGGCAAAATCGAAATTCTCTGCATCGATTGTAGGAAATAGAATCTATATATGTATATATACATTTATTTCTTCTCTTAATCATTTTCACAACTACACAGCGAATGTTTATGCAAAATACAAATTTACTACCTGAATTGCAACAATCTGGAGTGAAATTGACATTTATTTTCTTGCTTAATATGTTTGATAGGTTGAAAATAATATAACAGTATTTTAAAATTCTCCTAATGGTTTTACTCTTTTAAATTACAATTACTCATTTTTCTCATAAATGCATAAAATCCCCGCAGTCTATTAATAAGTTACCAGTAATACAATCGAATTCTTAAAGTCTCCTGATGTTTTTTCACTATTTTTTTAGTGTTTCACCAACTCATTATCGTCGTAAACGTATGAAATCCGGAGTCTACGCATCGGGCTATCATCATAACCAGTGCTGGACGAAATTAAATAAATTTTTATTCAGACGCAGCGTGAGCAATTTTCATATCCGGACAGCGTAATATTTTTACTTTGACGCATTAGAATGTTGTGTATAACATTGAGCTGCTCTGTCCAGTTAAGCCCTTGCCCTACGATTTATTTCACGGTTTCAGTCAGATTAGAACTTTCTTCGTAGTTCGTAATTTCATAAAAAAGGAGAAAATTTATATCTATTGTATACCTACATGTTCTTCGATAACTATACATTAACAAAACCAAAATAGAATTTCATCTTGGTTTAAAGGAGATTAATAACATATATATTTATTAGACTGTGTTCAAAATCTTCAACAAGAGTCTGACACGATATTGTAGGGCAAGAGGTTAACAATAGTGTGCAATTTATTTATATAACTTACAGTGTTTGTTAAGTAATACATTTTCCATGAAATAATATCCAATTATTTTTTTTTCGATTGTCATTCTTTATACTTACAAAGTAATCAGTAACATTACAAAGTAATGTTGAATTAACTTAGACTTAATAAGATAATTAAAAGAAGTGTACAATTTTTTTTATTTGATTCCTGTGTCTTGCAATCAATGCAAACATTTTTTATTTTGCATAAAGGTCTAATCATGATTATGTATCATGCACAGTTTCCAAATATCTGTCACTTATATAATTATATTTATAAATAAATATTTATGTATCAGATTTTAGGAAGAAATATAAAACTGGGGGATGGGGGCACGTACCACCCCTTCTTCTATTATACCCCATTATTATGGCCCAGAATAATGAAGAATCGGTTACATTGCGTGCAACCGCCTGCGGCGGTCTTCGGTTCAGTCATCCCGAGGACAGATCAGCCGTAGGGTGCCTTAGGGAGTGCCATAGAAGTATTTCATAGCTGATCGTACTCATCTCATGAATCTCGAGGTGGTCGCGAGTCCGTGGACTATTATCAGCCGCAGTCCTTCACCTGCATCCCGTGCATCCCTTTTTCCTGGCGGGATGGCAGAAAAAGCGACGAGGAGCATCGACACGAAATGGAAGTAAAGGCACGAGTGGGGTTCCTCGTTGGCGTAGAGCGGCGGCAGCATCTGGTGCCACCCTATCCTCCGCTTCCTCTTTCCTTATTCACTGTTCATCTCTTACCGCCGCGCCGCGCCGCGCCGCACCGCGCGCCGTTTTTATCCCTGTCCCGTGTATCGTCGCGTCTTTCTTCCCTCCGTTTGTCTCTCTCTCTCTCTCTCTCGCTCTCTGTTTATCTCTCTCTCTCTCTCTCTCTCTCTCTCTCTCTCTGATTCTCTGTCGCTGTTGATATCCGCGCGCGTCCCTCTTTCTCTGCCGCTCACCCTGTCCTCGCTGGCGTTCAGGCCGCTGCCGTTGTCCCGACGTTACTTCCGTGACGATGAGCTTCAATACGCGCCGATAGTCGCGGCGGGAAACCAACGAGCCTACCCAAAGTCGTCCATGGTTTCCACGCATCCAACCCAACCCAAACCCAAGCCTAGCTCAACCTGGGACGCGACCGACACGTATACACACGCGAGAGCCTCGGCCGCACATCGAAAACGTAGACCTCGGGTACAGCCGCGACGGTAACGGTGTGTAGGTATAAACACACGTTGCGGGACGCGGCGGGTTTGGAGGTGTGGGGTCCGACAAGGGTGAAAAGGGAACCGGGGGGCTTGGGGGAGAGGGTAGAGAGACAGAGAGAGAGAGAGAGAAGGGCGGTTGCGCCCGCGCGCAACCATCCGTTCCTTGCTCCTCTGAAATAATAATAGAAGAATGAAAATGAAAGAAAAGGAAAAAGTAATAATCTCGGGGATCTTTTAAAATCCATCGAAGCAGACGAAGCCGCCGGATTGTGTTGTGTGTTAAGGCAATCTCGCCGCCGCTGCTGCCTCCGCAGCGTGGTATATCCTACCCTCGCAACAGCCTATCGTGTCTAGTTCTGCCTCTTTTCTGCCTCCACGTCGACCTCGGTGTCCTCGGTTTTCCTCGTCGTGTCGTCGAACGAACGCACGCCCCTGTAAAAGAAGCCGGGACATCATCGTCGTCGTCGTTGTCGTCGTCGTCGTCGTCGTCGTCGTCGTTGTCGTCTTCCTCCTCGTTGTCGTCGTCGTCGTCATCGCGAGCTTTAGATAGCCCGAGATACGATGCAAGAGCCCGATGCCGAGGGAGCCGGATATATACCCGACCTGACAATACGTATGTATCGGGCCGTGTGTGCAAGACGACGTTTATCACTCCGCTCGCTCCTCCTTTTTCTTCCTTGCCCTCTATCTGGTGAGAGCCAGAGCCCACTCCCGCGAGGGTAGACCGTTATCGGATTCGCTGATAGCTTCCGGTGTCCCGGACTTCTCGTTACACGCTGCACGTATCTTTGTTCCTGTTAATCGTTGGTTTTACGCGGACCGGTGAATCTCTGCCCCCCTCTGTCCTACCGGGGGGATCGTGTTTGTTTACACCAGTGATTATGGTCGCCCTTAGGCGAAGTCGCAACGCCATTTGAATATTTATCGCGGCGAAAACAATCGTTGCGTAACGAGCGCCGGGACCTCTGGCGAAAACCTTACCGAGCAGTTATGCACGTTCATTATCTAAAGAGACAACAGGGAAGGCGTTTTTTTTTTGGTATGTAGAATGATATCCGGTTTTGTGATCACCGACCAGGACCGACATTGTCATAATCGGCCATGTATCCGGAGAGGTTGGGTAAAATAGCCCAAAACGAGACCTATTTACAAAAAGGATCATAACTCTGAATTACAAACACTTTTATTAAAAATTAAGTACTATGTGTTTTAATGGTACAGAGATTCTTAAACATATCTACTAGTGAATTCAGTTCTATCTGATTTTTATTGTTTCCGCTTTTTAACGACACCTACCTAAAACAAAATTGGGTACCAAATATGAGGCCGGTCCCATATTCGGAAAGAACCGTGATAATTATTAAATAGCTCAAGGTTATCTCTTGATTATTTAATGATGAAGAACAATGAAATCTTAAACTTGATTGCATACACTATACAATCGTATTTATGGAAGTGATTATTACACTTACAGAGTTATTTCTAACTTAATCGAACGCTTAAAAGAACTTTCAGTGACGTGTTTTACAATATGCTCTCTCAAGATGCTTAGTTGATTCGATGCAAATATGCCGATGGAACTAACAAATGCTTAGTTACGGAACAAAACAGCATCGCTACAATACATTCAAGAGTTCAGTATCGGAGATAAGCAGAGTTCTCATATTGGTGGAGGTCTTTTTGAAGTGATATTGATGTGTCGAAACCATTAGCGCATTGGTATCTTTCTGTAACAAGTCCCTAAAAATTGCTAAGAAAATAAGCCGTTTCTAGGGACTTCTCCCTTAAAATTCTAGTAATTTTGAACGAAATTGAGAATTTCACATCTTCCAGTGTTTTAACGCTTTCGGACCACTGTGTGACGTCGCTGGACTATTCGATCCGGACCGTTGCGCAGCATCTTCGTTCGCTTGTGTCTAGCCAGCTCAGCAAATTGGCTCTCGAACGGTGGTTTCCAGCTGTTTAGGGCGCGAGGCTCGCGGATGCCGCGCATTTGACGCATTAACACGGTCGGAACGGCGAAAGGGGACTCGATGTTCGGTGGAAAACAGGGACGCCGGGGAATTTCGGCCGGTTGACAGGAGGCAAATATGAGGGAATAAGACAGAACGCTGGACAAGGAGGGATCGAAGGGCCGAGGGCACGGGGCGAAGGGCGTGGAGGGGGGACCGAGAGGGGTGGAAAGGAGAGAGGGGTCCAGATAGAACGAGACGGAGAGAGAGAGAGAGAGAGAGAGAGAGAGAGAGAGAGAGAGAGAGAGAGAGAGAGAGAGAGAGAGCGACTGGGTTTCGTTTCGGGCTGAGTCGGGGGGTGGGGGGGGGAGCACAGGATTTCACGGGAGGCTGATCACGAATGGACGCGTCTCCCGCAGCTCTGCCGCTGACAGCCAGGAATTGGAATTGCATCGGCGTCGCTCGATAGCCAACCATCCCGCCAGTCAGCCAGTCAGGCAGCCAAACGGCCTAACATAGCACGCCTACCCTGCTTGGGCGCCTGCTCTGCTGCCCGTCTATTCCCGCTCGTACCTGCTTGCCCGTCTATGCGCTCTGCCTAGCCTGCTTACACGTCCGACCACGCACCGACCGAATCTACTCACGCTTTCCTCGTCCGAACCCTCGAGACCGATGCGATCCCCGTCTACGTCTACGGACGGGGCCGCGATCCACAGATATGCTACCGTATGTATGTAGGTACGGTACGCCAAGACGGATAGATGGACCAGGTGCCGATCCAACGTCCCATAAAGGTAGTCACACACGCTCCAGGCCATCGACACATACATACAGAGACCAGCTGTGTTCGCGATTCGACGATTCGGCCCTCGAGATTATACCGTCCGGAGGATGGAAGGAGCTGGCCCGGGTTACTATGGTAAATTTATCGAGAATGTTTGGATTCGGGGGCGATTCTGCGGCATTTGCGAGTTAATTGGTGGAGGGTATTTTGAATCTACGAACCAGGTTAATTATTATTATCTAAGGAAACAGATCCTCGCTGTGTTAACACCTTACTGGACGGTCACGAGTATACACTGCGGTGCACAACCACTAAAATGTTCTCGAGAGTTTTGAACATTTATATACCTAATGATTTGCAATATCATTACGTGAAAACAGTTAAGAAGGAATGATACAGTCGCGGGCAAAATTAAGTCGACACCCGTTGAAAATTGCAACTTCACTTTTTTAAAATTGGACTCTACTCGGCACCACTTAAGAAGGTAAAGGTTTCGCGCATGTCGTTGCGCGTCAATCTTGTTGTAAAGTCTCTAGATCACCCACTACGTCGTGATTATCCATATACCAGGTGAGAAAAATTTTGTAATTGTATCGTCTTAACCCCTCAAGCCGGTTTGACGTTTGCACGTCAACGTAAACTCATTACCTACCTGTGGCGGTTCGACGTATGTAAGTACCAACTCTTGGTACCTTTCCGCTTTCTTTTAATTAAACTATATTGCACAATACAGGGTGAATTCGATAAAGCAGGACACCTAAATATCTCCGTTACTTTTCGTTGTACAAAAAAACTTCGTAGGACAAAGTTACACTGTCTAAAGGGCCACATATAACGGTGTAAGAGAAAAAAAATTTCGAGGTCATTTTTATGAGATTTCAAGGTTATCGATGTTTTTTTTAAATGGAATGAGGTATTTTTTAATACATCAATTGATACAGCTGGGCATTCGTTATAAAAAAGTACTAACCTATGTATGTGGAAAAGTTAGTAGTTCAGGAGATATTTCAATTTAAATAACTCGAAAATGCCATTACTGTCGTACTAAGACGTTAGTGTTTACTTACTTGTGTAACATCTTAGCACGACAGTAATGGTATTTTAGAGTTATTTAAATCGAAATATCTCGTGAACTACTAACTTTTCGACATACATAGGTTAGTACTTTTTTATAACGAATGTCCAGCTGCATCGATTGATGTATTAAAAAATACCTCATTCCATTTAAAAAAACATCGATAACCTTGAAATCTCATAAAAATGATCTTGAAATTTTTTCCCCTTACACCGTTATATGTGGCCCTTCAAACAGTGTAACTTTGTCCAACGAAGTGTTTTTGTACAACGAAAAGTAACGGAGATATTTAGGTGTCCTGCTTTATCGAATTCACCCTGTATTGTGCAATATTAATCTCTGAATATTTCTCTAAATACTACGAACACACGGTATTGTCTCAATGGTCGCGTGGTCGGCGGAGTACGAGTAGGAGGGGATTCGCCAATGAACGAGTTCCGTTAGAATCATATGCGCAGTAGAGTCTTAAATTCGTCCTTAGTCAGAAAAAATGGTGCCAAGTATAGATAAAATATCAATCTAGGCCACGATCGCCCTTGAAAGTCTAATCTTTACGTTTATGTGGCGTAATTTGCATTATTCGACAGCATGTAGCTATGAAAATACATGCACAGTTGTATGCTTCGGAATAATGCAAATAATGTCCTCGTTCGCCGTGAAACCGTTCTAATTCGTTCTGAAACGAAGTTGAACAAATGAAGACATCGTGTCACCGGCTATGGAACATTATCGTACGCTTACGCGTTCACCAACTGTGAAGACAGCTCGATTTACCAGGATTGGGATCGGCGCAGCGCGGCGCGACGCGACGCGACGGGGTTCTAAAAGGATCGTGGCCCGTTTGTTGGCGTTCCCTGGGAGCTCGTTATTTGGGCTATCGAATAGATAGAGGTGTGTGGGCGGCGGCGGTGGCGGTGGCGGTGGCGGCCGTACGTTGACACGTACCATGTGCAGATACGTTACGAGCACGTATAACTCGGATTGATGCCGGTGCACGGCAGCTCCGCGAAATATCGGATACCCGGCTGCCTCGCCAGTATTGTCAGACTCGTGTTTTCGAGGGAATTGGATTTTTTTTATTTAAAGGACGACGCCTGTCCCACAATCCGCGATCGACAGCCGATCCCATCGCGTTGTACGCTGCCGTCCACTACCTGCCTGTACCGAATTTACCGCTTAAAAACAGACGTTATCCCGCGATTACGTTCCCTAAGCATACGAGAATCCTCGCGCAACAGATCCACGCGTCGTAACACGCGTTCATGTTTACCACCGTGAAAACGAATCGTGTTCGCAATCAATGATACGAAGTGTGCTCAAATAATTAGGAGACCGTGTTCATAACTATGCTGTTTTTCGTTACGTAATACTTAAAGTCAGTCTCATAATTTTAAACGAATTTTGGTTGATGCCCTAAGACACGTGTTCGGTCAATTATAAATGGCATAATAATCTGTGTGCGTAGTTTTTTGCGAATATCTAAAAACCTGAGGAAAAGTTGTTCAAAGGTGAGAAGTATATAATGACCAGTATCTAAACAGGCTAGTATTTTCGATTTCGAAATTTTTGAAAGGTGAGATGAATTGATGTACAGAAAAACTATTTCGATATATGAAACTTCAAAAGTTGAATTTTGGTCAGGAAAAATGGGTTTCCAGCCCATTGTGTCAACCATGTATAAATCTTGCATGGATTTGAATTTTCGAGGCATTAAACAAATATTTCGAAAACACAGAGAAAGACATTAACCGAAGGAACGTTTACACTTGCCACCAGCCGTCATCCGGCAGAATTCCGCGGGTCTCGCCCACCGCGGCGCACAAATTCGAAAGGCAAACAGCCCAACGAAGTTACGAGTAGCATCGAGCGTCGCGAACACGCTCGGTAGGGCAAGCGAAGCGGTGGTGGCGAAGGAGGAGGAGGGAGCGCGATAATCGTGAAGGTATTCAAAGGTTGGCGGGCCCGCCGTCCCCCGCGGCCGCCCCTCGGATCAATTCGCCCGCCGCGCCGTCGGGAATCGGCCGAAGAAATTGGCTAGAAACTTTATCTCGTTCCCCCGTCGATAAAATGTCGTATTGCCTAGCGCGGAAATAATCTCCGGGAAGCAGGATAGCGTCTGCGTTGCCGATTCATGCGGAAGATAGTGATCTTTACCGGAGCCCGGTACCGCATAAATGGCGTAATGCGCGCCTCCGTTCAGGCATTTGCAGTTATATAAAGACCGAGGACAGAGCGACGACGATGGCACTCTCTCGCTTACGCACATATACTCTCTCCTATCTCTGGAGAGCAGTTCGCGTTCTTCTATATACCGTTCTCCAGCGCACACAAGAGGACAAGATCGTGCACGTGCACGAGCGGCCGCGCGCGCGCGCCCGCGAGTACGTTCTCTTAGAGAGTCGCGCGGAAAGGAAAGAAAGGTGGATAGAACGGGCCAAAGGGCGGAGATTAAGGGTCGCCGAGGAGATGAGTTTGTTAAAAAGGCAGAAGCGGGCCAGCAGCACGCATCACGGACATCAAAGAGACAAGACGAAATGAAATCCAACCGCTGCCCGTCGCCACCCCGCCTCGAGACTCTCTTCTCTCTCTCCTCTCTTCAACCTTCCCCCGTAACCAACCCCCTCTCACCCCACCCCGAACCACCTCGCGTTCCTTTATCCACTCTCCTTTCTTAGCCCCGACTTCCTGCCACGCTGTCTGCGCCACTTTTTTCTTCCTCTTTGCCTTTCCTACAGTCTTCGGTACTCCACATCCGCTTCGACCCTCTCTATCCCTCACTCTCTCTCCCTCTCTCTGTCTCTCCTTCTCGCTTTCTTTTTCTAGTTCTCTCTATCTTTCCTCTGGCTCTTGGTTTCCTACTTTACCCTGGTACTCTAACCACTGTCGGAGAAAGAGCAAACCGGAGGAAAACACAGGGGACAAAGAGGGATGGAATCATGGTTGGAAGAGGGCACGCGAACCCTTTACCCGACTCGGCTTGAGCGTACTACTGTTGCTCCCGCAATTCCCGCGGCGGCGTCCCGCTCGGTCCTTTGCACGCCGGTGTTAAACGCAATTTTTAAGAACCGGCCCGAGTAATTGCTTTGTACCCGCCGCGCCGCCCCGGGGACACGTGTAACATTTGCAAGGCTCCGCCTGCGAGGGTCCGACGTGCCAATGGTTTTCACCAACCCCCGTCCAAGATTCGTGTCTGTTTTTCCTCCAGATCCTTTTTCCTCTCGTTTCTTCTTCTCCCTGTAGCGAAAACGTAGTCGCAACGTTTTCAAACCTTTTCATATAATTCTGTACTTTGAGCAAACTCCTTTGAGCTACACGTCACCGTCGCGTCGTCTTCATTTGGGTAGCGCGTAAGTGGCCGTTTGCGGGACCAGTTGAAAAGTTTCGGTGAACATATTCATCGTTTGCGGGAGAGAATAGTCGAATAAATCGAGGACCCTGTGATTTAGTTTCCATTTCACGCCAAAGAAACGATTAGCTTGCGACTGTATATCGAGGTCACTTTAGATGTGACGTTTATTGTGCTTAGCTGCGTAGACAAGTGAATCTATCCAGCGATTTCTGAATTTTACGACTTTAATCATTCCAAAACAAATAATTGGAAATGTATTGTTTGGCTTGTCCAGTTAGTCCTCTGTATGTATAGGGTTTTGACTGCCACAGTAGAATAGCCCGTCATAAGCCAGACGTCGACTGCAGTTACTAATTCAGCATGTTCCGGCTTATACTAGGGACGGTCGTGGTTCGACACGTTTCAGTCCGGCAACTGATGCGTTTTTGTTTTTCGATCCGTCTTTTCGACTGTTGATGTTGAAAGTGTGACGTAAACGAGACAGTAATCAATTCGCGCTCAACTGTTCGACGTTATATCACCGTGTATGTTAAAATACGTGTAATTCAAATACACAATATGTTCGTGAAATTAAAATACACGGATTAAGATAGGAATTTGTTTATTATATGTCTACACTAGGCTGAGCCTTATTTTTCGAGCTTAGAAAGTTGGAGAAAACCAAATTTCAAAAATAAAAATTTTCAAGTTCGATGCGGCACGTTTTCCCGTTGTTTAATCGATCGAAAATTTTGCAGACATTATTTTTTGGCCAGTGTTACAATTCTAGGGGACGTCCCGACAAAAATTCTAAGATGCTGAAAAAAGTAAGGTCCACTCTACTGTACACCTAAACGTGAAATAGGGATTTCTGTTGCACACACTATTTAGGATACTAAACATTCAAGCCAAATCAAATTAAAAAAAATATTAAATAGTATTTGAAACATTCATTCAGCCAAATAATGCCCCTCTGGCAATTATCGTAACTTTTACAGGCACCAGTGCCATCGAACGCAATCTTGCAATACTCCACTCGACCAGGATCTGCGTATCGTCATCGTCGGTGAATTGCACGCGGTACAGGATTATTTTGCAAAAATTACCATAGATTTCCGCGTCGTTTCACCCGAAACGACTCGAAAGTGACAAAACGAATTCGATGATTCGATGTTCCAGGATGTTCGCCGCCGCCGCGTTTCGGTTTCACCGTCCGCCAGCTGTTATTGAATGTCTTCGCTAGATCGTCCATAGGGGGTGGTCCCATTTGGCTCGTTGTCCGCCGCGTGCAAACTGCCGCAGGAATAATCGAATAATCTTCTTGGCCACAGCGAGCGACGCAATGGTCCGTGACGACGTGCGACGTGGAAACACGCGGAACCGGAACGCGATCTTGACGAACAGCCCGACTGTTCCTCACACGAGCCAGAAGTTGAGGAAGGAAAAGGCGTAAGTCCTGGGTGATGGTTTTTTTTTAGTGGGTACATAGTGGGGGATCCGACCACCCGATCCCCTGAGGGGGGAGGGGGGAATGCGAGGGTGATTTAGTTAACTTGCCTTTAAAAATTCCGGTTTGAAGCGTCTTACAGAATTAGCTCGAAAGGGAATAAGAACTCTATCTGACGAGATGCGTATAGCTCCGCTTTCATGCTAGTACCAAGCCCGAGATGGACGAGCTCAAGCCCTTTATGTAGCCGAAATTTGTTCAGAAAAACTTGGCAGTGGGCAATAGGAAAATCTGGAAGACATTCCTAAGTTTTCCATATGCATGTACTTTCCCATAGGTTGTTGTAGAAAGTGGTTTATTTGGGCATGTGAACCGGACGTCTTACATGAACACGTGGTTCCAAGAAGGGAGTAAAAAAGTCACGTAGCTAAAGCCTCCATACGTAACAGTACCAACTCTTAAAATTATCTTTCCAAATATCCTCACCATTGTAGAAAATTGATTGAAATATTTTTACACGCGCAGATGAATGTCTGAAATAAAAGATGCTTAGAGGGGACAAGTGTCCTTCCCTTAGAAAGAATTTTTTCGGCTTATTTTGAAAACGGGACCATTACCGAACTTTATTACTTGGTAACGATCGGGCTCTCCGAGTAGAACGTCGTTTGCGGAAAAGGGTACATCCGCATTGTACTCGCGAAGATTAAGTGGTCCCTTTTGTGCGGCGCGGCGCGGCGTCCCCTTGGCCCCTCGTTGTCGATGATCGTCGGTAGGCCGGCGTCGTTCGTAGCTATTACTAGGGAAAGGGGGCCGGGCGTTTTAACACGAGCGCAATTATGCCGCGGAACGACAGTGTCTACGAACATAAGTCATGGCTTGGCGAGGAGGCGTCGTAAAAAGGGCCGCCGGGGGGAAGTTATGCAAAATGGGGCATCGCACGCGAACGATAGGCACGCGTGTTTAAGCGCACGTGCCGCCGCACCGCACCGCGCCGGTATCTCGCAGCCCCAATTGCGAGCACGATTTTATCGGATACGCGCCAGTTTGAACGATTCTATTAGGTCTAGTAATAAAAGAAAGTAGACTAATACAGAAAGATTTTTTTATTGATTATCGATTCCATCTAAATAGGAGAAAATTTCCTATTTATTGCTTCTAAATTATGTATTAAATGATATTGTGATGTATTTCCATGAATCTTAACATTAGTTTTGTACGTCTTCTCAAATCACCAGAACCAACCCTGCGTTGTGCCGTATTGGGAATCGATTTTGGGACACTATGGGACAATGTTGTATAGTGATAAAGCACTGCATATGATTTTTTTATTTAAATGGTTTTTTATTTATTGAATTTTTATTTAATATTGAAAATTTGTATTTTAAATAAAACTAGATATATGTATTCACCTACATTAACAATAATGTACTTATAACCGATGCGTGTCCGGTGTGATTCCAATGTTAATGCGACCTTTGTAAATCAATAATGTTAGAGAAAGGAACATGGAAAAAGTTTCAGCCTTTAGAACTCGAATGGCGAGATTCTGAGGCGCAACTAAAAATAGCTATATACAGGGTCTACCAAAATTCGTGAAATTCCCGAAAGGGGGTGGTTCCCGAGACCATTTCAAGCGACATTTTCCTTTGCAAAAATGTTATCCGCGGCTTTGTTTAGGAGTTATTAACGAACAACACGGACCAATCAGAGCGCGACCTAGACGCGAGTTGCCACAGTCGGCCAATAGACAGTCGACGCGCCGGCCCGACTGTGCCAACTCGCGTCTAGGTCGCGCTCCGATTGGTCCGTGTTTTTCGTTAATAACTCCTAAACAAAGCCGCGACTGACATTGGTGCGAAGGAAAATGTCGCTTGAAATGGTCTCGGGAACCACCCCCTTTCGGGAAGTTGACGAATTTTGGGACACCCTGTATATATCATTGTTCAAAGTATTGTATTCAATAAATTAGCAAACATTTGTGTATTGTATGAGGTATTATATCCGGTACATATGCATACAATGAAACAAATCGTATAGAAAGGAAATATTCTAGGTCGGAAAAAATGTTCGGCATTAGAGTTAAAATATTATAGCTCCGAACGCAAAGGGTTAAAGCCAAATAAAAAAAAAATATGTAACCGGATACCCGACTATTGATATAAGGGTTAAATGGTCCAGCCTGTGGTTTAATGATTCTCGAATATTTTCGAGTAGTATAGTCAACGCGTTTTAACTGGAAGAACTCATTGTTCCTCGGCGAATCACAAAGAAGAACGGGCCGAGTGTGGCAAACGGCGAGCAAGAGGGATGCTGGCCCCTCGAAATACCCTGGCATTCCATTCAATTGATAGGGTTCGCGTGGGAGCAACCGCTTGTGGTCCGCGCTATCATCGGCCGCGTTATTAGTACGGAGGTGAGAGCGTTTTCTAGGAGCGTCGATATGGTCACGGTGGCAGGGGGTTGCTCGCTGTCAAGGGGTTGCGTGGGGTTGGAGGGTGTACGTGGGAGGTGCGGGTACATGGGGTTCAGCGTGGTTGAAGCGTGGCCGGTTCCACGCGCGACGGGGGTCCTTGTTAGGGCGAGGAACGACGACACGCACTTCGTCCCTGGGGTCCCTTTTTTTTCGCCGATGACTATAACCTCATGCTCGTTACCACATTTACCACCTTCCTCGGCTTTCTATTTTGTCGCATTTGCATTTATCGTCCCTCCGCGACGTTTCTTTCTGCCTTTCCGCTAGGTTGGCTATATTTTTAATATCAATGGATTCTTCTCCCGAGGGTCCTGCACGAGGAATCCCGACTCCCGTCTCCCGTCTCCCGTCTCCCGTAACCGCCACCCCTCGCCGCGCGATCGACGTATTGTTACGTCCCAGACGGGTAAAATTTATGGCGCGACGCGGCGAATTCTTCCCGACCTCTTATCTATTGGTATTTAATGATACCTTATTGCCTAACTAGGGTTATTAGCCGTTTGATGGGGGACCGCGTGGAGAATCCCTGAATGGGTCGTGATCAACTCCTACATTCAATACTACGGATAGGGTAACAGTACCGATTACCGCGGTATCATGCTCGATCGGACTTTATTTTAATATTATTCCTAATGAAAAATCATGAAATAATAATATACAATGAACCACGAAAGTATTTGAACGCACTTTTTTTTATAATCGTATCAAACGACCTAATCTTTTATAAGCAATTAGAAGCATTGGTTTACTAAATGATCTGCAAAAAAGATTTTCCAAAAATTACAATTTACGAGGTTGCATGCAAAAATTAAGAAAGCATTTTTTTAAACTTTTTATTTGGGCCCTTAATGAAAATTTAAAATGTTTTGTGGATCTATGTTAGTTATACACATGCTGCAAATTTCATCAAAATCGATTAACATACCCAAGAGCTACAAGTGGTTAAAAATGGTGAAAATCGTAGTTTTACACGACTTTTGATCAGTTTCGGCTTAAAATCCACTAAATCGTACATCTTTCGATGCGTGTTGTTTTTCCCTGCGTCAACCAATTTTGATGAAATTTTCAGCATATATATTTCGTGTATAACTAACATAGATCTACAAAACATATATTTTAAATTTTCATTACGGGCTCTAATAAAAAATAAAAACGTGGTAAAATGGTGCCTCTTTTACTTTCTCATGTAATTCTTGGCAATTGTAATTTTTGAAAATCTTCTTTACATGTCATTTGGGAAATAAATTCTTCTAATTACTCAAAAAAAGTCAGGTCGTTTAGCCCGATCATAAAAAAGTTATACTGTTTTAAAGTGCCTTCAAATACTTTTGTGGTACATTGTATTTTTTCACTGCAAATTCACTACATTTTATGGAAGAATAATGTGTTCCGAATACAAAAAAAAATGTATGGCCCTCTGAACCCAATAGAACATAAGAAATTATTGCAGAATAAAATCGATATCATTTTGTACGTATTACTGCGGTAACGTTTTCTTGTGGCATGTACTAATTACTGCGTACCCGTTACTGCGGAGTAGAATTCGCAATATAAGAGTGTACGGAAACAAACTACGTATCTCGGCATTAATTTAAATAAATACTGAGTAAAGTAACAAATAATTTTCTAATTTATTACATTCTAAAGGATTAAATCTTTTATTAATTTTAACACCGTAGTATAATATCACATATTTGAGTTATGTTTATTAACTTTAGTTTGAAGCTGTTTTAAATTAAGAGCATTGTCAAGTTTACAACATTGTATGTACATTCCTTTTACAATGTACACTTCTTTGTCTTTCTCAATTCTTCTTCCTTTTTATTTCTTAAAATCTCCATTAATTCTTTGTATCTTAAGTTTTCAAGTACTTTGTAATTATATTTCCTGGAGTAATTCAATTGTAATTCTGCATCATCTCTGTATCGTTATACCTTCTGCAGCGAAAATGTAGTTGGCAACTATACCTTTCCAACGGTATATATTTTCTCGCATAATTTTCATCGTTATAGCTGAAAATTGAAACGTGTTCCAACTGTTACGAAACTCCCTTACAAGTGACGATGTTTACGATCGATTTATGGAATTAGTCGGGATTTCTTAATAATTTTTTAAGGTACCTGTGCTAGAACCATTCGAATCTGATGCAACAGTTCGCGAAATTGTGTGATTGTATGACAATTTTGATATTATGGGTCAAAATACACGGAGTCATCGCAGTTGGAGGGTTAAAGCAAAAACAAGTGAATTCCCTCATCCTATGAAATAATCCCTAAAAACCCCTAAAACCGTTCTGTTTCTGTTTCTAATTAATACTGGATAGTTAACAGAGACACTAATTTCGTCCAGCTTTTAGCGATTCTGGCCGAATGTGGGACGCTTGAACTCATTAATTCGATTGCCCTGGAAAGTAAGTCGTTCGGCCTTGGAAAATGAAAAATTATTTTAAACCGTTCCGCGGTCGTGCCAATAAATCTCCATAGTGAAAAGACGACGCGACGCGCGACGGAGAGAATCGCGGAGAAGCGGCTTCCGCTTCGCGAGCCGAATTTGCTCGAATTTCCGGAGCGGGAATGATCAGATCATAAATATGTATCCCGGTGGTAACCTGCTGGATTTGTGGAACTTCTTTAATTGAGTTATTTTGGTTTTCCAGCGTGCAAACGGAGGGGAGCTCAACGCCTCCGTAAAATCCTTGTGGGAAGTGTGCAGCCTCGAAATCTTCTTAGAACACCGGCTTGCGGCAAGTAGAATTCCCCGGCATTCGGTAACCGTGTGATTACGTCGTTGCACGCGTACACCGTCTTCTTCTAATGAAAATCGCGCGGTAGGTGGCCCATGCCGAGAATGGAAAAACTTAATAGCATTTACGCGAGATACGCAAGGATAAAGCTGTCGGATTAGCAGCTGCCCCGGCTAAACCGCCTGCATCTTGCGTGCCGCGCTGCCTCGCAGATTATGCGATAATTAAAGTGTAAAGAACGGTTAAATACTGTTTCCACCACTTTCGTGCGAGTAGCTGACGAATGGATACCGGAATCTCGTTTTTTCTTTGCGTCGAGGTATTTCAAGGTGCCTGTGGAAGATTATTCGAGCATTTGCGATGCTCAAGTTTTATCAATCGTATTATATTAGGTCATCCCATAAGTCATGCCGACTTGTGTGTATACATTTCATACGTCGATTTATAAACTTTACAGCGATAAGGGACCAGTGCACTAAAGCGTAGCTGTTCGGGAACAGTCTAGAGAAGGTTTTCGTGGGTATAAGGTTATCAAGTTACCTTTAAAATGGCAACAAATTATCGAACAGAACGACGCATATTTCACCCAAATTGGACAATCCAAACCATGTTAGATAAAGTCTTGAAATAAAGGTCAAAATAATGGATTACTTTTTCCCCAACCTATATTCAGAGTGCATTTTCATTATCGCACATTACTTTTCGATATTCCAGTAATTCGTATTAGTATCCTACGATGATACACCTTTGCCGCTCGAGGTATATCTATTTAATTCAATAAGATACGAGCCAACGGAACCACGACCCTATTCTATATGAATAATGGTGACCCGATGGTGAAAGGGTCATCGGCTAGTTCACGTGTACCTATATGTATGTATGTATAGTGGCGACCCGGTGGTGAAACAGGCACCGATTAGTCCACAACAAATCTCGCAAACCAAACTATCCTCGGTTCACGTATAACTGCCTAACCCTCGGCTAGTAACAGAGATAAGGAACACCGCGTATAAGAATTTTCTTGGTATTCGAGGTGTTCCGATTATATGGCCCATCACGTTGCAGGTGGACAGTCTGGAGAGTTAGAAGCTGATCCGAAATGTACCGCAACCGTTCCCGGCATTTTAATATCAGCCGAGGTTACGGCTGGTCACGCGTTCATAAGTGTCGGTAGAGGGGTAGTAGCTAGGTGCGCCCCGGCACTTCGGGCACGGGGTACGGATCGAAAGGTGGTCGCAGGGGTGGGTGGCGGAGGGTGAAAACAGGAGGAGAGTCGGACCAGTCAGCTGTCTAATGACTGGTTACTGGGAGAGCTCGTAACGAGGCCACCGATAAGTGACAGGCAGGTATTCCGTCCCCACGTGACTAAGCTTGAAGAGGGTCGGCCGAGGTGGCCGCTCTCTCTCTCTCTCTCTCTCTCTCTCTCTCTCTCTTTCTCAGGGTGCACAACCAGCCAGAGAGAGGTTGCTTATACGTGTATACCTACGGTTCTGCATGTCACTGGCACTTGCCACCGCTTGCGGTCGATGCCGTTGCGGAGGTGGGCGCCGGAGGGGCCCAGGATCAAAGCAGTAATTAACGTTTCAATCTCGAGCAATGATCTCGTCGTTGAAATACGCTTTTAAGAAATGGATACGGTAATTGGACGAGGCGCAGAGTTTTCGCCGACCCTCGGAACTACAAATTACGTGGAACGGAACCGCAGAAGTGCTGCGAATGGACCGACGCACACGGCCCCGAAGAAGTCGGCGAAGATTGCGGCGCGCCAGCCGAGATGATTCATTTACGGGGATAATGCGCGCAGCGTGTTCAGCAAAGTTGAACGATAGCAGTTTCGAGTGCTCCGCTCTGTGCTTCACTGGATCGACCAGATCTGCTGCAGAGATATTGGCACAGAAATTGATTGTTCGAGAAATAGGGGTTACATTCTACGCAAAGATGATCTCCATAGAATTATAAATTATACTGATGACTAGAGTTCGAATCTCTGTGCATATATAACTTATGAGAAACTTGTAAAAAATACTAGTGAAATATGAAACGCTAGAAACATAATATCGACATATTACCGTCAACTTATTCAAACTATTAAAGGAAGAAATTAATGTTTGTACCATTCCAATATCTTACAATTAATGCAGAAAATCTTTGTTTTGCAGAAAGAATTCACAGTCCAGTAATATAACGATAAACAAGTGGTATCAATTAATTCGTAATGAAATGAATATTCTTGTACATGTTACATGGACGGGACCTAATTAATAATACACAGTCAATTAATTCCACTAATAGTACTGTGATTTACATACATACATATATGTGTATGCAATATATGCAAATATATATACAGCCAAACCAAACCCAAAGCATTATACATAATCAATTAACAGCATTAATGACGCTGCAAGTATTTATCTCCCCACCCCCCCATTCCCCAGATTTTCTGTTTTGTCGCATTTTTCCTCTAGGAGAAAACTCTGGAATGGTCGTCGGTCTAAAAAATAGAAAAACAGCCAACAAGCTTGTGCTGTATGCGGATTTAAAAGGAATGTGTACCGAGCTGTTTAAAAGGTACGCAATGGCGAGTACGAAGCATATCTGCATTATGGATCCGCTCGAAGACCGTACGAAGATCGCGGTGCCTAGGGAGGGTTTCATTCGTTCCCTCCCTCAGGGTTCCATAAATACAACTTGATCCTCCTCAGGAAGAAAGTATACCCACCCGCGATTTTAAATAGCTTGCCACGCATTAACGTACTTATATAGGCCACCTTTAACCCTTCGATCGCTAATTGCGCGTGATAATTTGAATAGAATTTAAAATGCGTTATAATTAATCATCGGCTTTGTAGGTACCGCGCGTTTCATAAGTGTATTATGCTTGAAGATGAAGAGCTTCATGGACATGTACGAAGCGTGTAGTTGTTCGCTTACCTGCTACCTCCGTTTTTTTTAAGTTTAAGGGGGGATTTTTTGTGTGACTGGTGCAAAAAATAGATTTTTTAAATTATATATTATAGAAGTGTGTAGAACCTGCATTGAAGTAAGAGGTAATCATTTTAAACTCATACTAAACGAAAGTACAAATAAACCGATCACACCTTCTCTGCATTTCCCTGCAAGTTTGACCTTGAATGACATTGAGTCATAGATCATTGAACTCATCTCAAAACGCATTATTCGATGGTGGATAAAAAAACATATCATTCCATTCAAAAAAAGAAAGTTGACCTTCACCTCACCTTGAAGTGCCAACCGGGAAAAATAAAAGTCCCACCACATGATGTCCCCCTCGATACTGAACAACTATCATCTGAAACATTTCTGCGTATAATCAATACTTTTGCAGATATTCGCCTGTAACCAGAATTGTGCTAATTCAATTACATTCTAATTCGATTACGTATTTGAATTACATTGTATTTCGATTATACATATAATAATTCAAATACGTTGTAACTGAATTACATAATTCAAACCTTTCAATTAATTCCATTACTAAGTATTTTAATCAGATGTGTAATTGAAATAAAATATAATTAAAATACAGCTCTCCAAATTATAGCCCAGAACTTTGAAGAAGTGCGATATATTTTTATGTTTTTTCGTTCATATACTTCAGCGCTCGGATTTATTTACTCGCGGCGGCCGAGATTCGAAGGCTACGCCCCCTTGCCCCTGCCGTGGCGGCCCTAGTTCTCCTACGCGCCTAAGGAGCTCCGAACTAGGAACTAGGACCGCCACGGGGAGCGAGACACGCGGCCGAGTCGAGGGGGCGTAGCCTTCGAAACTTGGCCGTCGCGAGTAAGTAAATCCGAGCGCTGATATACTTGTTTGCTGTCTGTGCGGCGCGGCGCGGCGCGGCGCGACGCGGCGTAGTTTCTATTCCTCGTCCTCGTTCATAATACGTAATGCTATTTCGTGGTTATGTTTGAAATTTAAAAAATGTGTAACGCAGAAGTTACTTCTGTTTAGATATTATAAATTTATAAATAATAAATTCCTTCTGTTTGAAACCTTCACATGGATTTTTCAACCTCTTTTTACCTATTACTTTATTATTCTTTAATTTTTTTATTTTAATTTAATTACATCGTAATTCATAATTAATGTAATTTAATTACAAAGTATTTTATCATTGTACTCCAATTGCAATTACGAATTACATTCTAATTTAATTGAATGAAGATTTGAATTATAAATTACAATATTTGTAATTATAATTCCTGGAGTAATTCAATTGTAATTCTGCACAACTCTGTCTGTAACGCTTTATAATTTCCAGCCTGTACAAACAATGAGATAGGGACACAGGAAATACAGGTGAAACTCATACATACGGTCAAATATGTAGTACGCAAGCAACAATCAAACAGTCAACGGCTAGACACGTAGGACACTTGTAGCACGCACACGTCACATTTGTTCCAACTGTTAGTGTTTACTTGTGCTACTTGTGTACACGCAACTAGGTACATTAGACGCAGACGCGCGTTACGTAACACCTATCGCCAACTAGCATCGGGATGTTAATTCACTAACGAACATTTGCAAGTTCTCCGAGTGATTTGTTACCGCCAGAAATGCTTGTAACTGGACAACGAAGTTTTATGCAAAATCGAAATTGTTTGCATTCATTGCAAGACACGGAATCTCGACACACATTTCTTTCTTTTCTTGATAATTTAAAACAGTAAAACACTAGAAAAATTGAAAAATACTGTTACATAATTTTCAGCCTATTAAACATATTGAGAAAGAAAATAAATTTCGATTTCATTCCAATTTGTTGCAATTCAAGTAGAACATTTTTATTTTGCATAAAGTTCCGCTGTCTAGTTATGATTTCTATGCGGCAGAAAGCGCGAGAGAGAGAAAGAGAGAGAGAGAGAGAGAGAGATAGAGTTAAATCTCACAAAATGAGTATCGCGGCATTACACCTTCTTGCAGTTGTTAATGTATTTTGACATAAATCCTACAGACAGGATGCCAGAGACAGGTTACCCAATCGTACCACGGAATTTTTGTACGATATACATAGAACTCACAAAATATTTGATACGTATTATTTTTTTAACTGTCGACATTCATGTTAAGGGGGTGAATATAGGGGTGAATATCTCCGAAACTATTAGGCCTAGACGGAAATTTCAAAATCCAATTTGTGCGTCTTTGAATGGCGAATCTTCTGGTGTAAACTAATTAAAAAAGAAATAAATTTTTCAAAAATACAATTAAAAATGAACTTGCTTTTGCACATTTTTTTCATGAAGATTAGTATACACAGTCTACATACTTTGAAAAAAATATTGATAATATTTATATTATGTTCCAAATTAAACTCACAGCCACAGTATATCACACCAGATCCTGTTTTAAATCGATCATATTTTTTAAAAAATTAGTTAAAAATATTTCGTCGAGTTCTATATCGTACGAAAAGTACAAGAAGGCTGAAAAAGTAGGCTCTTGTCTCGCTAAACGAACGAAGACGCTCTCGCGAAAATCATTGTACATAGATGGTATGGCGGCGATGCTCGACAGCGAAACCGAATTTTAAGAAACCGATCGCAAACGAGAAAGAGTCTGTGTCGAAATGTCGATAGTGGCATCGACTCTAATCCCATTTGACGGTACCGCCACCCTCCAGTCGCGTCCAGGGAGAGAATATCCCTCTTTCTTACCACCGAAACTCACCCCCTCTTTCTGTCCGTTCCTCTTTCAGTCTCTTCCTCTCCCACCGCCATTATGTTCCTTTTGCTGGATGGTTACGCGTCTCTATAGCAACCCGCCACCGAGGGCAGACAAGAGAACGCCGGCTACCTACGTACACACCCACCCCATCGAAGGGGTAGCAGGAGCATGCGTGCGCTCACGTGCTGGGCATCGCGTACAGAGTGACCCATTTAAAAAAAAGGAAGAAATCGTCGTACGAAAAAAAAAGAGAAAAGAAGAAAAAGAAAAAGAGCGACAGCGAGAGGGGGTGGGGGAGGGAGAGGTATAGAGTGAGAAGGCGGGGTCGGTATTTTTCGCCGACAAGAAGGAACGCCGGTGAGCTCGGTTAATTAGGTTGAGTACTTAGCGGGGAGGAAGTAAGTGGATTACTCGCGAAGTGTCGCGCGAAATATTTTTCTTCCCCTTTTTACTCTACCTGTTTTCCTTAACTACGTTCGGCGCGCGAAGGACACCGACAGCCTGGCACAGAGCTCAGCTTAAAAACTGTGTTTCAGAAAATATTGGACGTCACGCGCTTGTCCCTAACTGGTAATTGGATTTTGCGGCGGTCCCCCTCCCCCCTCCACCTCCTCCACGGGAGAACTACGATAAAAAGTAGAACGGACGCGGACGACAGACTACATTTACGCCTCTTTGACCAAGATGTATTCTTTCGGCGTTGTATTATCAACACTTTTTCCCCCGTTGCGTTCGCGAGCTCTTGTTTATGCAGACCGATCGGAGATAACAAGTACATATCTTGCGTTGGAGCGTAATTGCTGTTCCGCTAAACGGCGCGGCGGAACACTCGAGACCTCTAATTTTTTGTGTACCGTGGATATTTTGTGTTAACAGGTGCGTAAGATTTTCTGACACTCGTAGGAAACGAGATTACTGGTCTTGTAATTGGATCGTAGTAGAGCGTCAATTATCCGGACCTCGATTAACCGAACCACTTCTTAGGACCAGCATAGCAGTACCAGTTGATGTTGCAAAATGTTGCAGTAGTGATAAACAAGTCGTTAAAAAGAAAACTTATACATCTGCGAATTTTGTATAAATACCTCTCGAATTTAATTTCGTGTTTTATACATTTTTTGCAAATATATACATAGAAGTGATATTTTTCAAGTTTCAGACAATCTAATCACTCATCCATCCTTTTATCAAATAGTTGTGGACAATGTGTTAAAGACAAATTGTCCTTGGAAAATGTTAATTTAAATATTGTTACATTTATATTAAATCGTTGGAAAAATTATATTTAAAATAGATATTACTGTTATGCCTTTTATTTTCTTCAAGATAACTACAGTTTAATAAACATTAGTTTGTTGTTGGGTGAGGTGAAACGAGTGTACGTGAGGTTTTTTACATATTCTTTTTATTACAATTTTACGTATTTCTCTAGCGCCTTGCCTTACGATATCTACGATATTACGGTGTCTGACACGCGATGAAGATTCAGAACGCATTCTGATAAAAATGTATGTTAATAATTTCCTTTAAACCGAAATAAAATTCTATTTTGGTTTTGTTAATATACAGCTATTGGATACAAGACATACAGGTATACAATTTATATCAATATTCTCCTTTTTTAGATAATTGCGATCTAGAAAAAAAGTTCTAGTTACTAAAACCGTAAAATAAATCGTTAGGCAAGAGGTGTTAAGATTCTGCTCTTTTAAAAAATACAATAAGAAAATCGATTCTTTTTACCCATCTACATGAGACTGTCCCCTTAAATGGCTGCAGGGGTCGAAGAGAGGGATAACCTATCGGTATTATTTAAGGAAACACCAGGGCGAAACTAATACGCTGTCAATTGCGAAATTGGCCTGGTAATACCAGCAAGTTGTGCAAAATGCCTTGTGCCCGTAACACCCGTAAATGACGTGGGTGCGGATCGAGGCACGTTCAGAGGCAAGGCCCCTTGATGAATTGTCCGCACGTGCCTGCCCACGTACCGCACCTAATTACATGCTGATCGCAACGAGTACCTATATTGTCCTTTGAAATGCGAAATTGCCTATTGTCAACGTTTTCGCGGTCGAAACAACCGGCAGCCTGTAATCGAAATTTACCTCCTGATACATTTTCAATAGGGCGTGATACTACTTCTTTCGCGCTGCAGCGAACACCACATTTCAATTCGTTTGCCATTTATAGGCAATGCTGATGGCTTAATTAAAAAGATAAGAGAAGTTTCTTTTTATATTTTTATTATATCGAAGCAGGTATCTAAATAATAATAAAACGTTGCCCTATGCAATCTAAAGCAACATAAAGGATGAACAATCATGTGAACAACCGTTCTTCGGTGATTGAGATAGAAGAAAAATGGTCTTATTTTTACCTTTTATGAAGAATGATTGACAATTTTGTTTGCCTCGCCAACGGGAATACATTCTCATTGAAATGTACAAATTTGTTCAGAGCAAAATATTTATTTTTACGTATTTTAATCGTATCGAGAAAAAATACCGCAATAAAACGTACACCCGCAGTAATAGGTACATTTACTCTACAGTTAGCAGAGGGTGTTTCTGTCGATCGAGAGGCGTTGGCATTCGTAGTCCGTCACGGTGGAAAATTTCTCTGGTTTCGGGGGAGCAGCGTTTGCTGCCGCGTTCCTGACATGCCGCCGATCAACATTTATTTTTTTCCCATCCTTAAAATTGTCCATTGTGGCGTGAGTCGTGGATTGATGTGTTTGCTGGAGCCGTTGATAGATGGAGGCGCCCGCGTTGTCGGCGCCCTTTCTACCCCCTTAACATAGACAAATGCTTCCTACCCACCCCAACAAATATCTCTCAGATTTATTATGCGAAACCGCCCCGGCCTCGCCACGCGGCAACGACGGCGGCGACTACGTTCCTGAAAGTTTCGAGAGCAAAAAATTGGCGTTCTTTTATGCGCAGCCGTGCGTGCCGACGAGAGAAGACACGAACGAAGAAAAGCACTCCTCCCGATCCGTTGAAACCGGGACGAGCCCTTTTAATAAGTTTGATTTCAAGATCAACGTCTTATGCTGTATTAAGTAGAATGAAAACGGAAACGCGGCGAACGGAAACTTTCCTCGGCTCTTTTTTCCAGTTTCAGATTCATTACGGCCTTGCCTTTAAGCTTGACCATTCCTCGCTAATTACACTCCGCCACTCTAATTGAATATCTCTTCAGCGACAACACGGGCTAGAATTATTTCAACGCCGATGACTGGCGTCATTGGTCGCGTTCCCTGCGGACGGCGTTACAAGTGAGCTTCTGAAATATCTCTTTCAGACACAGGCCTATAGAGTTATAATATAATTAACGAGTCTACCCCTTAATCATTCTCTTAAAAAATTATAATAACGTTCTTTTTATTTATATTATTCACAACCGGGATTTTGGACAGCAACCGGACGGACGGATAACGTCAAAGGAAGAGGAGGGATACGGATTCTCTTATTGCGCAAAACGCCTTATGTCGGAAGAGAACTGAATTGTTTCAGAAGACGTGAATTAACATGACGCGGTTACCAACCTCAAATCGCCAACAGGATATCCGATTTCCGATCGATGAACTTGAGTCATCGATCCGGATAATCCCGTCTGTCTGTCTGGAATAGACAACAGAAACCGCGGGATGAGTGCCTAACCTCCCCCCATCCCGCGGAGCGGCAAAAAAAGGTGAAAAATAAAAATCTCGCGACATAAAAAACAGGAATAGTGGTAAAAAGTCCGGGGGATACAGAGAAAGATAGAGACAGGTGCGTATAAATCACCTATCGCCCAGTGGGCCGCGGTTCATTATCATTACTCGCGGTTCACGTGACACGCCACGGCAAACATAGCGGCGGCGGATGACGTTGGTGTGCCCGGTCGCCGACACTCTTTCTCTCTCTCTCTCTCTCTCTCTCTCTCTCTCTCTCTCTCTCTCTCTCTCTCTCTCTCTCTCTCTCTCTCTCTCTCTCTCTCTCTCTCTCTCTCTCTCTCTCTCTCTCTCTCTCTCTCTCTCTCTCTCTCTCTCTCTACCCCGCAAATTATTGTGGATATAAAAGCGCCGCGAAATAACGCCGCCGAACGAATGTACGAACGAACGAACGAACGAACGAACGAATAACCGAGCGAGCGTACGGGCCCCCGCTCACGTAAGTGCAAACGTACGTGCGGCCGAACAAAACGCGTCAGCCGATCTCGTCGCATATTTGTGGCTCCGCTATCCGGTCGTAAATAAAGTCCCTCCGAAAACAAAAACACAACGAAATAACGAACAAATGTACCCATCACTTCTGGTACATAAACCCCTGCACCCGTGTGCAAACCCCTGCCCTCCTGCACGTTCTCGTCCTCCTACTCCCTATGCGACCATTTCTCCGACCACCGGCGACGCCGATGACGGTGATAGTGGTCGTGAGCGAAGCCACCGACACACATTGATGATTACAGAGCCAGGGGTGACAGGAAGATTCGGTAAAATGCCATCCGACCGATCGTTGCAAACAATCGATCCTCCTACGCGCGGTCGTCGATGAGACCTGCTCTTTCGTAGTTTTAGATCGATGCTTGCTCGTCGGCGAGGATCTAATACTGGAAACGTGACGTTTTTGCCGTGATGTTGTTTCGTATATCGGCCAACGAAATACAGCACTTGGATCACGACGAATCGGAAAACAGAGAATCGAAAGCGAAACTCCGGAGAACATGTTTCGGTAATTATTTGCAAAAGGGTACTCCTCTCCCATTTTCATGATCTTGAAATATGTTGCCAGCCACATGGTTCTGAACAGCTTTTCTACATGTGTTTACTGTGATACTCGTTATTCAAGACGGAGCAGGGGCTCCAGAAGAGTAGCTACTATGTAAGCAGCCTTTATGTTGTAAGCAGCCTTTATGTTTGCGTACGAGTCGTGCGTATTGAGGCGCTGCGAGAATAAGTGTCGTATGCGATACGTGTGAGCGCGTTATGGCTGTGCGTGGCTCGCGAGAGCAGTCGTTAGTCGGTCTTAGTCTTACAATTAGTTTAGTCAGTCCTTTGATTAGCTTTAATTATTCTTTTAGTTAGTCTTTAGTCTGTTGTATCATAAACATCTCACAACTAATTATTATGTATTATTATTTTTTTTTAATATAATATGATGATGGAAAATAACCAAAATAAAAGTTCCGCTATCGATATTGGTTACATAGTAACCAAATCGATAATGGTTAACGGTGACTAAAAAAATAATTTCCAAAAGCGATAATAATAATAGTTATTCGTAACCAAAAATTAATTCCGTCACCGCTAATAGTTACCAGTGATCACAAACGTTTTGTAAATCTTAACATTTTTTAATTGCTTCGTTTCTGGAAAAATGTCTTTCTTAACTTCTATTCGAATAAAAATTCATATTTCCTTAATGATTTTCTTTCTGGAAAAATTTCAAAAATTACCGTTATTAATTTTTTTCAAAAATAGCAATTGATCGGAATTGTAGAAAAAATACTAAAAGTTGCATTTAACAACAATGCATTTTTAGGTGGGCCTATATTTAAAGTTTGGAAAATACGTTTTGAAGGTCTGTGTCAATTATATGCACTGTGCAAGTTTCATCGAAGTCGGTTGATGCGAGAAAAAACAACAGACATTGAAAAAAGTAAAAATTCTTACAATTAGATATAGGCCGAATTTTCACAATTTTTAAAAGTTTGTAGCTCATTGCAATGTCGACCGATTTTGACGAAATTTTCAGAATATGTTTCATTGACAAAGACCTACAAAAGGTATTTTTAAAATTTTCAATATAGGCCCACAGAAAAAAGTTGTAAAATGCAACTTTTAGTATTTTTTTCTACAATTCCGATCAATTGCAGTTTTTGAAAATATTTCTTTTCACATCTTGTAGTAAACTAATTACTTCAGCTTCCCAAAAAGGTTCAAATCGTATAGTACAATATTAAAAAAGTTATCGTCTTTTTTAGAGTGTCCGAATATTAATTCGAGTAACTGTATGTATTTTCATAAAGCTGTGACAGCTACATGCTGCGAAATAATGCAAATTACGCCTCGTAAACATAAAAATAGAACTTTTGAGGGCGATCGCGGCCAACTTGAACTTATCTAGCGCTTTTGACTACTGAAAATCCCCATCTTTGTATCCTCGAGAAATGAGAACGCGCATCCCGCACCCTTGCAATTCTGGAAACGAGTCTACCGTCTAAACAGATCACTTTTACCTTTTCGTCCAAGTTGTGAACGAACTACATAGTCGTCGTACCTGTCGTCGTGTACTCGAGACTGATTCCTCGGATCCCGGGTAGCACGGCTGGCCAATAAAACAAGATTCCTTCGGATCGGCACAGGAAAAGATAAATTGCGGTATTCTTGGGTACCGCGGACGCAATATCGGTGTATATTTACGGGGCTGCGGGATGGTGGAGGGGGGAGGGTGGGGCGGGCAGGAGGGACAGAAGGCACACGATCGTGGGGTAGCCGAGACGAGGATCGTGGATGGTGGTGGTGGTGGGTAGTTGGGGGTGGAGGTTTCTGGCGTTTCTTGCGAGACGGGGACCCCCGGGCTGTACCGCTCAAAAAACATTCAAATTAATTCCAGCCGGGTTGCTCCAATGATGGCGGCCAATGTTGTGCAACATAAGATGAGCCCTCTGGCCCCGCGTGTTCCTCCAGGAATACATAGTACACGTGCACACGAGTCTATCAACTCACAAATACGTGCATACAGACGTGTACGAATCTAAAGACGCGAACGTGTATACCCGAATATACAGAGTGTCCAATTTCAAGTGAACCATTCGAATATCTCTGAAATCATTAACAATATCGTAAAGTGTTTTAAACAAAAGTTATATATAAGATGTCTTAAAGACGTTTATTTCGGGACGTTTGAAGACATCTGAAGGTCGCTTTCAATTTTTTAAACCGATCTATGTATTTTTCAAATCGCCGTAAATTGTTGTAGTCAACGGATTAACAAGAAAAAAAGGAATTTATCCTTGGCTTTCGATCTACGGTATAAAAATGACTACGTTAATATGTTTACATCTTAACGGACCGAATGCGTGAATGTAGCGTGCAACAACGACAAAATGATCACCGCCTGAGAAACTAGGGGAGACATTCAATATGGTCACCGGTTACACGTTCCCCGCAGCGCGAAGACAAGATGGAGCTCCGTCTTCTCTTCGGACTTTTAAATATTTAAAAATGCACAATTTTCCACTCGATTTTGCCGCGAAAGACATGCTCAGCCGCGTCTTGTCTTCGCTCGGCGTGAACAGATCGCCGTCTTCAGAGACACCCTTTACACAACCGAGCGGCACGCTTATGCAGTCACGTTTTTATGTACAGCAGTCATCCCCGCTCGCGCGCGTTCATGTACCTGTCGGTCTACATATCCGTAAGGTACATGCCGAAGACCACCCCCTAACCCCTTTTCACGGAGGCATCGGTCCTGCCGCTCTCCCTCCGCCGCGCCGCGCCGCGCCGGTGATCCTCCTTTTTCCCGTATCCGTCGAGCCATCTCTCGCTGCCTCGTGTGCGAGGAGAAAACTCGAGAGTGTTGGTAACAACGCTCGGAAAGGAGCTTCGGAAAAAGGAACATTTCACGGATATTCTGTGCGGCCGTCTTTCTCTCTTTCTCTCCTCTCCTCACTGCCGGCTATCGGTCACCCCTCGGACTACGCTGTCTTCCTTTAAACGTTCCTCTCGGCCACTCTTTTTGCGTGGCCCCACTCTGAATCCCTGCCGACTCCTTCTGCTTTGCATGTCTCTGCGGAATGGCAGGAGGGGGCGAGCTGGTGAAGGGCCGTGGGATGAGCTTTCTTACAGGATACAGCGGAAAGAAGCGGAGGCCATCGAAGAAAGGACGAAAGGGAGGAACCGGCGAAAAGGAGACAGCCCGAAAGAGAGAGAGAGAGAGAGAGAGAGAGTGAGTGAGGGGACGGAGGGCAGCTGTGCCAGGGGTGAACGGAACGGAAAGAGAGAGAGAGAGAGAGAAATGATAATCCATTGGACGGTCATAACGCAGCGCGGCACCGTAAAGCTCACCAGACAAGAAATACGGCCAACCGACTACCCTCCCCGTTTCGTTCTACGCTTTCGTCGTCTCTCTATCTGTTTTCATCTTTCTCTCCGTCCCCCTCCCCCCATCCGAAAGCTCGCTGCGAACTTACCCCTGGTTATATGCAAACCGCCACCGTTCCCCCGGGCCAGTCATAAACTTACTGAATTATATTACGCGGACCCGCTGTCCCTCTGTCCGACCCCCCGCGCTCCCGCACCGACCCCCTTTCACAGCCCGAAACCCAGCCGTCTTTTTGCTCCCGCTACTCCAGCCTCGGACCGTTTTCGTGCGGATTTTTTAAAAATTACGGAACAACCCGTCCGGGTGTCTCCTCGCTCCTCAGATCCTTCGAATTAACCAGCTGGGATTCCCGTAAATCAGAGTTGGGCATTAATCAATTAAAATGTTAACCAAGATTGATTGATTAATGTGTACGATTTAAAAAGGTGATCATTGAAAAATGGACGATTGATTCAATCGATTGATGAAGTTAATCGTTAATCGTTGATTACAAAAAGAAATGATCGAAAAATCGGAGACTGATTTAATCAATTCTTGAAGTAATAAGAAGGGAGAGAGAGAGAGAGAGAGAGAGAGAGAGAGAGAGAGAGAGAGAGAGAGAGCAGATGGAGAATTGACAGAACTCAACAAGAACTCAGTTTACATCTTTTTCAGTATGCTTACAGTCAGAGTTGGGCAAACGCTAGTCGCAATTATGATTATTGACTAATAACTTCATAAGCTCTACAAAAGTGACTAATAATTAATGACTAAGTAAATACTTGAGCGTGACTATGAGTAATGACTACATAAGTATTTGAGCGTAACGACTAATGAATAATTATTATTAAAAAACTAAATTTTTATTAAGGATGAATATTGAATACTGACTATAATGGCATAACTAATGACTAAGTACGCAATCAGAATTTTACTATGACTAATGATTAAAAATGGTTAGAAGTTAAAATAAGACATAATAATAACAAAAAGATATCCTATTATGTAGTTTATAAACATATAAAATACTTAGTCTATAAAATCAAAATGTTGATGATCATATGCATGCTAATATATGGTAATTGCTACCATTTTTCTTAGATGCGAATCAAACGACTTGAGTCTATTCAAGAATTCACATAGAAGAATTATTTTATTACATGACGTGTGAATAAATTTTTGAGAAAATCGTAATTGGCAAACAGTAGATACTGCTTTCACAGGTTTTTTGCCTGAGCCTTTTATAGATTTATGACGAACAAAAGCAAGCGTACACAGCCATACATCAATCTTGTTAAAACCAAGTCCTCGAACATCTTGATAAAATTCAAGTGTGATTGTAGTTAATATTAGAAAAGTTATTTCGTTTAAAAGTGTGTCGAAAGGCTGTTTTGATTGACTGGTGAATTGTTTGTATAAAGAATAGATATACGAAATCGTTGCTCAGCGTGATCACAGCAGGATATCTGTCAATCGACAAGAGGATCGACACGAGGGCTTCTCGTAATCTTGCGGGCGTCACGTGAAGAAGATTTTCAAAGATTTACCCCCGCGGGTCGAGTGCCCATTCGATGCATCGATCGGTGCATTTTCAATATCGTCGCTGGCAACGACCAGTCACCGACATGCCGGGTCATTACTAAATGCAAATCGTAGCGAAACTAGGATCGATGAGTTTGCACGATGTACCGCAGGAGCGAGCGAGTAGAGCAGATTGGAGCGGAGCAGAGCGGAGCAGAGCGGAGCTGAGCGGACAAGCAAGCAAGCAGCGTGCGTAACGCTGTTTAACCGTTTAGGGGCTCGGGAAACGTTAACGGGGTGAGAATCGGCCGTCGCGTCGCACGGCTCGACACGCGCCTCGTTGCACGGCGATCAGCTTTTTTTTCCTGCTCGTCGAATTTTAATAACCTCGTCCCCCGCTCGCTCCCTCTGCCGATCCACGTGGGCGTTACCGGGGCTTATCAGCGTCGTTACGGATCGAAAAAGTCACACGCGACCCTCTTGATTTCTCAATTTCGTCGGACGCCACCGCCGCCCCTGCCCAGCTCGACGACGAGGGCAATTTGCTCCGACAGATTGCTCGTGAGAAAGGGAAATGAATTTGCAATTATAAAATGCTACTTGATCCACAGTGCTGTGAATATTTATAAACTCAAGAGCATTTTCTTTATTATTTTTTCACACCTGTATGTCAGCCGATTAATGCAGAAGCAGTCGTCACAACTATGGGTTCGTCGATTTGAAATATTAATGAAACTTTTTCTACTGATTCTCTACAGTCTACAGAGGAAATAAGCAGACACGTGTCCCAGCTTTTCTGCCAATGCTCATTTTTTACGAGGATATTATTAGGTGTAGAAATTAATTCGGTGCCTTGATATTACATTATTTATAACTCTGGTTTGAATGCAAATAATCGCCCGCCATTTTGTAACGTTTAAGTACCAACACTTACAGTTATGAAACATTTCAGATCTAGTCAAAACAAAAACTATTAGTAAGTAAGATGACGGTATCTGACGGTATCATGATTCACATACGGCACTGTATACTGTTTGCCTTTCAATTAAAAAATTCCATTTCAGCGGCCTTCCGAAGTGTTTTGGTTAGGTCCAAATGCTATTTCCGAAGTTAACTGGGCTCAACGGGGATGATGGGAGGGAATTTCTCAGCGAGAAAATCGAAGCGGATGGAGTCGTCATCGCGTGTCACAGAGACGCGCGTATCAAATCGTGCATTATAATTGGAACGTGGACGTGGACGTGGACGTGGACGTACGTGTACGTACGCGCAGCACGTGCCGGCACTGGGTCGCCGTTCGAATCACAGTAAGACCTGCTCGTATATTATTCCTATGGAATCATAACTCTAATTCTCGATATCGAATCGAATTACACGGCGATTGTTATGGGAGACGCTCGACGGACGAGTGCACGATCTGGAAGGGTGACTGCGTCTGAGCAAATATACCAGTTATTAGAGCGTGGTAACAGGATGTGCTCGATGTCTGACACTTGTTTGATAGAGAGCAATATTTCCCGTGTGAGGAACGAGCATCGCCTCCGCAAATATAATAAGCTTTTATATGTATAGAGAGAATAATATCAATATGAAACAATTCTAGAGAAAATGGAATCATACCAACGAAACGACATTTTAGTAGAATGTAGTTTATTCTTGGGATTTGTGATCAGTTACAAAAGTCACTTTAAAAGTACAGTAAGTTTTCTTAAATATAATAGAACAATTTGAAATGTTTAAGATGTTAAGAGGATTAGTTAACAATTGGTTGGAGTCGCGAAGAAATTTGAAAAATTGATATATTTTGTAGATTTGTGTCAGTTGTCAAGATTGACATTCTAGTTTATTATTATAAAATTTTTAATGAGAAATTCCAGTTGGATGAAGATTTAAGAATACAGAAATTGAATGAAACAATAAATAAACTGTGCGGTTTATGTATTTAGGACAAAATTGAGCGGTTGAAATTTAAAACGGTGAAAAAATTAAAATAATGTAAGAATCTCAACGTGTCCGCTTGCAATTTAGTAAAATTCTTAATGAAAGAAAGAACTTTCTATTGGTCTCCACTTCTTGGAATTGATGCAAAAAATGTGAATTTTACATAAAGATCCACATTACTCGAAATATTATTTACACACGACTTTCTGTTTTCAATTCTTCAGTACTCGTTAAACTTGTTGCATATGCTTCCCGAATTTATAAACGTCGAAGGATGACTTGATCCAACAACACGAGGGAGGGAGCTCCTCGAAAAGGACTACTAAATCCATATGCATCCCTTTAGGTACACAACTTGAACAAACATAAAGTCCAAAGCCCTCCAAAAAGAGATTTCGAGTCTGTTCACCCCTGCTCGCAACTGAATCTATTAGCCTCGAATACCCGCCTTCATGTCTGTCAAAACCAAACTCCAATCTATACATTACAGTACATACAAATAATCTTTCTCTGAATACGTAAGCAACATAATAATATCATGAACACGTTCTCTGCTTATACACGAAATCATGATTTCATTTATCTCTTCACTTGTCATATAATACATTGTTTTTCAAACCGACGCGACGCGACGCGACGCGACGCGACGCGACGCGACTGTGCGGTTATGTAAACTTCGGTTATGTAAATCTTATCTTATAGTAAACTATATTGCTGTCGATGTTTGTATTTATAAATATTTCGAATATGTCGTAAATTGTTGAATTCGCGATTGAATTTAATTACTTCAACAATTGTTGGCAATGTTTTCCGTCATGTTCAATACACAGTTGTGCGCGGTAGTGGGGGTAGCGGCTCAAGCGTCGAAAGCTCGCGAGCAGTCAGTTGCCCAAATAATAGGACATAAAGCATACATACGTATACATACACTGCTGTGCAAAAGAAAGAAGCACCCGACCATACTTAATGGAAACGCGTAAACAATCAAATAAGAGAACACAGTAAGTTTTGAAGAAGGATTCCGCCGTTTAGTTGAATAGTTCTGAGAATATGTGTTATAGCGGATTATCTACTACTTTAAATGCAATAAATCAATCATTGTACAATACAATTTCCCCATAAAGATATTGTTTGTCGTTATATCTTATAATTATACTGGATGCTTCTTTCTTTTGCACAGTAGTGTAAGTATTTCAATTTTTTTTTCTCATATTTGTCCAATGGACACTTCTGTTCCTGTTCGAGGGTTAAGGCGCGCACCAACCTTTCCGCGATCTTACCAGGAACTTCGACCCAGTATTTCTTTCATGACCAATGTACCCCATTGATCGTACGGTGCGGCGGGCGGTGTTGGTTCTCTCTCTCCGAGTTCCTTCTGTCATAATACACGAACAACGTAATCAGAATTTACACTCGTCTAAATCGCGTATCAATCATCCCATACCCGGCGTGGCCCACCCTCGGCTCGGTGTACCTAAAGGGAAGCACGCGTGCCCCCTGCCCTCGTGCCGCGCCGCGCCGGAGAAACTATAATGCATTTCGCGCCAGCGAGCGTCGATCTTTCGGACGATCATCCGACGATCGTCCGTCCACACGTCCGCCTGATTCTGCGTGTCCGTATAAGCTCGTTCGTTTTATGGGTTGCCCTCCTGCAGCGGCACGAGCAGTCACGTGCCCGAGGCGCCCCCCTCAAACGGCCTCCCTCGACCCTCAATCCTCCCCTGTGTCACCAAGCCGCCCACTTTAGACGCCCCCGAGAGGGAAGCAGAGCAAGGAAGAAAGAAAGAACAGTCCTGGCACGACCTACCCTCGTCACCTCCGCAACGAGCTCACCCGCTTTCATTTTTCCCCCACTTTCGACGTCTCCCTCTTTATCTCTTTCTCTCTTCTCTCTCTCTCTCTCTCTCTCTCTCTCTCTCTCTCTCTCTCTCTCTCTCTCTCTCTCTCTCTCTCTCTCTCTCTCTCTCTCTCTCTCTCTCTCTCTCTCTCTCTCTCTCTCTTTCTCTCGGACTCGCTCTTCCTCTTTCTCGACACCAATTCTCTCGTCCCTTCCTCGCGCACGCGATCCGCCGTTCGCCGCTTTAATAAAAAGCTACTTACTTTTTGGACGCTGTCAACAAGAACGCCAACGCCTCTCGTGCCGTCCACGCCGCCCAGGGATGGAATTATTGCCGACTGATAAGGGACGATTAACGCCGGTTCGACGGGGTGGCGGCTTCCCTGATCGGGACTTGTCGAGGAAATGAGGAACAAGAGGATCTTGATGATCCGAACAACGAAGTGAAGAGAGCGCCCGGTTTATTTGGTGCTCCTTTTGAATAAAGAAAGTGTGGTCTTAACCTTTCAAGTCGATTCAATGTACAACGCGTACGTCCACTTAACCTTGTTGACTGTTAAGTTGCTCAATTAATCATATTTCTAGATTTATCGAAACACCTTAAAAAGTTCAAGTTAATCGGTCAAGTGGTATTCATTTTATGTAATTTTTAAGAAATCGCAAAGAAAAGTATTGAATTATCCCAAATTAATTACCGCCTGAGCCCTTAATTAATCGTCGTGATATTATCGACTTGAGAGGTTAATGGATATTCGATGATTGCGTTGAGTAGGCACGCGTTTATTCAGATTCAACTTGCTGACGGAGGAAGACGAGTTAACTCATTATTAACTCAGTACAGTAAATGTACTGGCCTCGGGAAGAGGGAAGAGGTATGGGAAGAGGTTTTAAATTCGATTACTAGATTTGACGCATACAATAACAACACGGCAAGTTAATGATAAGCGTGGTAAAAAAACGTGCGATTAATCAGAATCACAGAGAAAATACTAAAATGGTTGTTGACAATTTTTTGATGCGGGCCTATATTGAAAATTTAAAAAATACGTTTTGTATGTGATCGTGTACCCTTCTGTGGTATAGGCAGAAGAATAAAATATTTAACCAAGTTTTGTGTTTTTTCAATGGTCTTCTTTACGGAACAGAAATATTTAATAGAACTCGAAGCTGGCATTTAGTCTTGGAGAACGTAAATAGGCATAACGATGCACAAGTAAAGTTGTTAGAATCCAAGTATGTATGTATCTAATGAAACAAAGGACAATCGCAAGCTCCCACAATAGAAAGAACATTTTTAATATTATTATCTTAACAAGACCGTAAGCACTCGCGCAAGAGGTACACATTTTTCATATTCTGCCGCGATATTTGCAGAGTAGGTTAATTTTTTCTTCTCCTGCAACCTCTCCTTGAACCCGGCGGCCATCACCGCATTAAAAACTTGCTAGTTTTAGAGCGAAATCTCGTAATTAATCTCCTCCCGTAGTACTAATTGTAAGTAAGTTTACAGATTCCGATTGAATATTTGTTTATTAAAATACGTGTGAAAACGTACTGGATGATAGATATACTAATATTAGGACACTCTCTCTCTCTCTCTCTCTCTCTCTCTCTCTCTCTCTCTTTTAAATATACACTCTGACAATGATAATTCGGAAAATGAGAACCCACTGTAACTTGATGTGCGAAACACAGGAATCAGAAAATTCCGAGATGCAGCGAGACCACTACGGGGAATTTCTACCACCCCTAGAATTAGATTCTAAATTTAGTAAAACGGCGCGCCGCGCCGTCTCTGGGATGGAAACGATCTTGCAAGACAAGCGAGGGAAAAGAGGAGAAAAGTCTCGCGACTCGCGCTCGTTTGTCACCAGCTCGCAGCGAGGCTATAATTTCGACGTTTTCCGTTGCGCAAACAACGAGCTGGCGGAAGAAAGGGGTCTCTGGGATGGGGGTGTACGGGGGCGGAGAATCTGTATAACGGCAGCAGGACACGTAGAGCGGCGTTGAACTTTAATATTACAAAAAGCTGTAATCCGACGGGCAGGCCAGCTGGAGCGTTAACCCTGGCCACCCAATTTATAAAAATAACGATGAAATTACTGTTGCGTGAAGTGTAGCGTCACGCAGGACACTGATGCAACGATGCACCGCGCGAAAGGTTGACGAGCGTCCAGCGTCCAGCGGACGGTGGGTTGGGTCCAGTCACATGGAGACCGGCTCGTCCCGAAAAGGGGTGTCCGAGGGGGTAGGAGGATCGAGAGGGGCCATGGGGGCCGAGGGGGCGGCAGCGTGACGCGCGCGTTTTGTCCGTCATCAGCTAGCAGCGTCGGGGCGTTGATGTTTTAGTCTCTCTACTCGCGTTTTACGTTCGAAAAAATATGCGCATTGGTACGTGAGCTAATCGGCGGTAATAACGAAATCTCGGATCCGATTAATTAAAACGGTGAACGAGCGCGGCACAGCTCGAGAAAACCAGCTCTCCCAATTCTTTTACATGTGTTAGGTTTCTCGTCCGATCATTCGAGGCCCGGTCTTTTAGAGTTCGTCGATAGAGTTCGTCTATTCGCTCAGAAATCTCGACAAAAATCGTACCTATCCTTGATAACTATTAGAGGTGTGCAAGATCCCGCGAATATATCGGTTCGGGCAAATCTCGAAAACTATTCATTTCTCAGCATGTCAAAACGAATAGAATGACGTATGTCACATGTCGAAAGGAAGGGGGGGGGGGCGGGTTCAAGAACGTTAACTTTTTAAATGCCAGACTGAAAATACATTAGTTTAAAGTTCAACTTTGCAAAAACTAGGACGGACTTAGCCCACTCCACCTTAGTCGTGTATAAACTTGTAGACTGTAAAAGCATTTCTTGATCAAAGAGCTTTAGAAGATTTGTATTTTAAAATCGAGAATTTCATACGCAGCAATGTTATGCTAATAACAAGTTAGACTGTAGCTAGTATGTACGTAGAAGACTAAACAATAAAAATTTCATACTCAACGGAATTGAATTTTTTCTCTCGCCAGACTTGGATTTTTTTAATGTACATTTCGTACGGTACGAACGAGTATATCTTGGTTAAACAAAAATTGTCGACTCGCTGCCGGAGCGGCGCGGCGCGCAGCTTCATCGAATGAAACGGTGTGGTTCAGTGGATAAATTTCGAAACGATCATCCAGGGTTTCGTCCTCGTTATTATTAAATCACGGCGAAACGCCAGGAGGACGGCGCGGCGGTTCTCCTCGTCCTTGGAACAGAAGGGAACTGTCCCTCGGAGTTCACGGTAACCCTCCTCCTCTTCCTCCTCCTCCTCCCCCCATGAAACCTCTGCCCGCCGCCGCTCACCCTGTCCCCCACCGTAGAATCCTCATTGGGCCGATGCTAACAATGTTTGTAGATATATTGTATCTCACGCATCACTTGGCCCGCAAATTGTTTTATAAACAGATTATTGCGACAGCGGGGTTGCTACCAGCGTGACGCTGGTAATATACTTCGGGGCCACCCCCTCGCGACCACCCATCCCGTCGACCCCCCACAACCCTCCTCCACGTACACAAGAACTATTCCATTGTCGGGAATATGACGACCGTGCTGCGCGGCCTGGCTCATCGTCGAATCCTGGCTCAATCTTCGATACGATAAAACCCACGGCGAGCCGTCGCGTCTTGATCCTCTCGATTCGCAAAGACAAGACGACGACTGACCCGGAACAACAGCGCTGGTTTCTATGAAGATCGTTTCAATACACCCGGTCGCCGCGGACCCCCGGAATTGAGTTTCGAGTTCGCTGTCGGAACGTTCCTAAACACAGCACCCGAAATTGTATTCGCGGTTAGCGAGCGAAACGTACTTATAATTGTTAGCGATCATTCGAGGGACAAATAAAATTTCGTTATTCCACTATGATCGAAACTTGACGCTATACAGGCTGTTCCATTTAAATTATTAATCATGTCGAAAAATGTTTAAAACGAAAGTTGGTAATTATAATTATACTGGAAAGGGTACACCTTGTCCTTTTGATTTTGATGACCTTGAAATATTTTGTCAAGGTCGTCATTCTCAACAAATTTTTCCTATAAAAACTGTTATTGCCATTAGAATGCGGATGAAATTAGAAAAATAGTTGTAATTCGTGATAATTAGGCTAACCTACAAATTGAAAGATGTGTCAAAACAAACGATAGATGTCATGAAACATTGATTTTGATTGGAGGCTTCGCAATTTTGCGCTACAACATAACTTAAAAATTCCCGTTTAAATTCACTTGCTACATATAGTTCCTAGATATATAGTGCTAGATATAGTTCCTTATTCCCCATAAAAATGATCGATTCGCGGAATCATTTTCAAGGGTCTATACTATTAAAAAATGCAATTTAAAAAATCGATATTTTTGGACCAGTTACACACGAGAATCCCCTCTTAATGGCTTACGTCGCAGTGAAGGATGTTCGCAACAGGCATCCACGATGAAGATCGAAAGGAAGCCATTGCGAAAGCGCTGTTTCAAAGTTGGTGTAGAGGGGCGGGAGAAGAGAAATTATACAGGATCGTAAAGCCACGCGACCGGAGACGCCTAGCAGGCGCGTCGAAGTACCGGGAACGTTAGTTCTTCCGTCTGTGCACGAATAACTAAATTTTTGGTCCCCGCTCCTTCAGGACCGCGTACACACGTATACCCAGCAGAGCTGCTCAGCGTGCTCGGGTCACAGACCATTAAGTTCCAGGTTTACCACAATAAGCACGCTATTCCGCCCTGGATGGCGGGTTACCGCTATTACCGAGCCAATGAGCCACGGACACTGATTCACCGGATTTTTCCCGTTCCCGGAACCAGAAGTTCGATGCAACTGCCTTCGCTGTACTCCTTACCCATCCCCCGGTTTAACGTAATCCGCTCCGAATTTTTCGAGTAGGTTCTTCATTCCAAATGTGATGCGCAATGCTGTTGCTAATTAGGTTATGTAAAAACGTACTTTCTATTTTGTAAATAAAATTTTGTGATTCAAGTAACCATCGTTGCAATCGACATGGCCTGTCCTACGATAGAATTGTATTAATCTATTATTATGAATACAATCGTTTTGCACGCACTTCTCAAATAGGGTCGTACCGCAAGCACTTGGAAATAGGATTATAAAGAATTACTTTTGCAATAGACCTCAATTAAATTTTCCCCCTAAATAGATGTGACGTAAAAACAAACGTTTTTTGGTGTCGTGTGAGCTCCATATTACCATTCAACTATGTCTTCAAGATACGAATGTATCTTTGAAAACAACAAAGATAATTGAGGTAGAAACGTTAGATGACGCGCCCTGTATAATCTTTAGAGCGTCGAATGCTTGAAGCATAAATGGGAAAAAATCAATATTGTAAAGAATTCAATTTTGAATTTAGCCCGGGTTTCTACGATAGCGGGTTTCGACCACCGCGCGTCCCGTCCCGTCCCGTCCACGTTCAAAGACATTGAGTACCGAGACTGATCCCGGCGCGGCAAGTTTCGTTTACTCTGTCGGAAGTCGGTGATAAGTGGTTCTCCAGTCCGGAGTGTCAAGCGAGGATACGATGCCGTAGCGATCGCGGGAAGTTCGCGCGTGAACATCGAGCGCCGGTCGAAGGGTTAAATCGGTTACGTAGAAGGGTGAGCACGTCGTGTCGGCGCGGGCAGTGTTTGCCACGGATATTTTCGAGCCTGGCAATCCGCACTTTTATGCGCGACCCTCTGGAATCTATCGAGCAATCTTCACCGGTAATCGCCTTGACGAGTTATTTCTGTAACGTTTCCCGCGCGAAAGGGGGTAAAACTCCCGTAAGAGGCGAGAGCGTAGGCAAGAGGAGGGCGTACAAAAAAAGAGAACCGACGCGACGCGCAAGTGTGCGACCGGTGAGATGCCTCGCACGATTACCTACCCAATCTCGAATATAATTTTCTTGTTAGCCGTAAAATCGAATCAACGTCGCCGGTGCTTAGCCGCGCGTCGCCTCGACCAACCCCGTTCAAGTCTTCATCTCCACCCCTTTTCTCTCTTTCTCCTTTTACTGTTCCCCTTTCATCGTTCACGGGGGGATCAAGCTGGAAGAACACGCACCGCAACCGACGACAACGACTACAACCAGGAGAATAGAAAATGGAGAACGGAGAACGGAGAATGGAGAGTGGAGGAGGTACGGGAAGGGAAGGAAAACTGGTTCGATCGAAGAATCAAGCTGTCGAAATCCGCTGTTGCTTCTCGCTTATTTCGTGGTCCCCGGGCCCCGGGTAATACGATTCCCGTGACCGTTTCGTCGAGTCGCCTGTACCCTCCACGGCAGCCAAGCTCAGCCACGAACTGCCCTGCCATGCCCTACCCTTTGTTTTCTACGTGGCCCTCTCAATTATTCCCAAATAAAAGGGCGCGCTGGGGTTAGACCTTCTCCCCTACCTACTATCTCCTCTGCCCCCGCCTTCTGTTCTCGTTCCGTTACTTTCCTGTACCGCGAACTTTCGCCCCTTCGCCTCTTGGCTTCTGGAAGATTAAAACGCTGTTCTTCGGGGGAAGTACCAGGGGCGGGGCTTGATAGACCTTGCTACGTTTACTTGCGCCCCGTATCTCTTAGATAAGAAAGGGAGGACCGTTTTATCGCGAGTCGCCCCGTGGAACCACGAAGCTGGCAGTGAGAAATTTGCTAACATCCTCGTTAACTAGACTCATCGTGTCTGTCTTGAGAACGAGCTTCGAATTATTAGCAGAACGTGGGGATAACGCTTAAAATATATCTTCCAAAGTCTTCCTAAATAATAAATTCTTACTTAAAAAAAAGGTTATATTGAAAAACATTTAGTACATAAGTTGAGTCACACTCTTATTATCTACAAGATACTAAATTTTCATTACAAAATATCCAACAGAAGTAGGGTGGCAACCACTGTTTATGAGACGGTTTTTATTTTTCATCCGAATCAGAAAACGAAAAATTCTCCTCAAAGAAGATAAAAAAAAACGGTCTCGGTAAAGATTCAATATCTAAGATATTCACGTTCGGAAGAGGTACCAAAGCGTGTCTGGATACTAGACTGTTTGCGCAAGGATCGAGCTGTTTCTCAAATGTTTCTCCGGCTTATTCAAAGTGCATCGGCGCGTTACTTTGATAGAATTTATTGCGGGCGATGCACCGGAAGTGGTCGTTTCGAGCTAGCGTAAAGATGCACGATAATTGATTGATAGAGCAAGGTGGGAGGAAAGCTTCGAGTCGAATTTGCATCATTAAAAATAATTACCCGTTGTCGAGGGCGCGGCGCGGCGGTGCCGGGACACGACAATCGCAGCGACGATAACTGCGGCGGTTTCTTTTCTTTTCTTAGCAATTATTATATTCTTCTTCCCGTCCAGGTCGATCCGTCTCGACTTATCGGCCTACCACGGAACAGAATAATAGGCGCATCCTGCTGCAGGAGATTGAAAGGAAAAGGAGGAGTGCCTTCTACCTTAGCCAGGTTCACTGGTAAGGGAGCGAGTGCCCTCTTCTCCTATGCGCCTCGCTGACTACAGACCACGGAGTTGAATCAATTAAAGTTTAATCCGGAACCAGGATCGAGAGAAGCAGCCCCTTCGTCCACCTTTCCTGCCTTGCTACCCTACCCTCGTTCCCCTTTCACTCTTTCCCCGCTTTTTTCTTCCGTCCTGTCTCTTGTCCCTTTGTTTCACCCCCTTTCAACCTTATCCTCTTCCACCTTACTGTTTCTTTTGTCAACTCGTCTCCATATTCTTCTCTTTCATTCTATCGAGTCATTCAATACGTTCGAGCTTATTAGAAAGAGCTGCGTGTGAATGTTTGCTTCGATGATCCGCGGTTACTTTCCGCGCTCCGAGATTTCGCACAGGCACATTCCAAAGGAAATTACTCAAGCGACAAATTGACCGAACATGCATTGATCGCCTTCGTGCATACATCCCTCGGGATAACAATTTGTAAAAACTGAACTTCAAGTTACCGTTTAAATTCTTTCTGATTCCGTGTCAAACCAGACTCAACATTCACTTCTGCACTGATAGCTCCTTATTCGACTGATTTACATCGCATTTATCGATAACGCTGTTCTAAATAGGTTAGTCGAATTACGTAAGGGAATATATATGATGATGAGATGTTTTGGGACTTTGGACGGTAAAGGATTAAAGTGTTACGCGAAAATGGATGAAGCAACTATTTCTGAGAACCGTGCCAGAGTTAATCATGCAAAGACCCCGTAGACTGTATTGATCCTCTTAAGGGGGTAAATTCGTTTTTCCAGGATTGCAAGGGTTCGGGATGCGCCTTCTCATTTCTCGATACAAAATCAAAATGTGGTTTTGCAGTATTAAAAAGTAATTTGCATTATTCCAAAGCATACAGCTGCGCATGTAGCTATTTTCATAAAGCTGAGAAATAGCACTTACTACTGAAAAAGCCCATTTGCATTATCGAGAAATGAGAAGGCGCATCCCGCACCCTTGCAATCCTGGAAACAAGTCTAATTTGATCAAACTTACTATGCGTCTGCGTTACTCCTGCGCACAATACCAATCTCTCCGCTATTATTCTTTTCGTGTGTGCATCGTTCTCGAGCGTCACTTGGACACCTCTTTCCTCATTTTCCGTTTCCAACTCCGTTCGCGTGTTTCTTTTCTTCTGTGTCGCGTGGTCGCACTGTTTTCTCCATTTTTCTTTCGTCTAGCTGTGTATCGAAAGATTTAAATTACTTCGGCGACGACGCGACAAGAAACGAAGGGGGCACCGCGAAGATCGAAAATAAGGGGCGATGACTGGGGAGAGGAACCCGAAGAAGCCCGAGGGGTAGTCACGGGGAGAGTTGCCTCTATAAAATAGCGGTAGAGGGGCTGGAGAGAAATTGGGGATCCCCAAACTGTATCGCTTACGCGTGGGGCGCCCCTCACAATGGAGGCTCGCAACGAGCGGAAGGAATAGTTATCCGTAATATGGGGTGACGCGTGCTGATGAGTCGGCCCGGAAGTTTCGATCACTTTTATCCCCACTGACCCTCTCCAATCCGTTCTTTTACTTCTGTCTTCGTTAAAAACGGCCTGCGTATCGCCTGTCACTCGGCGCGGCGCGGCGTGGCATCCAATCTTTGATCTTTCGACAAGCGCATCGAAGCGGTTCGAACGAATTCATTGCACGAGTTCTTCCTTTGACAAGAAATTCCGCGGGAAATTAGGTCGCGGGGAACACGAAATTCGAAACTTCGACGTCGATTGAATTATAGATACAGCATACCATGAATATTTATAAACCCGGGCACATTTTCTGCAGTACTTCTTTCTACTCAATACTAGGGGACCTTCATTATCTGAACCTACGATATTTCGATTATTTATTATTCGCACAGGTTTTGCATGTATGTATTAGGTTGATATATCTGTGCTTGTCACATAATTTCACTTTCGAGATGCACAGTACCACGTGTATTTATATATGTACACGTGAAACGGGGATCTCTAGTACATACCTTAGCACAGGCTACATGGACATGCTGCTACACACAATCTCATTCACACACGTACATGAAAACTGTGAGGATGCCCTATATGCCATCTAGCGACGAACTAACCCCTATCTATCACAACTTTCCGAGAGAAGTCCGAACACCTCTATAATACACCGTCTATAATACAAACCAATATGACGACGCACTTACCTGTCAAAAACACTGCAGATTGCTCAACTTTAAGCAAGCATAACTTCTGAACCATTGATCCTACAGAATCGAAACTTCGACCTGCAACCGCCCCCCAAGTACAAATCTGCTGGAGGAGTACATACCACATACATCATACTTTATAGGAGAAAGACACAAATTTTGAGTCCGGTAAAGTAAAGAGCAGCCACTTTCTATAATATTCTTTAAATATATGCAGTTATAATTTCAATATTTTTTCCTACAATGAAAACGTCATGAAATAAAAGTATAAAAATTAGTAAATCCATGACGTGTGTACCTAATCATTTAAATGTCATATGTATTTATAGATTTAATTCTGGAAGTACCATATGCTGCAATCGAACGACTCAGTTTTAACTGCTTCTAAAAACTATAAAAATACACTTACGAGAAGTAATTAATTTACTAATTTACTAATTTACTTCTTCTGATTCTTCTGGAGGATCTGTAATAGCTATTGCAGTCTCTAATATTTTAACCGACAGCGTATCAGCTATAAATGGATATTTTAATTATAAAAATTATATAATAAAGGGGAGATAAATTAAGTAATTTTTCTATGCATTTCGTTTCATGAAGAGTCGTGTCTGACTTTTAATTAATTATCTTGCTCATATATAGATAAGGCAGGTCCTCCATAAAGTTACGAGTTAATTAGAATAGCTTTTTATCCTCCTTTGAATCATTTCCAATTGAATTAATTCGATTCCCGGCCGAAGCGGTGAAGGTTATTTCAGGAAGCTGTTGAAGCACACCGAACAGGAACTCGTGGAAAGAATGAAGATCCCACAGCAGCGTGTGTACTTACTCTTTTGTAGGAGCCAGTTTTACCGCAAAATCTTCGACGTCCCGATAAGCCCATGATTCGTTTCGTTGGACGTCGAGCTGGCGATTTTCCAGACTGCTGCGATTGAACATGTCAATAATACGAAAAATGAAGTACGTTCACCGCATTTCAGACAGACCGCGCCGCGCAGAATGACTGCAAACCGTGAAGATGAATGACACTCGCGAACGTTAGCGGACCCTTATTATTTCTATAATGTGAACGATCGACTAAAGAAAATATTCAGCTGTCGAGTTAGTAATACCTTGAATAAGTTTCTGCCGTTTACTAATAGATGTCGAAACTAACGATAAGGGAGTGTCGGGAAGGTTGGGATTATGTATAATACACCGTGCCGCTTATCGAGCAGAACCGCTAGATGGCAGCGGTAAGCGGCGCGCGATCGTCACTACAAACCAACATGGCGGCGCACTTACCTGTCAGAAACACTGGAATTCGCTCAACTTTAAGCAATCATAATCGCTGAACCATTGTTCCTACAGGATCTAAACTTCGATCTGCAACCGCCCCGGATACAAATCTACATACCAAATACATTATAATTTGTAGGAGAAAGGCAAAAATGTTGAGTCCGGTAAAAATAAAGTTTACCCTAGAAATCTATTATTCACCTCGATCAGTGAATGACAATTCTCTGATTAGCAACAGAAGACTCAAAATTTCATTACCCAAATCGTTTCGAGGGCATTGTGCTGTACGTGATGCTGCAGGTATACCATTAGTAAAGATCCACGAAATCCATTAACGTTTCTTCGTAAATCATAACGACCTTGTAGAAAGTTTGTTCACTGCACTGCAGTATCTACACGTCGATAGCTTCGTACTAATTCTATCACATGTTCACACTTCAGGCTCCGGTGTTCGTTTCGCGAGATACGTAGAAAAGGACCGCACTGGCAACTCTCTCTCTCAGCGCGGCAAGCAGCCATAAATTATCACGGGAATTCAGTTTTCGAAGGATTCCAGGGTTGTTCAGCGGATTTCTCCACTCGGGACGGAACAAGATAAACTAAGAAGATACTCCGGCCGATACCGGGGCTCGGGGAAAAATCGAAAAGTGCATTTGCCCGCGGACGCGAAACAATGGCAGCCGACTTTCGAGAGTGCATCCCCACGGCCCACGGCCCACGGGCCGTTTACCTGCAAATGCACTGCTCGCGAAACCGCTGACCCGCGCGGCAATTTCTCATTTTTGCCGGGACAAAAGCGCGCTAAATCTTATTGTTCTTACGCCGGTAATTAAGGCGGCTGAATTAGTTCGCGATTGTTCTCCGGCCGCTCCCGGACCCGTGGGGATAATAAATAAGATTCTTGAGAAGTTTCTGACCGTGTTACGTCACAATCCTGTTTATGCTCAACGTGCCACGCCCTACACCCCCGCTGCCTCCTCATATTCGCTTGCGGAGAGATTAACGACAAAAAACCACCGCACCGGACGCTGGCACCGCATTAATTGCGATCGTAACGAAACTCTTCGTCGCGTAACAGAATCTTCTTTTCCTCGCGAATTCAAAACCGGCACGTTCTATTACCTTTGTTCCGGTATTGTTTAAAATTCACGCATTCGAGAATTACAGTAAATCCTGTATAAACGCAAAAGCCTCGGAGAGGTTCGTTTGCATTTTTCTAACCAAGTTTCTAAGGCCGCGCGCAGCCGAAGCGACTGCGACTCTCCGCGTCAATGAAACCACTAAATACAGTTGAAATTATATTGTGTTTAATCTTATTTTAATCAGAAAAATGCCACAATTTATATTTCAATATTCTTTGAATATTTTCAGATGCCACAAATGCATAAAAATGCGCAGTCTAGTTGGAAAGAAAGTTCGTAACGTTTTCAAATTAAGAATCGAAGATAAAATTAGGATATTTATTCATTATACAAAATGAAGCCAATAACATAGAGAATTATGTCCTCCTGGAAACCATATAACTTTCGCTGCAAACATTTTTCGATATCGTTAACAATTTCGGATGTATTCGAGTGGCTCACTCGAAATGGGACAGCCTGTATAATAAACGGAACTGGTTAATTTGTCAAAAATTCGCTGAACCGTGTAAGGGCAACGTCGCTTTGGGAACCGAATCGGCCGAAATCGGATCGAGCGCAAAATCCGAGTAGACAAATCGCAATAAATTTGTGCGAGTTCGGTGGCGAGTCGCATAAATCGCGGCGAGCCAGCCACTTAAGCATTCCGGCGCTCTTTAATATTCACATTCTAGAATGTCCCGGGCGCAACATTACGTCGCGCGGTGCCTTGACTCCAGGACCGCAGTATTTCACTTCTCCCAGGAAATGTCGACGTCGTTCGGTATCTCGTTTCGCCCCCGGGCGAGCGTAGAAAACTTGCAATTGCAAAAACTTGTCTGGTCCTCGAGACAAAAGGACAAAGTTTCCTACTTCGTAAGAGTTGCCGGCGACTTCTACCGTCCTCTTCTAGCCCCGACTTTTTCAATTTCGCTCCTCTCTTTCCTGATACCGTTCTGGCGCGGCGCGGCAGCCGTCTGACGAACTTTCGTTGACAAGAGCTCCCGGAAGTGTATTCCTGCTCCCCGCAAAAACGCATTTCCGCGCAACTCCAACCGAACTTCGTTCGAGTACCGTCGATCTAGTAATAATCACTTATTCCTTCAATAGGGATTACTTTCCTCATCGTTCCTTCCGGATTATTTTAAACTATATACAGTAGACAATCTTTTTGGTGATTGGACTACACTCCACGAGAAACAGAACACCTAAATAGCTCCGTTAGGCTTCAAGATAGAGAAAATGTTAGAGAGAAAAGCTATACCGTTAACCAGAAAATGTATCATTTGATTCTTTCGAAAATTATGTCTTATACATAGTTATTGCAACCGTAGCTTTAAGGAAGGAATTGTATACATAATGTGTGCTTTTATATGTCTTATAGCACTGCTGTACAATTGGTGTTCCGCTATCCCCACCCGGTTGGACAGTGCGAGACAGTTGCGGACCTGTCCAGATCTACGTCATCGACTCTCGTTAAACATGTTTAAACAATCATTAAAGACGGAGAGACACCACTTTTGCGCCAATTTTTCAGGACATTTTTCAATTTATCTTTAAAAATAAAGGTCCAGCGGAAAATCGAACTATGGTGGTTTAAACATGTTTAAACAATCATAATGTATTAATATTGGATATCACTGTATTCGGGAAAGTCTACGCTGCAAAGAACAATTCAATATCTTTTATAATAACATCATAATATTTGTTTAAAGTTGAAAAATTGTTTTTTTTTCAAAGTCATGTTTCTCAAAAACTGTGCGTCTAGGAGAAAAAATTAAGAACAGATTCGGAATCAGCTCAAGGAACTCTATAAGAACCACCCAACAGTAATTGTTGAATAAATTTGGTGTTAGACAGTGTTATCCAGACGTGACTTATCACTAAACTGCGGATCTTTATGCAAAATAAAAATGTTCTGCATTGATTGTGGGATTCAGGAATAAAATAAAAATGTATTTCATCCCTTAATGGCTTTCTTACATTGAAAACAATGTATATTTTTCTAATCTTTTACCGTTTTATATTTCATCCAACTAGGTTATCACTAAACCTACCACGACCGGTCAAAACGACCGGATCTAGATTTTTTATTTTACAATTATTCAACTTATAAACATGCTTTGATAAACAATGATTTAATAAATATCTTTATTAGAGCGCATATTACAATAGGAACCGTGTAAAGTTTAAATAAATTGGATCTTGTCATTTTTATAAGGCAACACACATGAATCCCGTTTAATGGACGGTAGGTTTAATTTTATACATAGTTTTGTCGTCCGGTTTCAACATTTTTTTTATTGAGCCATTGAAACCTATTATAGGTTTATTTAAGCTTTTATTTCAATCAGTTACGTAAAAAAAGTATGCTAAAATATTCTTTGAACCTTTCTCTTTTTACATATTGCAAGCGTAACTTTTACGAAAATATCTACAAAATAAGCTGTATGTAACATCCGTTTTCGATAAATGCAAAATGTATCAAGTTGCTCCACTGCGGTGTATTCGTTCAGACAAAATTTTCAATAACACCACAGTATTTGCAGTACGTATTTGCACAATGTAATAATAATAATAATAATAATAATAATAATAATAATAACAACAACAACCATGCCAACAGTATTGTTCAACAGAATTTCCCAAGCGTCCGAGCAAAAAGCACATGATTTTCCAATAAAAATTCCGAAATTTGTTTACACGAGAGGTCCGTTCACACCGATATAACTGATGATTAAATAACAAATACCGAACGAAGCGGCGCTCGATCGTCTCCGGCTTCCGGGATAGAAACAAAGGGTTCCGCACGGAAATAGTGTCGCAGTGCGTGGAAAATGAGAGGCAGCAATTGTTCGTCGTGCTTCACTGGACACGACGCAATGGAATTTAATACCCTTTGTAGCGCATGAAGTAGCAAAATGAAATTAAATTCGAACAAAACGCGCGGCGCGTTCGGCGGCGCGGCGCGGCGGTAGGGGGCAGGGAACGAGACGAAGTCAACCGTCATGTTACTCGCGTTTGTGCGGAAATATACAACAAATGTAATGTAAGCGTGTCGCAGATGAATGACGCGTATTTTCGCTGGAGCGACACGCGATACACGTGAATCATTGAAAGCCGAAAAACTAGCGGAAATTACGCCGACAAACGTGACCGTGCCGAATATGAAAAAATTGCGGACACACCTCTCGGCAATTTGGAACACTACGCCTGCAATATATACATATTACATTTTTTTCAAGCAATTAGTTGTTGTCCTTTTCAAAACAGAATGTATCAACACTTTTTAGGTATCCACTTCGGAGATCGGCGGAAATTATTTTTTTTAATAAGGTTTTATTATACATGTATAAATAAATATGTATGTAAATAAACATATTGTTATAAATAAATAAATGTATTCATATAAATATAGGTACATATATGTGTATATATTACTGTATACAGGCGGGTGTCTCAGTTAAAGGAGGCCACCTAAATATCTCCTTTATTTTGAATGGCACAAAAGGTATTTATGTTGTGAAATGCAACTTTTAGTATTTTCTCTAGAATTCCGACCAATTGCAATTTTTCAAAAAATTTCTTTACGCATCCTGTAGTAAATTAATTGCTCTTACTTTAGAGTGAAATATTTAAAAAAGTATCGCTTTCATTAGAGTATCCGAATATTAATGGAAGTCACTGTACGAGAGTCACTGTATGCTTGAACAAAGTAATGTGTCCAATAATTTTTCACGAAGACAATATGTGTGAAATAAGTAAATTTTCAACCGGTCATTTGACCGACTTAACGTTAATGAGTGGCTTCAAAAATGTATAAAAGAAAATTGGCACGTAATGATTTGAACAAATCCAGCTATTCTCCAATCCAGTTGTTCTCCAATTCAGAAACAGTGTAATTCGCTGCGCATTTGTTCCGATCTAGCCGACAGACAACAAACACTTCCCCGTAATCCCCATTAGCCGTTTATATTAAGTTCACTAAGAGGATTAGTATTGATTTGAAAATTAAACGTACCAACAATAAGGACTGAACAGATGAATCTGTAAAATCAGTAATCTGGAACCGGCTATTTCACCGACGCAAACGCACAGTGGTCCGGATCAAAGAATTTAGGGACATTTGTGTATAACTATTGAACCGTTTGAGATATTGAAATGAGGTTTGGAATGAGGAATTGAAATTTAATTGATAAAATAAGAAATATACTAATTAATCGTGCCACTTTGTTGTTGAAGAAATAGGTACAAGCGGCTTTTGTTTTCTTTATTTTATTAATAAATCTCCAGGCTCTGGACTCGATTGATTGATTTTCTTCTTGTAAGATTTTATTCTCGTGGATGAAATATGTGGGTCCGATGTTAATAACAATTTGTGAAATGTATCTTCATTTGTACCGATTCTAGAAATTTTCCGAGTATTTTTCATCCTAATTTTTTTGTAATCTTTATGTCTTGTTTCTTGAGCCTGTACAGCTAATTGGCCAATCGGAAATGATGCGTGCTGTATTCAGAATGATCTGATAGCGATAAAAACTCGATTTTTCTAGTATTGTAAAATAGAAAAAATTTGGCGTTACTTGAAAGAGAATTAATTGTATATTAATATGGTAAACTCTATTTTCTAATATCTACTTTGTTTTCTTGTAACCGATGGTTAAATTCAGCAAGAAATCACAACTGTCATCAAGAGGTCTTATGATCCTCTAACTTTAATTCATGGTTCTGAGAAATCTTACTTCGGAAGATGCAGTTTAAACTAGTTACGTAATTTATTATATCGTACCCGGCAAGGATAGTGACATAAATAAAAAATGTGTTCTCTCAATAACGATTTTAAGAAAATGATCCAAAATTTCCATCGAAATAGTACAGACATCATCAATCTTTCTGAAAAATATTTTTTAAAATAAAGTTGATTAGGCTCTACGAAATGACATTATGGATCCCTGAATTCACTCTAAAACGACACTGTTCTTGGCACCACAAATATGAACTAGCTCAAAAAGAAAACTGACATAAAAAATTTGTCATTCTCCGATTCAAGAGCAGTGCGATTCGCGAGAAATTCATTCCGTTCCAGCAGTAAACAGTCAGGTAGCAAACAGCAAACACGATCGGGTAGTTTCAATCAGAGCGCAGAGAATCAATGGTGGGCGAGAAAGCAAAACTTTGTGTCGGAACGTGGAAAGAAAACGAGACAGCTGGTGAAGAGAGTACGGGGTGTCGAAAGGAGGGTGTATGAATTGGCAGCGGCGCGGCACGGCGGTTTCTCCCAGGGTCAGCGAAAACGCGTCCAAGTCCGCGGGACTCCTCGTGGAAAATTGAGCGGACACGTTCCCGTTTCTAACAACAGAAGCCGCACAAAACGGACCCCCTGTCGGCGGCGCGGACCATCGGCCGTTTATCAAATATCCGCAGTTAATCCAGTTACGAGCAATCCGTGAGACGACGCTCGCAGTTTGCAATGAGGATGACGGCGAAAAGGGAGGTCGCCCGGATGAGGGCGTCGGTGTGGATAGCGAGCCGCTGATTGCAGCGGGTAATGACGGGGGCCAGGGGTGAGCAGCAGCCTGGAAGTAAGTAAAAATTTCAAATTTAGTTACTGCTCGCGTGCGTCCGACGCGACGCGACGCGACGGTTTTGCGAGCGCCGCGGATATGTGTGGCAGGATGAGTCAGCGCGGATAACTAGTAGTTAGCTGGACGAAAGGGAAACGTTGCGTGTTGCCTCATTGCTGCAACTATCACGCCGCACGCTGGGCTAGATTCTGGAGGACATTTCGTGACATTCTGCCCAAAAGAAACTTTCTCGTATCGATATCTAATCCATGAACTTTGATCTTTAAACGTCCATGGACCTCGGAAATGGAGAAATTGGAATGTGAGACACACCGTATAAGTTGGGACATTGCTGTTTTCCACATTAACGGACTGGAAACACCAGTGTCATGTTTTTCAACTTTATTTCTGATTATAAACAAACTTTTCATGGGCATTAGAAGCAACAAATCTTGTTCAGTATGGCAATGATAAGCAAAGGCTAAAAATATGTCCTAAAAAGTTTTATTGTGTTTCATATTGATTCGTTTTCAAATGAAAACTTTTCAAAGGTGGTAACTTGGCTTTAATCGATGGGAACCAATTTTTCAAATAATATGGTATTTTAAAAATCGTGTGTATTCCTACTTCTCTGAAGATCCTTTTGATATCGTTGGAAATGTTTTCGACATAAGGAAGGACTACGGTGTTTTTCCAGTTAATAGGTCCCGTATTCTTGAATCTCTCCTCCTTTCGTTTTTCAACGAGAAGAGGGTGATAGAATTCAACAATACGTTCCTTAACAATGTATCCTTAATATTGACGTAAAATCAACCTATTAAAGAAACGCCTACTAAAAATACGTTATGAGGACTTGTCCTTAAAGAGTTGTTTCGTTTCGAACATTTCATTTAGTCCCAACAGAATGGAACACTAAATCTGTTATCACCTCGACAGTTAACTTAACAAAGTTTGTAATACCTATTCTTGCTAATATAGTGGTGAAATCGTAAATTTGTGTTTCCCCGAAATTTCCATTGGACAGGTACGCGAGCAAGTTTGCAAGACCCCACGGACACACACACGCGTCGTAAAATTTGCGTCTCCCTCGGGGCGAAATTTCACCCAATTAGATCGAGCGTTTCAGAGAGTCCGAGGCAACAAGCAACCACGGCGCGGCGCGGCGCAAGTGGAATTAGACCCGAGTAGCCGGTCTCTCGTTTATCGTCCATCCTTCGGCCGACTGTAATATGCTCGGCCATAAACGCGCGACCGCAGAAATCCTTAAATTTAAATTATCCTGCTTTCTCCGCGTACGACCTCTTATATGTTATGTATACTGTTCTATACAAATCACGTAGTTAACATTGCAGAGAGCCGGCGCGGCGCGGCTAATGGCTAATGGCTAATTCCGCCTAATGGCAATGAAATTGAAAAATAAATTGGAGTGCAAAGGGTTAACCTCTCTGTGTATGGGGTGCAAATGCACCACAGACTGACAAAAACAGGAATGGAAAATTTCCAAAAATTTTTTAGGAATGCTATCTGTGATACATGTTTCCAATTTTTAAAGTGTCGTGTACTTAACATATCTTTTAAAAATCAATAAACTGTCACAAATACTTGTGCAGACAAATTTTGTTTTTCATTTTGCTTGAAAAATGTATGGGGTCCAATTACCTCCCCCTACACTGTTAACATTAGAATAACAATACACAGAGAGAAGGATACGTTAGGTATGGAATTATATATAGTGTTAACATACTATGTAAACAACAACATTAAGAATGTGAAAGAAGAAGGAAATTCATTGTACTACATAGAATATAGAATACTAGCGTCGTCGCCAGGCGTACCCTCATAACTGACGCAAGTTATGTTCCAACGTGTGTCGCCATCTACTAGCTACAAGCTTGGAGAGTTGGCATACTCAACAAAAAACGATGATAGAACATTCCCTTACCCTACCTAAATGCCGATTTATACCATCCACACAGAGACATGGAATGGTTCCATCTCAGTATAATAATACACTAATAATACCTTTTTTGTTTAGTTTCGTTTGTTAATTTTGTTTAATAAATATAAACACGTACATACAGTGAATCACAGTAATATTCAGACATTTTTCAGACCATATATACATATACACATATATATATATATATACGACTTGGATTTTTTTAAAGTTAGAGCAATTAGTGTATTACATGACGAGAAAAAATTTTGAAAAAATTGTAATTAGGCGGAATTATAGAGAAAATACTAAAAGTTGTTGTTTACTACGAAATATATTCCGTATCTGTGCCTGTTATCTGGGGTTAAGGAAAATGGCACACGAGCCTGCGTGGCCTTTTTCCATCAACGTCCCCGATTTTTATGAAACGTTTCCTCGAGGGGTGGTGTGTCGATGTTCGATGCGAGGAGCGATTCGGTCGTTGTTTGAGAGACGCTGCCGCGCGTCTCGGGACCCCGGATGTCAGTGTGGAGGAGCGATGGCATCGCAGGGGTGTAAGCTTTAATAAGGGCTGCCGAATTTCACACTGACTTGGCTCACCACGGAGCCAGAAAGGGAGTCAGGATCCACGGAGGCTGGATCGCCGGCACGCAGAGGGTGCGGAAGGGGTGAGGATGTTGCACGAGCGGGCAAAATAAGGGAAGAAGAATATCGGGGGACAACGAAATGGGAAGGGAGGCGTGCGGCTGATCGGCCAGAATAAAGTCTCGCGTCCTAAGCACGGCTCTAAGCGCTTCCCAATGCTACCCGTGCTACTCGCCTGGCCGGCTAGCCGATCAACAGCCAGATTATTAGAGTATTAGAACTTGTCTCATAACTCACGGGCCTAATGGCCTTTGACCTGGCTGGAATGGCGATATACTGTGCTGCGTTCCGTATTGCCGTTGACGCGGTTCACGATATATGTGCGTTTCATGGCTCACGGAGATGGATCGTATTTTTTCTTTTCCTCTTTCTTTTCCAGCCAATTTTCGAGGCACGAGGGAGAGCTAAAAGGTAAGTCGCAATCGTATTAAACCTCCGCGAGCCAGGTGAATCAAAGTCGCACGCATTAACCGTGCCGGGTTAATTTTCACCCCGACCATTATTCTTCTACAAATACAGTGAATCGCGGTAATATTTCGGCACTTTTAAAAGGACCACACAGATCTACAAAACGTATTTTTTAAATTTTCAATATAGGCCCGCGTAAAAAAGTTGTAAATAACTACTTCTAGTATTTTCTCTGAAATACCGACAAATTGCAATTTTTCAAAAATTTTTCTTCACGTCTTGTAGTAAACTACTTAATTGCTCTAACTTCGTAAAAAATCCAAGTCCTATGGTCCGATATTTAAAACGTTATAGTCCTTTTCAAAGTGTTCGAACATCTAACACATCGGACGTTTTAAATTTTCAATATAGGCTCAGACAAAAAATTGTACATAACAACTATTACTATTTTCTTTACGATTTCGACAAATTGCGATTTTTTCAGAATCTTTTGCGGATCATCTAGCAAATTATTAAATAAATCATTCCAACTCCTTAAAAGAGTCGTTTAGTTGAATTTTAACAAAGATATTTCACCGTAACGGGTGTGCAAACATTAATTCCGGCCACTCGGTATAAACAAATTTAGCACACTCTATCACCGCAGGGATGCATTTTTCAGATTAGAGAGAGATAATCCCGCCATCGGAATACTGGTGACCGGTGGACACGTCGATCACCGTGTTAAAAACGAAAGATAACAGTTTATTTCTACCCTCGGAGTTTATACAACGGGAAATTACGCGGCCGAAAACAAGCGTAAACGATTCTACTCCATTTGGACCGTTTACCTCGAACGCGGGCGCGATCGGAGTCGCGAACTCGCACGATAATCCGGGAAGCGGTTAGCAACGAAAGGGAGATATATCGGCGCGCTGGCAAGCGAGCATCGTCCGTCCACCTGACCCAGACCCGAGGAAAATCCATTCGCGGAACCGCGAAAACCCAGAAACCAAAATCTCGCCACGGCGAGAGGGCCGACACGGATGGGCACGGCCCGGCCCGGCAAGAGAGCGAGCAGCTGCGGAAACGGGAGCGGATCGGATCGCGGGCTGGCCGCGCTCGCAACAGGATTGTTTTAATGCCATTTAAACTAATCGAATTAGAGAATGAATCAATGTGACGATACGGAACGATAAAAGGGTGGGGAGGGGAGAGGGTCCGGGTGAAGAGGCGGCGAGAAGGGGAGGAAGCTGGCGTGCGGCAGGGCGGCGCGGCGCGGGGGCGGAAAGTTGGACAGGGGGGTGGCTGGATGGATACGCAAAAGGGGGCGCATGGATGTGCAACAACAACCCCCGTCCTGCAAACTCCACAGCTGCCAGGCACAGCGCCCGCTCGACCGGAAGTAACGCGACTACTGCCTACCGCGCGCGCGTCTTCGTCCCACCGACACGGGACGTTTCCCCTCTTCGTCCCTCGTTCTGCACCGTCTCTGTTTCAGTTTCTCTCTTTGTTTTTCCTCTCCCCGTCTCTTCTCTGCCCCCCTCCCGCCCTTCATCTATCATTCGTTCGGCCTCCTTTTCCATCCAGCGTTACTCTACGAACGGATCCGCGCGTCCGCCTGTTCCCGGTTTCCCCTCGCTATCTCTCTCTCACTCTTGTTCGTTCGTTCGTTCGTTCGTTCGTTCGTTCGACGCGCACACACACCCTCGGCAACCATCCCGTCACCACCCCCGCGATTCGCACACCCTTCCCCTTGTCATTCACATGCGTACACGCGGTAACCAACCGCCCAGACACGCCGCCGCGCGGGATGAATCCGCGCGAAGCGAGACCGCTCGCCTCTCTCGCTTGGAGCTGCAGCGCGGGTTTTCCCCGAAAATCACTTCTCCTTCTGGCCCCGTTGCACCGCGAGATGCAGCCGCCCTCCCCTCGCGACACCCAAGAACGGATTTCCCTAGGATCGAGATTAAGAGGGAGGCGCACACTTACCAACGATGAGAAAAACACGGGGATAATGGAACCCGCGGACTACTCGGGCTCTCTCCGTCCGTGCATCACGCATCCAGTGATTAGAGCGAGGGGAAAGCGCGACGTATGCACGGATGGTGTTAATGTTTTTGACACGTCGGCCGTGGCTTTTTTTTCGAGATCGATTGCGAACACGGCTGCGTTCGATGCGCCGAGATTTCACAACTTTTTATCGAGGTCTATGCTGAAGATTTAAAAAATACATTGTATAGATATATGTCAATTATACATATTCTGAAAATTTCATCAAAATCGGTCAACGTTGTAACAAGCTGCAAACGTTTAAAGATGGTGAAAATTGCAGTGTTTTTACGATTTTCAGCCTACATGCAGTTAACATTGAACGATAGATAGCAGTTAACATTAAACGTACCGAGCTATAAAGCTATAAAACAGGCCCAAGTTGCATTATAAAAATGACAAGATTTAATTTATTTAGATTTCCAATAAAGATATTTATTAAATCATATCTTATGAAAGCATTTTTATAATTTCAATAATTGTGAAATAAAAGAACCGGTCATTTGACCAGTCGTGGTAGGTTTAGGGCGAAGAGTTAAGAGAGCTTACAATTAGTTACATAATCATGTAGGGTTAAAAAAGATACAGATCTTGAAATCTCGTGGAAAATATTCGAAGAAAATTCTCTGGCATCGTCGCATGCAGTCATTAAAATAGTATAACATGGAATAATTTTTCCGATCTTTCCACTGTCCAACATTCTCCTTAATCTAGAGTAATGGCGACAACTTCGTTAAACGTATAATGAGCCAGCGTAAGTTTAATCATTGCGTGAACTGATAGTAAAACTGTGGAAGTACTTGTGTGATTGGTCGTACCGTCGAAGTTTGTGCAAACGTTTGATTGTAATCGAATCGAACATTTTTTTCTTCGTCAAGGCTTCTGATTAATCGAAAGAGAAATTGAACTATATGGAATTCTAGATAATCTTGTGTTTGAAAATCCTTCGAATATTTTCGTACGCTATAACAGCAGAACGTTATCAGATCCACTGGTAAGTTCGACCTAACACTGGGTTTAAACGTTCTGGGACCTGAAACTAGTTTTAAAAGAAAAAGATGCAGTCGTTTAAATATAAAACATGTTAGAACAATACAACAAAATATAATTTAATCTTCTTATAGAGAGAGAGAGAGGGAGAGAGAATAAAGATGTTTTGCCTGCAAAAAATCCCACAAAACTAACCGGAACACCAAACGTAATGGAAAATGTTCTGCAAACGTTCGCGACAGAATAAATATTGCAGTCACCTCGCGATTAAGCGCTTCTCGTTGTCACGTACACGATTAGGAACGGGAACGCGAATGAACGCAACCATCCGGAATGGCGGCATTGTGATTTGACACGCGTGGCGATGTCAGATGTTTAAAATTGCAATTCTCCGGGCCGAATCGTCTGCTGGTATCGGCTAATCCAAAAAAACGTTCTTGCGTCGAATCGAATCTCTTCTGGCTGGCTAGATTCGCACGTGTCGGCCACACGGCCGGACTGCAAACTATACCATTTAAAATTGAAACACGATTTAACCGTAGGAACCGTGGAAACGCACGAAGAATGGGGACGGGGGCTACAAATTTCATCGGTGTCGAAACAGGTCTCCCTTCGGGAACGTGTTTCACTCGTAACAGAGATTAGCGGAACGTATTACGTAAAATTGCGGGATTCTTACGTGAATATTAATAGAATTTTTAACGGAACGCGTTTTAATCCGACCTGCGCCGGAAAAATTCATTTCTAATTATAACTCATATATTTTACTCCTCCGACACAAGGCCTCTTGCGTGGGGCCGTAACAATTTTATTTTTATTCTGACGTGTGTACGTGTGCGTATATACCATTTCTTTATTTATTTATTTATTAAATATATATATATATATATATCTTCTCAAATACGACCAGATTTCGTTGTGCATAAACGAAATGAATTGAAATAAAATTACAAGCTTCGATTCGGAAAGCAGGTGGCACTGAGAAAACTTTTACAAGAACTTCGTTTTTCAGTTATTCCTTCGCGCTTAATTCATCTGCGAGGTTCACATTTCGCGAAAGCCTTCGTACATGAATAAGAGTCATAAAATAATCACGACATTGAAGTCTCCCTTATAACTTGTATGGAAGCACAGTGTCAGAAAACGAAACCGGGAAAAAAGAAGCGGCTTCAGTGTCTTTATGAGCGCCGGAACACAGCCTACCTCGTCAACCGACAAAAGTATGAAAAATCAAATATGTACATATTGAGACCCTTGGGAGCCGCGTCCTCCCTGCCACTTGAAAATCTCGCATTCGCGGCGTGGAATAATAATAATAATTACTACGAGCTATAATGCGATACACGCACTTAAATACCGAATTAACCCACGCTAAGTTACCCTAGGCTATATTCAGAGTAATATGCCTATTACACGTCTTTCCTCTGTCCTCCCTCTTTGGCCGTTCTCCTCGCTAGTAAATTACGCGAACCCCCTTTTCTCATTAACGTGTGCGTGCACCTATAACCCTGTTTGTGTACAAACCCACCAAAAAGTAAGCGGCTGTCGTCGTTCCGCCAGCCTCGGCGTAATTAAATTCCTTTCGGCGATTATTCCATCGATCGGTCAATTTGCGGCGAGTGCATATTTTCGGTAAAACTGATTAGCGTAGCATTAATTTAGCAACCCGCAAAACACCGCCAGCGAGCACAATATTTTTGAATAATAGACGAACCGAACTTATAAGCGAGTCGCTCGGACGGAAGACTGTTCTCGTTGATTAGCCACGTATTTCTCGAAAGAACTCGATCGTTCCTGCACGCACACGGTTTTAACTCACTCCGTGTGTTTGTCAAATATATTCGACGTTATACGAATACATCTTTTCAAGACCAATAGTTGACGGGAAATTTGAATTTTGTTTGACTCCCACTTTTATTTGTTCAGAGAGAGAGAGAGGAGACCTCTGCACTTCATTATTGTTATCGCAGTAGTCGGTTGACCGTTTTAGTCAGCTAATTACGAGTTTAAGCGAAGTGACCATCCATTCTGAAAATACCAAATTTTTGAACAAAAAATAAAATATGTGTGTGTCGATGCAAATCAAAAAAAAGTAAATGTTCCATGACAAATTTTTTTATAAAACCAATGTGTGGTTAAATGACAATATTTAATGTCTATGAGGGACAATTTCGAATATACATATGTATGTATTCGACATCCTCCACAAGCTAGGAGCATATCAGATGAAAAATATTTTTCCAGGCTAAAGCTCTCCACAAATTTTCAGATTTTTCTCGTCCTCAAATATTTTTCATCCAGAGAGGGTTAATTCAACTCGCTACTTAATCATTGTTGTTTAACCACTGCTCGATTAGTCGACATTTTCTGAAAGGTCTGACCGACAATGTAACACGATCCACAGATTATGCGATTCAAAATCACACTAGTATTTACCACCGCGTATCAAATGACCGGCCTCAGATTTTTTAATTTGCAATTATTGAAATAATTATAAATTATTGAACACATTTCTTTGTGCAATCATGCATTGAATCACAGGCCTACTTTTTTGGTAAGTGGACCAAAAGACTCCAGATTTTTGTAAACCTAGGGTTAATTTACTAGATTATGTGGAATGAAAATTTTTCTCGTGAAAGATAAATTTTGGGTTAAATTTTGATGTAGTAACGTTGAATGTAAACGTAATCCTTGATATATTTTGTCAATGTCATCATTATCGATGACTAGACTGCACATCTTTATGCAAAATAAAACTGTTCTGTATTGGTTGTAGGTAGCAGGAATAAAATAAAAATTGATTTCATCTCTTAACGACTTTGTTGCATTATAAACAAAATCACAATATTCTTGAATTTTTCTAATCTTCTACTGTTTTATATTTCACCCAACCAATTTTTTCATAAATGCATAAAGATCCGCAGTCTATTGACGACTATGTCGAAAGTTAGGAAGTATTGAAGTTTCTCTTTCAAACAATACGAAAAACACACTAAAATCTCAATGTCATTCGATCATTGCTTTATTTATATTATTGTATACGGATTCAATATACGAGTGTCCTGTCGCCTAAGGGATGTGATTATTTTCCCTTTGCGTTGCGCAGATCCGAAGAACAAAATGGAAATTTGAATGTTTCATAGCTGTTGAACAAAAACGATAACTTCAGCGACATCAGACACATAATACATCAACAGGTTTGCAGACCTACGTGTCTCCATTATGTTCCAAAATGCAAGAAGATCCTGTTCGAAGTTTAAAAAAGATTCCCTCTGCGAATCTCTTCGAAGTAAAAATACAAGTGGATCAAACAGACTTGAAAAACACAGCATCGTTATGTCGTTACAAACATTGAGTACCTCGACAGGCTCATAGATCGACATCCCCATTGTGTTCGAAAATTGAAGTAGATCGCGTTCGAAGACTAAAACATACTTCCCCTGCGAATCGGGTGGGTCAAACGGACTCGAACACTTAATACATCGACCGATTTATAGATCAACGTCATCCATTGTGTTGTAAAATGCAAGAGGTTGTAAGCTTAAAAAATTTTTTCACCGCGAGTCGGTTTGATAGAAAAATTGAGATTCATACAGCCGAGCGAGCTCCTCGAGAAGAGAATAAACAAATTCAATTGTTGAAGGTAGTTCGGGGGGGGGGTGGGAGCAGGGAGGCTACGAAAAATAGCCTTAAGTCGTCGGCTGGTATCGCGATCGAATCGCGGGATGAAAAATCCCGGCGCGGTGCGCCTGGGCCGCGCGCGGGCCGCTCTCGGTGTCGGCCGGTATTCGAGCGTCGCGCATCGAGCGCCGCGCTGATCCAACCCTCCGAAAAAGCACCCCGCGAGAGGCCGGTTGCAACCCTCCTATCGGCATCGCTCCGCCCCGTGCCACCACTCTGGCTGCACCCCAATAGAGGTGAGCCGCGTACACTCGCCTATAGGGTTGCACCGAGCGCCTCGCTGCAACGCTGCTGCCGCGCCGCGCCGCGCGTCCCTTTTCACTTGCAACCCTTCACTGGTCCCATCCGTCCTTCCGTCCTTCCGTCCATCTGCATCCCTCCCAACGATCTACATTCTACACCATCCATCTCATCCGCGCCGCGGTGTGCTCGCCAGCTGCGGACTCGACTCGGATATCGTTGCTGTTAACTTCTCGCGGATATTTTCTCTTTTCAACCGGCGCGGCGCGGCGACCCCCTTTCTCGGGCCACCCCTCGCGAGACTCACCTCCCCTTCCCCCCTCCGGCCTTTCCAACCCCTCGACTACCCTCCGGGTTTCTTTCGTCCCGATGTATACAACGCAACGCGGGTTACTCTCGCCCTTCGTTTTTTCTTTTCCCTCCGGCCATATCCTCTCCCGCTTCTGTCGCACACACGCACACACACGCACACGCACACACACACACGCGCACACGCCAACCGTGTGCGCGCAACCATACACGTTCGCCCGCGTTTGTATCACTATTAGGGACTCTCCCATTTTTCTGCCACAATGGCGATACTCGTTTCTTTGCAGCCTCGTCCTCTTTTGCGGCGCGAACGTGACGTCGCGACGCCCCCGCACACCCGCATGCCCGCGCGCGTTCTCACTCATCCCCTTACACCACTCTCTCACCAATCCCCGTCGTCGCGGAGGGTGGAAGCGACGAAAGCTGAAGATGACACACCCGGAGGACCAGACGACGGGACAAGATTCTTCTCGGACGGTCCTTCGTTATTATGCCACTCTCTCCCGATCCGCCAAGAGGTAGCGAACGCTCGCGCTTATCGTGATTAAAAGTCTCGACCCTACCCGAGGATCTTTAATCACCGTGGACTACTCTCTTTGACCGGCGGTGGGGTTTTTGTTATTGCATTTCCGGACATGATTTTAATGGGGCCCTGATAATTGGACGCATTTTCGCCAGCGCGAGAAGGATCGTCGTCGAACCTCCTTCTCCCCCACCTCCCACTGGCGGGTCGTAATGCGATTTTTCTCGAGTTCTTGAAAGAAACCCGAGCTCACTTGTGACGTACACTGTTGCGATAAGTTGAAAATCGAAAATCTGTTTATTTATTCTATAATGATACAATCTTGCAAAGTCTAATACTTTCTTTTTTGCTGGTTAAACAAGAACATCATTTATAGCGCATGATCGTTTTAATTATTTTGAATGTACCTACCTTTACTAAAGGTAAGAAAAATTGAAACGAATTTATATAGATTGTACGTTGAGAACACAATCAGTTTGAATGCCGGCAATTTACATTTTTATGAATACTATACGGTACGGTTCTAGTGCTCGCGGTCTATTGAAGAATAAATAAAAAGTCGTTTCCGTGGGCCAAATGCCGAAATGAACGAAAAACGCTGGCGAATCGTTAATTTGAATATCGCTGAGGCGGATTTTTGCACTTTGAGCTCCGCGCTATATTCCTGGTTCGCCGGTCGGCATAACCGACGAAGAAACCATTAATTGCTAATATAAAAAACCATGCACCCTCGCTCATTATGTTCTGTCGGTGGTATCCGGTCACGTCGTCGTTGAAATATTTCGACTGTCTGTGTACAAAAGCACGGATTTAAATTAACTTCTGCTCTCCGTTCGAATTTTCCATGGGGCAGAAAGATATTCAGTGCGACGAAACTTATTCCAACAATAAAATTGTACCAGTATTCACATAGAATTAGCATCGTATTCCGTTTTACATATTTTACAAATAAAATAAACACGACAGAAATAGTCTCGGACAATATTTACCGTCAAACCAATTCATTTGAAGGAATTGTAAGATGTAATAATGTTTGAATTTTGGGCTTACGATTGATCTAAATTACAGTTTCTGAAAATGTTTGCCATTGTTAATTATTCATAGCTCACTGCTATCTTATTCGATTTTTATTAAATTTTGTACGTTTATACAATATAACTTCCTTAAATCTACGACATACGTATTTTATAAGTTTTCATTATAGGTACAGGTTAAAAAGTGAAAAACTGTGACATTTACCGTTTTCTTTGCAACTTCGATTTAAAAGTAATTCGCAGTTACTTTTTTGCATAGAATATTCGCTAGTGAAGTAATTCTTCTAACATTTTTTTTTTAATTTTTAAAAAGTTATTGGTTTTCAAAGTACGTCCGCTTAATTTTGTCCCCGACTGTAGATACTGAGAAAAGCGGCGTGCTTTTGATCGGAATCCTAACATTCATCAACAGCCCGTTTATATGCTCGAAGCCTTCATCTTCTAATGTCCCGACGCTTCGCAATGGAATCGCTGAGACTCGGTGCGACGAAGGATAACAAGTTCCGTGCGAAAGTTAACGAAAGACCAAATACGCGGGCAAGATCTAACGTTCTCGCAAAGCGGGTCCCGAAAGGTTGGACGCGACGAGGATGCCGAGAAAGAAGCTTTCAACGGGAACGTCGAAACTTGTCGAACGGCCGGACATCTAATAGAGGCGCGGACATTCGTCGTGCAAGGCGAGCCTTAAAAGATAAATGATCCCCCCCCCCGCTCGATGAATGATCTAGTAGCAGCATCTCCCATCCTCGGGTCCTGGTGGTGCGCCCACCTTCGGGGTAACTAGTCCGGCGTGCTCTCGTCGTGATTCACGGTGAAGAGGACACATCGGCTTTAAACCTCAGGCAGACGGGCAACCTCCAGACCCTGGCGTAGAGTCTCCTTTCATTAGTTGGAGTAGGAAACCAGCCAGTCAGGCAACCAACCCACCTACCTACCAACTAACCATCCATCCAACCACCGCAACGACCTACCCACTACCACCACCGCTCCCGTCATCACCAACGAGGCCAGGCCTTCCATGATCCACTCTCGTTTCTGGCGCCCGGCTCTTGATCTTGCATGCGGTTGACTCGTTTTCAATGAATACAATGCCGGGGCAGATCATATTGAATATGAAAACGGGAAATCAACGAGCGCCTACCCCTACCCCCTCTGCCCCCACACCCTTCCTCTTCCTCTCTGTCTCTCTGTTTCTCTCTCTCTCTCTCTCTCTCTACTCGTTCCTCTCCCGTTTCGACCATCTCTATCGCTTCTGTATATACTCCACCGTCCCGCCCTCCCACCCAACCTTCTTTCCTTCCGCATTCCCGTTCTTCCTCCAACGAGGTTGCATCGTCCAACTACACCGGCGAGCAGCAGACCCGAGGCGGAATTTCCACGGGTTCCAGCGCTTTATCGAATCGAGTCAAAGAGATAGAGACACACTGAAGGAACGGGACGGAACGAGAGGGGAAAAATGATATCGTGCCCGACCATCGGGTTCCGCGGAAAACTGACGCAACGATACCCGACAACGGATGCCGCTTAATCGGTGCACGCCAGATTACCGGGCAGACGCGTCGGTTTTCCCGGTTAACCCGGATCACGGGAACGCTGTACACCGATCTCTCTACCATCCACGCCGACTGACTTTTTGTTGTTCCACCGTTGCGTTTCGGTTGATCCTTCGCGCGTATTGTCTCATCGTTGCCGCGCGGAGAACTGATCCGCAGACCGGAAGTCCCTCCTGTTCGCGGACGAGTGACGGATCCGAGAATATACTGTAATGCCTCGATGTAGGAGACACCGGGGCTGAAAGTTCCCGGAGCAAGTTATTCCGAACATTATTTATAAAAAAAAAAGGAGAAGAACGCGCGATTCGTTTTCAGTCGGAACTTATAGCCTCGGTCTCCCCTACATGCGACGTGTGGGTTTGCGTGGTGAGAATGAGAAAGAAGCATAATGAGTGAGAGACGAAACTATATGAAGTGAATTTGGTTGTGTGAAATAAAGAAATGGGTGTACACGTAGGAGCGTTTGTTTGAAAATTTGCCTGTTGTTGATTGATCGTTTGTGTTTCATGAATTATGTTATATTAAATACATAGTCGTTATTTTTAACATCTGTAATCCGATCCACACATACACACACACACACACACACACACACACACACACACACACACACACACACACACACACACACACACACACACACACACACACACACACTGCTTGAACAAAAACGACAGAGATATTCCAGATGAAAATGTTAGATGACTCAGCCTATACAACTGAGAAGACAAAAGAGAGACATGGATTTGACCCAGGGGGTGCGTCTCGTGGGTTAATTACCAGCCTTCTTCATTAGAACTTCGAGTGAATTGAATCCTACTTTTCAAAGCCACGAAAAGAGACCACGCGTAGAGAAAGTCGAATATTTTCCGTTATGGGAACGAAGTTGTACCCGAAGAACCCTCGACGTGCTCTTTTCGGAGCTAACCCCGCGATTGGTACGCAGCGGCGCGGCGTTGCATGCAATCATCGGAGCGGGCCAGAGAAGCGAGGGAAAGAGAGGTCGAATGAGTCAACTGTTAACGATTTCACCGGATCGTGTTTTCTTTAGTCCCCCGACCCCTTTACATATTTCGTTCCCGTGGCAAAAGCCTCCGTCGGCAAACACACTTCGTTAGCCGATCCACTCGCCGTTGTTTCGAAGCGCGAGCAAACTATGTACTTCACCCCCATTCGTAGCCCACCCCAAACAGACAACCACTACCTTTAACCCACTTACAACTCCAACGTGCTGTGGACACATATTCAAGGCCAAAGTCACCGAGCACCACCGTCGGGATTGTTCGCGCCACGATCCGGATCGGCATCCGTTTTTACGATTGAACGTTTCGACGCTAAACGTTTACCGCGTTTGCAAAAATCTTCCGGCCGGATATTTGTATTTTACAGTCTTTTGTAAACGTTTTAACGCTGCGCGCGTACACACACATTACCTTTCAATTTCGTTTAACCGTTTAACCGTTTAACCGTGGACAAACGAGCGAGATCGCTCTACCCGCACGCGCGTTTAAAATAATCATACATGAAGGATGTCTGCAGGATGCGTGCAGGCGATATAGCTTTAAGTAAGATTAGGCCACGACGAAGATTAGGCACGAAAAAACATAAACCTAGAACGACGAGGGAAGAGGAAGTAAAACGAGTCGCCACACAGTGGATTGGAACGTAGAAAATGGGGTGAAAATGTAGAATGTTATTATTAACTGAAAAATTCCATTCCTGTATCCCATAATTAAATGCTGAAGTTCAGGAAAAATTCATAACTTTAACTCCTACCGAGTTTCGTACACGTATGATTGTGAGGATTTTGTGCATATACTAAACTGAAAGCGTGTTTCAAGATGATAATAATACCATGAATTTTGTTTATTTTTTGTTGTACACAGCGCCTACAAAAATTGATGAAACAAGGTGTATTTATCAAGATTTTTTCCCCACTGAAATAGAATTACAAACCGATCGATGTTAATTTCCGCATTGAATTTTTAACGATGTTAATTGTAGATGTACATACGATAAAACTGAAAAGGTTTCAGTTGCTTCTAGCTGCAGTCCTGTATGCTGCAGAACAAAAACCATGACGCGAGAGTATACGCATGATGCGTCTTGTGTCACTCGTCGCTTCAGTGACCAGTTCGTTGTGTCGTTAGTCGTTCAATATAGAAAGATATAAACAGACGTTCAGAAATGAATAATTTGGATAAATCTCTTCCCAATTCTCCGTATATCCTACCTCCATAAAATTTCCTCTTTCACCCTTCATATATCATATAGGTAAGTCTATAGACTGGATTTTACAAAATTGGAAGCATCATAAAAACACTAAAATGCTAAAAAAAACACAGATGAATTGTCGCATAAACAATTTATTATTATTAAATAATAACCATTATTATAAGCATTTTTTAATGATTTTTTATGATTTAGACGGGAAAAAGCGCGGAGTACAAGAGGATTTCAAAAAGAAAATGGGTCTTTTGGTAGATTAACCTAAACAGGTCCAAAGATCATTAAAATCAAATAAACTGTACAGATTTTGTATTAATGTAGTATAAAATATAAGATGATATACCTACATATCTAATAATACATAAGTCTGGTTACATTCATAATTAACGCTTTCAAAAACAAATTTCATCTTGTAACTTTTATGTTTCGAGTCAGGTAAAATTTGAATGTAAACTCTTTTCTTTGCATTCTTTTGCGTTTTAACCCACTCGTGCGCCAGTCGTGTCCAGTCTTAGCTAACGAACACATCAATTAGCACATTTTGTTACTATTTTTTCGAATATCGTTAGATAATAATAAAGCCATATTATTACCAATAAGTTGTTGGGAATTCGTTCACAAACCCCGATCCTACATTAATTTACGTAAACTTTTCAGAATTACCAACATCAAATGAATCCCCTCCTGACCGTAATCCGCGGTCGTACAATTCAACGAAGAGGAACTCCTTCTCGTTAACATTGCAAATTGGAACACACTTCGTTCGCACAATTGTTTGTTAACTTTTGTAACGTCGTTTAAGAAGACAGTCTCGTTTGGACGGGACGGATAGTCGGGATTGCATTTTTCGCGGATAAATCATAAAAGGGCTAGATCGATGACGTTGAGAACGAGGCGTATGAGGTATAAATGTGAATTATATTTTCAATTTAAAAAGCGTTATACAAAGTTTACTATAATTATTTATTCCTGTTCACATGGAGAACATCAGTGGTTCGTTGACAAGGCGAACAAGTTCGCCGGTACTATCCTGCTCGCGAGAACCTTCAGGGACCGACGGGGATCATCGAGGGAAAACGACGTTGGCAGAGTTGGTAGCGTCATCTTCAGGAGCGAGAAGAGGCGCGCGGCGCGGCGGCCGAGGCGAGGGAAGCGCGGAAACGTAAGATCGTCGGGGCAGAAGAGGGAGCGTAATTAGCTTTTCTAGATTTTTCGACGGCGCACGGCGGTCGAACGGGAAGCGTCCGTTCCAAGGGTGGACTGGTTTCACGAGGACATGCTCGATTCTTTGGGTGCTCGTGTATAGTCAGCCTCGCGAGGCAAAGGCTTCCCTGTTGCTCTGCTCCTCCGCGTTGTCGCTACTGCTGCCGATGCTGCTGCTTCTGCTGCTGCTGCTGCTACCGCTGCCGCTGCCGCTGCTGGCTCTTCAGCCTTCCGTGAGAGGGATCCCGTCGACAGTCGGTGCACAAAGCTTATTATGCCGGCTTGGCTCTCTTCAGCCCGAAGAGGATGGGCTCGTGCTCGCTGTGCCATGGTACAAGTTAAGTTGATGGCACTCGACGAACATCCTTCCTGTCTACATCCTCGATTCGGCTACGTAGCTTCTTCCCGTACTACCATCTTACCTCTCTATTTCTCTCTCTCTCTCTCTCTCTCACCCTCTCTCCCACTCTACCTGCCACCCGTTTTTCATGTTGTCGCATCTCTCTTTCTCTCTCCCTCCCGCTCCTTCGGAGGGATACTCTTCGCCTCTATAATGCTCTCCTTTTGCAGCTCGTGCACGTTATCGTTCCGCGTGTCTTTTGCCGTTTTGTGAAACTCCACCCCGGGACTCGGGACTTCAGTTTCATCGCTCACGTGGACCTTTGAGACCCTGTAGTTTCTGGAGCGACGCGAGTGGATTTGACTTCTTTAGAGATTCGATGTAATTTTATGTTTGACAACGTGGCTGCCGCGCGAGCCTCAAATACCAAATGAGTTCTCCGGTGGAGTGATTCGCTGCTTCGGCTGAAATATTTTTGCTAGTGTTTTTCGCGATGCCGATGATTGCGCCGCTGTTGATGCGCGTCGATTCCCCCCTACAGATGTTTCAGCTTTCCAGAATCATTTGTTAACACTGAACCTATCGAGCACTAAAAGCGATTAAAATGTTCTACCTTACAAAAATGATAAGGCTCTATTTGTTTAGATTTTGTGCAATATTTATTAGAATATGTACTTGGATAAAGAAGTTCATCGAATCAATTTCCATGTATTTAAGCAACTTCATCATTTCAATGATTCCATGATGAAAAATATAAAACCTAATCTATCTAATAATAATAATAATAATAATATCTAATAATAAGTGTATATTTCATTGTGATTTAGTGGTATACAAAACTCTAAATATATCAGAGCAATTTAAACAGTATTCCCAATCTGTTAAAGCTATTAAGAATGAAAATTTTCTACTAAACTCCTGTTTTGATTTTGCATAACAATCCGCTGTTTATTTAGAATGAGCCAAGCAACTAGAATATAAATCCGTCGAATTCTTTGAAATTAATTTCATCGTATACTGCATAAAAACGCTCTGTAAAATGCCGATAAATCACAATTCCGATTTATGGCTTAATATTTCGATTCTAATGACTATTCACGTGTAATTACGCATCGTGCGTCAATGCATTAGTCGTTGTATAATCCGCACTATGCCGCGCCGCACCGGTTGGAATTGTTTCACGTTTACGCGGGCAATTCCGGCGACTTGATTCTCACTCCTGGAAATTGTGTTGGTCGACGAACGACAAGCAAAGTTATTCACGCGGCCAGCGTGGATCGACAAATGGCAAATCAACAAACTTTCACCATTATTTACAAGCATTATCGCGTCGAGCGTGCGTAAACAAGGATATTTGGACTGGCCTACGCGGCCCGCTGAAAATCGTTCACTGACAAATCACCGGCGATGGCAAAACGCAGAAAAAACCTCAACTAAATTTGCCCGTCTTTTAGCGGTTAAATACTTTTCCCATCGAGCGGTCTCGATGCTTTTGTTCCATCAACCGCGTACCCATCAAATGATTCATTTCTGGATCAACGTTATTAGACGTACCGTTTATTAAACTTTATTTATTCGAAAGAAAATTCGAAACAATGCTGCAATTAGTTTCCCTTATTCAATGGATAATATCGTACACTCCGCGACACTACTATACGACGCTATACAAAACCATGTATGTACAGTGAATCACAGTAATATTTCGACACTTTTAAAAGGACGAGAAGTTCTATGAGGAGTTGGGAAAATTAGTTTACTACAAGACGTGAAACAAAAATTTTTGAGAAAATTACAATCGGTGGGAATATCACAGAGAAAAATACTGGAACAACAAATACTGTTGTTTACAGGTTTTTCATGTGGGACCGTATTGAAAATTTAAGAAACACGTTTTGAATTAAATAAAAATTAATTTTATCCCGTAATCATTTTGATATATTCAGAACAATATAACAATATTCTTAGATTTCTTCTATCTTCTACTGTTTTATCATAGCATAACTAAATTTCAACATAAATTAAATCCAACATTTAACACAACTTTTGATCTTTTACGTTTCACCCAACTAATTTCTTCAGCTGTGATAGGCTGAAAATCGTGGAAAACAGCAATTTTCACCATCTCCAAACGTTTGTAGCTTATTGCAACATTGACAGATTTTCATGAAATTTTCATAATACGTATAATTTACACAGATTTACAAAACGTAATTTTTGAAATGTTCAATGTAGGTGTCCATTTAAACGAGTTATAAGCAACAACTTTTAATATTTTCTCGATGGTTTCCGAGCAATTGTCATTTTTTTCACGTCATGTAATAAACTAATTGAATGGGTGTCTTTTTTTCGTTTGATTGTTTTACGTCGCTTCTTCAACTGATATGGTTATTAAGCGACGGGACCTACAGTTTAAGGTGGGTACCGAAACACCTAATTGACTGGGATGTCTGGAAGAAGAGTCTGTGTCAGGTTTTGTAAATTTAATGTGAACGCAATTTTCAACTGAAACGTGAATTGCACTAATAAAGACCAGCGGATAATAAGCAAAATACGTTCCAAATTGTGCTTCTATAAAACTTCAAAAACCTGACGTAGTCCCTTCTTCCAGACACGCATTCAATCGTTCTAACTTCTCGAAAAGAAAGCCAAGTCATATATGGTTCGATGTTAAAAACGTGATCGTCGAAAACGAGAGTGTCCGAATATTACTGCGATTCACTGCATGCCTTATAGTTTTGTCGCGAGGTGTATTCACTGCATAAGTCAAGTCGCTTGCGATCGGCGGAAACGGAGAAGTTGACGCGACATCGCGCATCGGGTCGCGAATAATTCGCGGACTATTCGCCGGGCGGACAGACGACGGACGACGGACGACGGACGACGGACGACGGACGACGGACGACGGACGACGCTGCGATATGCCTGTCGAACGTCGCGTCGTAGGGTTGCGAGGGCGCAGCACAGGGCCGAAAGTAAACCGGAGAAACCGGGGAACAATTCGGGCGCGGATAGTATGCCGAGGAGCTCTGCGGCTCGACTGATCGCCTTCTACCTCGAAAAGCCTTATATAGGCTTCCCCGAATTTTGTGGTCCACTTAACTAGAAAACCTGGTGCTTATCCGACTCCGGAGCCGCTGCAAAATTACACGCTTCGGCTTATCAAGCCGTGAAACTGGTATTAAGCGTCAGACGAACGAACGCGCGGGCGCTCCTGCACGCGCGCGAGGAGCCTTCGCCGGTGAGCTGAACCCGGAATGCACCAGTAAGCTCGTTTCCTAGGGTTCCTGTATAACTATATACACGGATATCGTTCACCTGACCGACCACCCTGACTTTTCGATCGGAACGTCCGCGTCCGTGCCGAATCGACCCCCGTGCCGTTCGACAACTTGCCCCCGACACAACACCCGCCCTGCACCCTTGTCGTTCCACAACTCCGAACAACATCAACGAACCTTGTTTTTATAACCCTGTGCATAACTTTCTCCTTTTGTTCCACTTGTTGTTCGGCTGAACCGTTGTTCGTCAAACGGGGACAGTGGCTCGGTTAATAATGCTAGGTATGACCAGCGAGGTCCATCGAACAACGTCAGAACCCAAGCACGCGCGCTTCGTGAAAGCTGATTTCCTACTTTTCCATGTTTCCTGCGAATTACTTTCCGGTACATTTTCTCAATGCTTTTGCTCAGATATGATAAGTTATAACTAGACTGCGGATCGTTATGCAAAATGAAAATTGCCTGCATCGATTGCAAGAAATAGAAACCAAATTGAATGTTATTTCTTCCCCTAATGATATTAATAGAGGAGAAATCGTATATTGACATCTTCAATTTTTTCAATATTTCAACAATTTTGAATTTCATCTACTCAATTTTACTATAAATGCATAAAGATCCGCAGTCTAGTTATAACAAACTGGAGTGACAATAGAATATTATTTTCTTTTTTAGCACATTTAATAGGCTGCACTATGTCAGTTTTCAATTCTTTGATGGCACCAAAGAAGAGCTAGCCATGAGTACAAACGGTGATGAAGGAATTTCGCCGTAACGATTTTCAGGAAATTTTCTTGAGACCACGCGAGGCGAGGGTTGCACATACACCGTTACACATTTCTGCAGCGTTGAAACGCCCATGCATTTCCGCTAACCGATGAAAGCGCGTGTCGCCTCCGAAATACCGTGGCACGATGCCACAGTAATTAATTTCCCTCAAATTACACGAGAAATAGCGGAGGAAGTTCAGCGGTGGCACCGCACGCGTCTCTGTCGACGACGCGCGACGCCGCGCCGCGCCAAATTACAATGCGAGAATGCCGATTAAATGATCGGGAGTAATCAAATGCCAAACTAATTGGCACCTATCCCGTCGCGGAGAAACCCTTAGCTATAGAATCGAAGTTTTCAGCACATAAATTCAATACTTCAGACAAAAGTGATTCATTCTCTTAACCCCCCATACGCTCCTCGGAATGTTACACTGTGGAACATAACTATACCACCAGCCAAATTTTCAAGAGTTCTAAACGTACAGTGAGCCACGAAAGTACTCGAACGCCCATTAAAACAGAATAACTTTTTATAATCGTACCAGATCTGATTTTTTTATAATCAATTAGAAGCATTGATTATCGAAAAATTATAATTTACAAGGTAACAAGGTTGCAAAAATAAAAAAGGCATTTTTTAAAACTTTTTCATTTGGGCCCTTAACGAAAATTGAAAATATATGTTTTATAGGTCTATATTAGTTATACACATGCTCAAAATTTCATCGAAATCGGTTGACGCAGGAAAAAATAATACACATCGAAGAAGGATGTACGATTCTGTGCATATTAAGCAGAAACGGATAACAAGTTGTATAAAACTACGATTTTCACCATTTTTAACCGCTTGTTGCTCGTGTGTGTGTGTGTGTTAATCTCTTTTTCTTCCGCAGCGTAACAACTGCGATACCGTACGATTCATTCATAAATTCATTTCTTCACACTTGTTTCAATTTAATTCATTCACACTTATCCTATTATTTTGTCCAGGAGTGTTTTTTTCTATTACGTAATAGCGTTTGTAACATCCTACCGGCGCGGCGTGGCAACCTCTCGAGACGGTCAATTATTATGGAATGCATCGCAAAAGTCAGTTGTTATTGTAGACATGAAGGATATCTTATCTTGATCCCTGCACGCGAGCGTCATAAAAGCGTTTGCGATCAGGATCTCGCCACACTCGAACAATTCTGCATTCTCGAATTTTTCTTGCGTCGCTGTGGGGTCCAATCGAGTGTCAGCTAAAGAAGATTAGCCACCGAAGGGAAAATCTTTCGAGAGAAGTCTCTTGGTCCCGAGCCATTGTCGAGGTTGAGTCGATGGGGGTGAAACCAGGCAAGAAGAATTCTGGCATCTGTTTCTGTTTCCCGTTTTCTCATCCGCCTTATTGCCATTCTCGTCCTTCTTTCCCGGTTCCCTGCCCTACCCTTCGTCCTCATTCCACCCTTTGTCCCTTTGTTTTCGATACGGGGCTGAAACTTTCTTTTCACGGCTCGATACCGAGTACTATCGTCGAATCGAAACGGAGGCTTTCTTAAAACTGCATCCACCATTCGTTTCTCCGTTTATTCGATCAATATGTAAATACGCAAGATATTTCAGAAATAGTTTGTTTAAGAAGCGCGGTCGATAACGTAAAATGGATACAGTACTTGAAATTGAAATGTATATTTTGTCAAGTACATTGTTAGGAAAACGACATCTACAGTTTCCAATATGGTAGTTGACATTCTTTGTGATATACAGCGTTTGTATACATATGTAATCACGATCACTAAACTGCGGATTTTACGCATTTATGGCAAAAATGAGTGGGTGCAATTTAAAACAGTAAAAAAGGTTACGATGATTTAAGAATGCTAATCTATGTATTTTTCTCAGCTTGTTAAAATTATTAAAGAAAGGATTAACTATTTATGTTATCGATAACTATTTATCTATATAACAGTGTACTATTTGTTGATAGTAAAAAGAACTACAAAATAGAGATGACAATCTTGTAAATGAAGCACGTGAGTGACCGAAAAATTCAATGTTTACAATAATACAATGAAGAAACGTGTGATTCTTTGATTAAGAAGAAATAGTTGCGGTTGTTTAACGTTACTGTTCAAAATCGGACATTTCATATGCAACGACCTAATATATTTGTAAAAGGTAATCTTCAGGCAATCTTTAATTTTGTTTTCAGAGTGATGTTCCCGCACACGCATAATCATCTAAAATGGCTCATATGTTGATGAATACAAAAATGGCTTTAAAATATAAAACTTGGAAAATTCAATTTTATCCACGAAAATCGGGTTTCCGGCTGACTGTGCAATGGCCCAGAACTCTGCTGGTGTCTATACGCGGCAATTCAAACTCTCTACATATACAACCGTGTTTCACGGACTCACCACTCAGCTGACACTCAACCGCAAATATAATTACTGGCGTTTAAGCCGGTTCTATTGTGCGTGGGACGCTTGACTTGGCGAACGGCGCGGCGTACAGCACAGCAGCCGTAGGACCTACGAAAATCCGAAGAGAAACGGGACGGGGGAGCCTGCAGGACAAGGCCGAAGGGGTTCTTGGCCACTTCTGGCCACGTGCAACGTTTCATCGAGTTGAAATTGATGCCGTCAGGAGCCCACGGCTTGTTCTCACATTCGGCCATTCTTCGAACGCTGACGGATCAAAGCTTGCAAGGCATCATGCGATTTCCGGGCGTTTAATCTGCTTTCAACGCCTCAAAACTTTTCGCGAGTAGCCTCTCGTCCGAAGGGGATCACAATTTCTTATGGCACTCCTTTCGAACAGTTCGAACAAATCTTTACACGGCTGATAAGACGCCCCTCGATTAATTTTATCCCGATCAAGCTGAGCCACGTGGTCCCGTTTTCCATATTTCTCGCATAGTTCAATGATCGGGTCGAATCCACGCCTGTCCTTTGCGCTTAGGGCCCAAGGGCCCCGGATGAGTGGTTGGTTTTAGTGGGTATGGTGGGAACCGAACACCTGTTCTCTCGAACCCCACATTACCCCCATACGGGGGCGTACATAAATGTATTTTTGTCCACTGGTCTTTAAAATAAGAAAAAAAGGGTAAATCATTGGGTGTCTAATAAAAGGGTGCAAGTTGTATTTTTTAAAACAAGAATGTGTAACAACAATTCGTTGCTCCATGAAAAGTAGGGTAACATTCTGTAATACAGAACCTGTAGTGCCATTGTTGAGTACTTTGCCAAAGTAATTTGTACATCACATTGGCAAAATTTGTAACGCAGGTAACGGATTTCTTAAGACATACAGAATCATGTTGCATAAAAAATTGCCATGTCCAGTCAAGTCTGGAATTGGCCTATCTTTCGCTTTCTCTTTCGCTCGGGGAGCGCACGAATGTTAGCACAGTTTCTCCGTACTTCAATAGCCCGCCAAATTTCAGGCTTTTAAATTCAGCATACATTTGCGACTGCACAGAGTTCCCGATAAGAAATTTCATGTTCCGGAATACATTCCGCTGCCTGGAAATGCGTTATTCCAACAATTTTCCCTCGTCTGGAAAGTCAAAGCACGGAATCACCCCCGGAACGAATCGTCCTTATATCGACTACGGGATTCCATTACGAAGTTCCCGTGGTTCCCGCGTTAAAAAGAGGGGCGGGCACGCACGTCTTGGGCGGCAAATTGTTTTCGTGGAAAATCGCAGCCGTCATTTCACACGTTCCCGGGCCACGACCCGCGAACGCACGCTTGAATATCGCGTGTCATTTCGCAACCCAGGCGAATGCGGATCAATCCAACGATGGGGGGGGGGGCGGCCGGAAGAAACGCCGCGTCATGTGGCACGAACAAATACGTCATCGCTGACGTGTGAAAACAGCGAGACTGTTAACTGCCATTAACCCTTAAACGACACACAAAGGGTTCGCGGCAACAAGCGAGGCGCGCCACTTTCTACGCATTTTCCCCATTAGGTGTATCATAATGTTCAATCTATATATTTCTCTTGTTTCTGACCTTGTATGTCATTGTGTTACATATGTGTTGGTGAATTCGTCTTGATTCACGCTTTCATATGACATTAAAAAATATTAGATGATTGCATAAGTTCGTGCCCGATTTTCATAGATGTCGCAAACTGTACTGCACGGCGGAGTGTAAAAAAATTATAGAGTGTAGAAAAATTATATACTCACCATTCTTTTCTAATTGTAGAAAATGTACTGACACATATCGGTATCGCAAATTGGAATCTATAATAACAACAATCTCTTACGTAGCTGTAAGAAAGATCGATGTAGCTATTTTCATAGCTACATGCTGCCGAATGATGCAAATTACCCCTTGTAAACGAGAAAATAGGAATTTTGCGGGCGATAGCGGGCCTAGTAGATCGATCTTTTATCTATCGTTTTTGACTACTGAAAACCCCCATTTTTGTATTATCGAGAAATGAGAACGCGAATCCCGCACCCTTGCAATACTGGAAACGAGTCTACCGCCTTAAATCGTTATTTTGGTGCGGGAGTTGACCGGGAGCTGATTAAATGGTTTATTGCACAGTCAGGAGCCGTGCATGTTTGACTAGCTGTAGGAAATGATCGCCGGTATAGTCATTCATATAGTATTACACATGTAATCACGGGATCAGATTAATACCAATTTAATATCAGAATCATTAATACGCTGGTTGTGTTTGCTAGCAGTGAGGCCCCTGTACGTTTAAAACCATCTGGTTTAACCCACCGAGTGCTGTGCCAGAGTCATTTTTGACCGGAAACATCCAAATTGTCATTTAAGTACTAAATTTGTGGCAATTAAACTAACCGAATAGCTGTTTCATAGAGGATATCGGAAAGACTAACGTGTCTACACGAGATATCATGAAAAGTAAATTTTAAAAAATTCTTAATTAGAGCTGTGAACGGTCCTAAGCATTGTCAATTGTGTAGCTATAAAAATCGTCCGTTGTCCGAGGGTTAAACCTAGAATGTCCAGGACGGAGGCGTCTCTCTCCTCTCACCATATTTAGATCCGATTGCTTTGTCTTTTACGCGGAAACATTTTCCCGTCGTGAGAACGTAATTCGTTCCTTGCTATCAAATAAGCAGGACAACAACCAATAACGTTTGAAATGCGATTAGACGAATTTCCCTCGATGTAAAACACACATGCTATCATTTCGTCCAAGAGCGTAATTAACGATCGTCGAAGGCGCCAAATGCCAAAAGACAAAACTGCTTCGAGATCAAAGCCGGGAAAGGAACATCGAGCTTCGTCGAGGCGAACGAAAACCGAAGAGCTACCTCAGCTAAACAAAGAGTCATCGTCCCATCGAAAAGCCACGAATCCCTACAAAAGGGCGACATCTTTGCCGGGTTGGTGCACGGCCGAGCAAACGCAACTCGCGCGTCCTCGGCCAAGTATACTCGGCGAGTATGCAGCGAGCATTCATCAAAGCCGCGCGGCAAGGTATCGACTATTACCGTCGGGATCAACGTCGCGTGCGTGTACGACGAACCTAAGTACCGCCTAGCAGGCGTACGTACACAGCTCGTACAACTTGTAGACATTGTGAGCGCGTACCGTCGAGCAATTGCTAGCGGAGGAGGGAGCGTGGCGCACCCCCGCCTCGTTATTAATGGCAATACAAATCTCGAGAGTCATCGAGCGCTCTTCAATCTGAATGCCTTCTGCTCGTGACGTCACGCGAACCCGCGGCTTCTCTCTTTCTTCGTTACCTTACTCACCACCCTCGCAATTTCTCCCACTCTCTCTTTTTCTCTCTTATCCCGGCTAACCCTCGCTATCTCTTTCGCGCGTTCTCTCTCTCTCTCTCTCTCTCTCTCTCTCTCTCTCTCTCTCTTTCCCGCTCGTTTCTCCGCCGTTAGAAGTTTGTTGTGTTTTTATTCCCGTTGAATGAGTCAATCGCTTCGGCTTTGCATCCGCGGCATAAGTACACGCGGGCCCCAATGGGAACACTCGAGGTCGCGACGCACCAGAGAAAGAAACGCGGCCAGAAGGGGAGGCGCCTTCAATTAACTTCCCTGATTACATCTCGTGCCCACATGTGCTGGCACTTTTGAAGTCTCCTGCGTCGCGTGCGCCGACCGCCGTTCAAATTGTTTAATTGCGTCGCATTACCTTGTTTTCCCCTTCCTTCTCCTCCTCCTCCTCCTCCAATGCGTCTCTTTCTTTGCGCCGGCTACCGGACCCTCCAACTATCCCTTGGATTTCGCCGACGCCGATGCCGACGCCGACGACGGCCTCCTTCGTGAGGCTGGAATCAGGAAAGTTTCAAATAGGGTAAATGTACCTACTACTGCGGTATATTTTCCCAATCAGATTAAAACACGTAAAAATCAATATTTTGCCCTGAATACATTTGTACTATTCAATGATTGTATTCTCGTTGGCGAAGGCAAACAAACTTTGTCATTCAATCTTTCTTATATTTTGATAATCTCAGGATTTGAAAGAACATTCTTCATAAAAGGTAAAATTACCAGTTTTCTTCTATCTCGATCACGAAGGACTGTTGTTCACATGATCGTACAATTCTTTATATTGCATTAAATTGCATAGGCGAAAGATTGATTATTATCCAGATACATACCTTGATACGATAAAAACATAAAAAGAAACTTCTCTTGCCTTTTTAATTAGGCCACCAGCATTACGTATTACGTACATTACAATAAAGGAGGAGCTCATTACTACGGCACAAAAATCACTAGGAATGTCAGCCTAACGTTGTAGGTAAGGTACCTACTTACCTATTCGATACACGTAGTAAGTAGGTAGGATACGGTTCTAGATAAAGAGTATTATAGGTAAAATAAGAAGATATTGCAAAAATTAAATCGACAAGTAATGAAAAAAATGTAAACTGACAATGAGTTTAGATGTACATTGTCATTTGGTCTATAATACAAACTCTGTTTACGTGCTTTTGTTTTTTTTTTTCGATGAGTTCTTTTTTTAATCAACGTAACGATTGACGATTAACTTCATCAATCGATTGGATCAGTCTCCTATTTTTCGATGATTTATTTTTTTAATCTTACGCATTAATCAGTCAAATCAATCTTGGTTAAAATTTTAATTGATTAATGCCCAACTCTGATACAGTGACATTACCGAGCATGAATAAAATAAGCCATGACGGCAAGAGATGTTTCCATTGATTTCAAGTGCTACCATATGTCTCAAGTGGTCTGGCCCCATTTCAAATGACCCGCTATGAAGAGTATTTTTCAGTTACTATCAATGGACACAATTTGTTTATAGTTAGAAATCAAATGCAGTGACATAATCGAAATAACTTTGAATGTTGTCGAACTTGTTTATAGAACTCTTTTGTCTATATGTAAAAGTCTAGAATGTTTTTTATTGTGAGATCAAAGTCGTATAGAAAACGAAGTTAGTGTATCTGTATACACATGTTATCCATGCTCCCATCATTCAGAATTATTGATCAAGATCTAGATTACCAAACAGTAACCACTGCTTTTAACTGATCAATTGAAGAAATGGAAGGAGGGTGCTCCAGATGGTGTTCGAGTGGAGTACGGGTAGGGTGAGGTCCACTTTAGGGATGAATTCAGTATTTAAACACAATGAAACAAGTTCAGGCAAACATAGTACCTACTCACATCGCGTCGCGTCGGGCGTCGGTTCAAGATACAGCCAACCTTGTAAATACTTGACTATGTAATTCCCGTTTATGCGGGGAGGCTTCGGTAACGCAGCATCGTCCAATCAATTTAAATTCATACCACTTCTTCAACTTGTAAGTTATACCTATCCGCAGAGACCAAAAATGAGGATTACTTTAGAAATTTTTCCAAAAACAGATTGCGAAGGAAATGTTAATTTTTAATCAAGAAGAAGTCAGATGTTAAAAAATATTGCAGACATTTTTCGATAAACGAAGTAATTAAACAATTTTAAGATTTATCTGTTATGATTTGGGCTGCATATGGCTTTTTCGCAAAGTTGCCAATATGTTGGATATCGACAAAAATGAATTCCCAGAAGTATATACAAAAAATCTAAAAAAAGTTTCAAGTCCGTTAATGGAAGAAGTGAGTTCGGATAAAAGTCCGTGTTTCAACTTTCAACAGGATAACGCGGTCGTTCACACATCAAAACTAAGCAGGGAAAGGTTTTGCAACAGAAATGTTAAGTTGCAGAAAATATTGAATACCATAGAAATACCATAGAAATACCATAGAAAACTTTTGGGAAATACTAGCACGCATGGTTATGCAAATGGAAACAATTCGCAACAACAGCCGAACTAAAAGATAGATAAATATGTTATATCTACAAATGTTAACTAAAACTATTAGTATTTATTAATTAGCATATTATTGACACGATATTAGCATTTATAAGAGAATTAAAATTTTGGTTTTATACAGCAAATAAACTAAATTTTATTAATTTATTAACAGGAATATGGAGATTTTGCAGTCTTTGCAATTTTGTAGTCAACGTAATGTAACAGGAATTATTAGGTCGTATCTGTTTTTCATAAGTATAAACATTACGAAGAAATTACACATTGAACAATGATAATTTCTCGAACTGTATGTCCACAGTGAAGCAACATCGAGCAACTTTTTGTTGCCTTCTTCTTTTATCCGGTAAAGATGCGACAAAAAGTTGCTCGATGTTGCTTCAGTGTAGACATCATAGCTTTAGGGTAAAAACTGTTTGCTACTGTGGCTAAAGAATTGAATGCAATATGTGCCAAAGTATAATAATTTTATACCAAAGTTAATGTGTGAGTTATTATTAGACTGCGGATCTTTATGCATTTATGAAGAAATTGGTTGGGTGAAATATAAAACGGGAAAAGATTCGAAAAATTCAAGATTCCTGTAATGTTGTTTTTAATGTAACAAAGTCGTTAAGGGATGAAATCAAGTTTTACATATGCTTCCTGCTGCTTTCCACAATCAATGCATTTTTAATTTACATAAAGATCCGCAGTCTAGTTATTATATTGTTTTCATGTTAAACATAGCATATTATTGTTAACCTAAACCTAAATAAATCAATATTATTTACGACATATTTCATTGGAGTTTAAATTATTAGCAAATTTTGTATTCTCTAGTAACAACTTGCTCCGGTATAAGTACAACTTACCCCACAACACGGGACAAAAAGTTCCGGTTCGCTCAACGACAAATAAATGAAAATAAAATATTAATTTAACTACACATTACCCGTTAAAGATGAGAATATCTATACTCTATTTCTACGTTTTTTCCATGTTCAACACAGGTTGGGGAGAAAGGTAGGAAGGAGGGGGCGGGTGGTCGTTGCGCGAAATCAACGACTATCAGATGTAAAACAATTCTCCGAGATGGTAAATTTCACGGTGAGCCGTTGCCGACGCGGTGGCAAAGAGGTCGATCCGGTTCCCCGCGACGCCATAAGGGTGGCATTCCCTTTGGTCCCGTGGAACGCCGGGCTTCTCTGTTACCGTGAATCGAATGATAATGAGATTGTTTGACGGCGTCGGTCGATGGTCCTGGATGGTCACCGCCGGTGGCCATTCTCCGCAGGCCGCTAGATATATGCGCAGGTATTCACCGTGAACACATACTCGCCGGTATGGTAGCTGCATGCACGAGGCGAGGCGAGGCGAAGGGGCTGGCCGCATATAGCACACCTGAAACTATGGTATCCAGGGGTCTATAATGCGAGCGAGCAGTGCATTGGGCGTCAGTAACGAGATGCAGGAAGTACGGGTGAGGTTCTCTGGGGAGCCGGCGAGTGGTCCGTGGACGTTCGCCCACGCTACTACGCCACGTTGGTAACGTGGGACAGAGAGGGTCGAGAGAGCATGGAAGCCCGAAGGAGAACAGGGAATCGTAGCGAGAAATAGAGAGAATTAGGTGAGGGGGTGAAGGAGGGTGCGAAGAGGGGCCGTGCGGAGGGAAGTGAGGAAGATGGATGGACGGATGGACAGATGGATAGACGGATAGGCAGATAGACGAACGAAGCGAGATAGCGCGAGGAATAGGGAGGCAGGGGGATCAAACTGGGATAGAGAGAAACAGGAAGCAAGGGAGAGAGAGAGAGAGAGAGAGGGAGGGAGAGAGAGAGAGGAAGAGAGAAATACGTAGTGGGCGAGAGGCAGGGAGGAATGCAGGTTGCAAGCAGGGCTGTATGGTACCCTCTTGCCCGAGGGCGAGGACTTGGGCGAGGGCGAGGCCGAGGGTCGAGGGCACTGATATCCGCCCGAATGACTGCCACGTAATCACCGGCTAATTATCCGATAGATACCCGGGAGCTCTCCCGATGCCCGGTGTCAGCCGCAGCCGTGCTCTCATGTGCCCGTACAGATCGAGAGACGGAGGAGGGTTGCCAAAGGGAGGCGAACCGAGGAGAACGGGAGTAAAGCGGAGAGGAATACTGCCAATATGGCGAATATCGGCGGATTCCATGGAACGAGCAGTTCGCATACCACTCTGTGCCTCTCGCTCTGCCACTCTCTCTCTCTCTCCCTCTTCCTTCCCTTTCTCTCCTGCTCGTTCTGTTACTCGGTGATTCCTCTCTGTCTTACGCCGACAACCCCCGTATCAATCCCAACGGCGAATGTCAATATCGAGGTTGGTATGTAACGACGACTTAGTTTCATCTACCTGCCTCGCTTTGACACCGGTGATACTATTTCTTGGACGTGTTTCACGGATTTTTTTACAGTTCGGCGCCGTTGAACGCCGCGGTTTAATGGTAGTCGATCGAGAGTAACGATTCACTGAATGTTCGCGAGCTTCGAAATTTAGACGTGTGACTATCGATCATCGATATCTTGTCCGTATTATATTGATACTTAACGATACATCGATGCGGAGACCATATCTTCTTGACGAGAGGACAAATCAGTAATTGTTTTATGTTTAGAAAAAAACTTGTTTTAATCATTTGTGTTCTAAAAATTCATACAACTGTATACAATTTATGTGAAAGTTGCATGCTTTCAATGTTTCAATTTTTAATTGGGTTCTTTTTACTGATATTGAGCGGGTGCATTAAAACCAGGTAGACAAGCAAAATTCAAAGATTTTAAAAATGTTTGTAGAAGGTATTGACTTTAGTATTTTTTGGATAAGGTTTTGACTACCGCATACGGAATATTCGAAATGTATTGTTATACGAATGAATTCGTTTTGGCACATGCTTTTATACGATATAAAAAAAATACATAGCATTCTATTTAAAAAATTGAAGGGCATCTTCATTTCCAAAAAAATTACAGGCACCATTACATTTTCCTCTTTCATTTTTTTCGAATCACAATAGTTTTCGAAAAAAAAACACTGGCTAGCAATGACGCGAACGCCCTATACAACATGCGAGTAGTAAGGAACATTTGCTGTTATTTTTATTCAATTATTAATTACCAAAATAAATATATAAGTTTCATTGACGTTTCTGTAAAAATGGAGCGTATTACTTAGGTTTACCCTATTACGTGGAACGTGGGTAAAGGTCATAGTTAATGATGGAAAATACTTTGAATGAAATATTCACATTTGTCTACTCAAACAAGGGACTTTTATTTCCTGAAAGAATGGCAGAAGCTTATTCAAGTACCTAATAGAAATGAAATCGTTGACGACGGGCACCGAATTACTGGAGCACGTCGAAAAAAACGTTGTGATCTTGGAATTGGACTTACATCGCGGAAAATACGGTAGCTAATTAGCTGTGTCGGTTCATTAAGGGGAACAAGGTCATTAATCGGTCTCCAGGGACTTCCGTGATGCGCTGGGAGGCTGCCGCGCGCAAACTGCATAGCGCGTCGATGCTAAATTCATCGTCGAACACTATACATGCCGTACTGTTTATTCCAAACACGAGAATTTCAATTACCTCGCGTCGCTGGTATACAAGCCGACATGATTTCGCGGTCATTGATCGACAAATAATCTCGTTACACTGTGTTACTTTCTGATACTGTGTCGCTGACACTCGCGCATATGAAATAATTATTAATACCAATATTTCCGAGCATTACACTGAATGACGCGATGAAACGAGCAACAGTGCTTAAGAAGATGATTAAAAAATCTAACAATTAAATCAATTAACACGGCGAACATGTAGCCGAGTAGCTCATCTCCGGAAATTGTTATTTCATTTTAATTTATTTATTTAACCTTCTCCATTCTGAAAAAGCTGTTTTAATTATTGTTACATTTCGCGTCGAGAATTTGCTTCGTGTAAAATACTCGAATAAAAAACGTGCATGATTTCGTGCCAACTGTAAATAGTTATTTATAACGAGAATAATCTCAGAGTATAATTACATATGTATACGCATTAGTATGCAATAAAATACGCGAGCACGAGTACATTAAAGAAAGTCGAATCAAATTGTTGTTCTTTACGTTATGTTACTTATGCTTCTCATTACCAGAAACAATACATTATCTAGAGTAAATTTCTTTCCCTACATACAGGTTGAGTCACGTAACGTTTGTACCTCAAATATACCCAGTAGACACAACAAAATATACATATACATATAACGCATATTCATAATTAATTATCCGTGCTGCACTGCAATTTTCCGATGCAATATCAAAAATTACAAGGTGGCCAGATTACCGCCTGTTCCTCTAACCTACACTAACTTCTAAATCTAATCAAATAGGACGCCAGCTCCGAGAAAGGTCGGACGCCGCGCCGCGCCGCCACGATTAGTGGCAGCCAATTCCGAGGGCACTTTACCCAAAAATATCTACGAAATTCGGGGTCTCCCGATTCCATTACCGCGCAACACCATCAAACAGAAGTTTGCCCCCCGTGAACGATCTCACGTATGGAAATTAGGCGTCCCGCCGTGCCGCGCCGCGCCGTTTTGGTGGAGCTAAACCCGCAGCCTCGAGCCTACGGCAGTCCTCCCCTGAATTCTCTATGGTTCTCGTCGACCTCGATTGAGACCCGGTTAAAAGTCAGAAGCAGCATGATGGTTCGGCCCATCATCGTGGCGAGGGTCTCTGGACTGATTAGTTAACGGCATACGGAACGAAGTGGCATAGGCCCGTGCACTGTCCCGTATCGAAGATAACATCTAGATCCTGCTCGTCCTAAGCCTGACTGACACGTTGCTGCGCGGGACCGAGGCCGGCTGTCCTCGCCATCGAGAGTGTCTCACCGAAAAAACCGATCTACGGCGCGGCGCGGCGCGGCGTCTCGGAGGGTGTATATTTTCTCGTTGAACGCCCCCCGTCTAAAATGGTGAGGGGGGGGGGAGAGAGGGGTCAAAAGCTCCCCGTTCCGTATCCTCTGCCCGTGAGCCACCGCGCGATTAAGAAAAACACAATTCGCCCGTTTTTCGGGGCCACGTGACTCCCGCTACAATTCAGAGATCGTCGATTCATCGCGGCGACATGTAGCATGATCGGGCCACGCACCGCTTGCCCCGAGTTTGTACAAGCATTTGTCATGGTCCAATGAGACAGCCCCGGGGGCCACATTGGGCTCAAACGGATACAAGAAAGGAACACCCTTGCACGAGCCGCGGGGACACTTCCCAAAGGTTGATCTTGTTACGCACGGAGAATATTTGTCTGTTCTACTTTCTTTCGAGAATCGTCGTTTGGGTTCGTCTCCGGGAAGAAGACGCCCTACATCACCTCCGCTTTAATCCTTCGCGTGAAATCCGAACGAGGATAAATGTACCTATTACTGCGGGTGTACGTTCTACCGCGGTGTTTTCCCCCAATGAGACTGAAATACGCAAAAATAAATATTTTGCCTCGAATGAAGTTGTACAATTCAGTGAGATTGTATTCTCGTTGGCGATATAATTATAATCTCAGGATGTCCTTAATACATTTATATCCTTAATATATGTATGTATTTATGTGATATTAGTAGAAACGGTGTTAGAATTAATAAAAAGTTTATTGATCTAAAATGTAATAAATGAAAATGTTATTTGTTAATGTATTCAGGATTTATTTAAATTAATGTCTAGATACGTAGATTGTTTTCGTACGCTCGTGTGTTTCGAATTCTATTTTTTCGTCCGCAGTCTACTGATGACTAAAGATTGATGACTGATCATTTAAACTAACTAACGAATAATCATAAATAATTAGCAATAACTAACGATTACTTGGAGCTGTGACTAACTACTAGCACCATGTAAGTTATCAAAAACTTTTAACTAATGTTATATAACAATCAGACTATTAGTCATTTTCAATTATTAGTTGATTTGTGCCCTATTCTGCCCTGCGAGACCCAAGTACTCCATATATTCATCCCCGCTCATTTTTTAGGATATATTATTTGTTCAGGAATATTCTTGAAGATTTGTACAAAATAAAAGCTTAAATGAAAAAAATGTTTATCAATGTTTACCAATTTCACAGATTGTCAGAAATGAAAAGATGGCTAACCAAAAATAGTACTTGATCAAAGCGAAAGCTGAAGAGAAGAAGAACGCCTGAGGAACAACGTTTGATCGATAGCCAACGTTGGAAATAAATACATTGCAGTGGTTAAGAAAAACTCGAGAGATGGATTCCTCTTTACACAGATCCTTTTTTCGTATTGTCGACGTTTCGAATTCGCCGGAGCTGACTTCCTGTAAACAAAAAATGTAATGGATATTTAAGGACCATTGCCAGCGGGCGGCATCGAGGATCGTCCTGCGCAAACATCGTCGCAGCCATCCTGCAACAACTCCTCCGGCGGTTTAATAGCGGGATAAACAGACGCTTCTGCGGGGATACTTTGGCCCGCCATAGGAAAACAGAACACGTATCATTGCAGGATGCTGTAGGCATATAAAGACAGCTTAATGGCCGCTGCTCAGTGTTCCTCGTCTACCGACGCGACGTTTCATTCGAAACCAATTTGATAGCACCTCTACCGAAACTAGGCATAGGATAGATCGAGGTGAATCGAATAGATTGTCTATCGTTTATTCGATAGTAAAAAAACTATGAAATGGCCATTTACCATTATAAATTCGGTTCGTTTGAACATTTAACAACTTAACGTGTTTCCCTGTATTTTAGGAAAACTTGTAAAAATTACCATCTTTTTCTATGTTTGTTTCTCTTACTATACCATATATGTATAAATATTTATAAACTCGAATTAAACATATCGACTCTTTTGGAGTGAATCGAATAATTCATTTTCCGAGCAACTGCTCCCTGTACATGTACCCGTCGCGTCGCACGGACTTAGTTTCGGAGATAATTGTAACAAGCTTTAGTTAAATTCAGATTACAAGTACACTTTATCCTCCTACAAGCTGTCACTGAACGGTAATTAAAATGTACAGAATCATATATACAGGCTCTCAAAGAATATGTATATTCCAAGCAGAGTTCGCCATTAATCAATTAAAATTTTAACCAAGATTGATTGATTAATGTGTACGATTAAAAAAGGTAATCATTGAAAAATGAACGATTGATGAAGTTAATCGTCGATCGTTGATTAAAAGACGAATTCATCGAAAAATCGGAGACTGATTTAATCAATTGTTGAATTTAATCGCCACACGATATCTCCATAAATTGTAATAAGGAGGGAGAAAGAGACAGAGAGCGGAGATGGAGAATTGACAGAAATACTCGTATATCTCAACAAAAACTCAGTTTACATTTTTTTCATGTACTAAATATCATAAATGCAATTATCAAGTATCGAAGGTATACGAGTAGAAACTATTCGAAACTAATTTTGTCCACCTAAAGTCGAAACATTTACCACTGTGCGAGGGTGCTCTCGGGAACGGTATCGTCGATTCGTCCTTGCTACTCTCCCTCATCCGATACTGCGAACCCTCCTCTGCGAAGGCCGCCACTCTTCACCCAGCATCCTCGGTGTCAGCCCGACAAATATCTTTCGATGGAATCGGTCGCATCTAGCGCGTGCGTCCTCCGTTATCGCGGGCCCGAGTCCGTCGAAAGGAAGGAAGGAAAAGTAAACGAGGAGGAAGAGGAGCAAAGGAGAGAGAACAAAAGTCCCCGACGCGGCGGTTCCCGATAGAAAAATACGGCAGGTCGTTTGGGTGAAGTATTTCGATGAATATGAAAGTGACGGGCGCCTAATCCGGCCCGAAATTTATGTGACCCCCCTCGACATCCCCCTAGCGTTGACCTGGGTCCACGGAAAACGGGCAGCCCCTCTCAGGCCAGATAACGTATCGGGGCTCGCGCCATCCTCGAGGACCCCCATTCGTTTTAACCTACGGCCGCGTATATTACGCCTTGCCACGTTCCCGGAACGATTGATATATGGTATAACCAACCCATTCCTAATGACCCGGAACGCTCGATCAAGAGAAAGAGCCGCATCCGGTGTGCGGTGCGTTAATTAATTCGCCCGACGACGCGCGACGCCTCGTTCGGTTTTCCAATCTCTTCATGGACTCATCTTCCTCCTGTCGCGGGCTGGATAATGCTAGACCGTCAGGACCGGCTTACCCGGTATGTAGTAAGCTTTCGCGGAAGCTTCTCTCCTGATCAATTTCACTTTGCTGCGCGAGTTGAAGATGTTGCGTACTACGGTAGAGCCACCCCGATTATCCTAACGTTCTATTATCCGAAAAGTACACAGCGGAACGAATGGCCATACTAAGTGGAAAAGTTCATGCATCGTTTTGTCCTATTCATAATGAATTTCATTATTATTTACGACCTGGAAGTATATGAGGTTATTTATAAAAATAGATTTTTTATAATCAATAAAAATGATTTTTTACAATCAATTAGAAGCATTGATTATCGAAAAATTATAATTTACAAGGTAACAAGGTTGCAAAAATAAAAAAGGCATTTTTTAAAACTTTTTTATTTGGGCCCTTAACGAAAATTGAAAATATATGTTTTGTAGATCTATGTTAGTTATACACATACTGCAAATTTCATCGAAATCGGTTGACGCGGGAAAAAAACGACACGCATCGAAAGATGTACGATTCTGTGGATTTTAAGCAGAAACTGATCAAAAGTTGTGTAAAACTACGATTTTTAACCGCTTGTAGCTCGTGTGTATGTTAATCGATTTCGATCAAATTTTTAGCATTAGTCTAACTACTATAGATCTACAAAACATATATTTTAAATTTTCTCTTTAAGGGCCCAAATAAAAAAGTTTTAAAAAATGCCTTTTTTATTCTTGCATGTAATCTTGTAAATTATAATTTCTGGAAAATCTGTTTTGCATATCATTTCGTAAACCAATGCTACTAATTGATTATAAAAAAAAACTAACTCCTAGTAACTCCTAGTTAACCCGACTTTATATGTTACAATTCCTTATTGAATATCTCAACGTAATTGTGTGTTCGCGAGTCTCTTCGTAATTCGTGAAACGAGGAACCGCTGTAGTAAATGATCGCAGGAAGAAACGCGGAAAATCATTCTTTCCGCGCATGTAAAGCGTCCGGTATGATTGATGGTCCGTCGGCACAGTGACGTTACCACGAACAAATTGGATTCGATTCCGTAAGAGAGGGACGTGTAATCGCGAGAACGAGAAGGAGGGTGAAACAGCGCGGTGGTACGATTTGTCGAAAGGATACGGCTGTCGACAGAACAAGAAGGGAACGTTCCTCGTGGAGGTCGGTGATTTTGTTTTGGGTACGTCGTCGTTGTCGTCATTGTCGTCGTCGTCGTCGTCGTCGACGTGGTCCCCCACACGAGCCAGGATTTTCGGGATTCTCTCGTCCTTTTCTCCTTTCAGCCGGGAAACCCGTTGCGTCATTGTTTACACTCACCTGTATATAGGAACATATATAACAATGTCGCGCACACACCACGCCCTCGTTTGTTTCTTTTGTTCCGCGTCGCAGCCAGGGGTTCGCCCTCGCCGGGCCAGAGTGGCTTCGACAATCGAACAGACGTGCCAGATCGAAACGATAAACGTATGAGATGTAGCGGACGGCGGACGGCGGACGGGAATACCGTGCCTCGACTGGATCCGTTCCGAAGGAGGTCACCGTGTTACCGCACATCGAAACCCAAATGCTGTTCCCTTTATCAATGATATTACCCCTTGTGCGGGCAACCGCGTGGTTATTTCTACTGGGAAAATGCACAAGTTTTGATACATTCCAGGGTTCAGATTGGGGCCAAATCCTAACACTTTCTAATCGTACGCTAGAATCCGCAGCCAATGTAGAAAAACTCTTCTCGATCCTGTTGTTGGCAGTGGCGAGTGTACGATATCAATGAAAATGTTCGAGTTATATCGCCTATCGGGGCCTTTCCACGTCAGATGAGTTTCGAAAGATACAGAGAGCATAACAATCGGCGCTCGGCCAACAGTTTTAACGACGAAACTTGGCCGACTCTCTCCATTATATCGCCGCGTTTCACCGTACATTTTCAGTTTGTTTGGGAAGATAATAACGAGCCAGCTGCGGCAACGAACCCGCATCGTATAACAATTTACTGGCTAATCAAAAAACTTTGTTAAGACCGAAACTTGGTTAATTAGCATCTTCACCGGAGTGGCTGCTTACCTTGCGGACCTATTCCACCGACCGGAAGAACGCCCAAGAAATTGTACAAAGTACAAGACGGCGCGGCGCGGCGCGGTATCGATTCCACGATTAACAATGCTAATTTGATGCTGGCCTCCATGCCCCTCTCGTTGAATGGAATCGCAAGGAATAAGCCATTTCGCTATTAGAATCTTTCGCTGAACACAATATTGCCATGCTTTCAGCAAGTGTCGGACTTCATTCTGTGAAATTGGTTTCCTTATGCTATTGGTTCTCGAGATGCCGAAACTTTCTGTTCAATTCCAACAACGAAGGATAGTGAAAATAATTTTCTTTAACATTGAGTGGTATACAGTAATGTCTTGATCTAAGAAATCGAGTGCTTCAGGATCTAAGAAAATTGCTTATCCCCTCCACTCTGGGGCATATCGTGCCCGCGAGGGGCACGATGATTGAACTGCCTCGGTCGTCGAGCAGTGGAAACTCGCTGTCAAATTAAATTTAAAATACAAATTTTCAAATAGAGAAGAATAGAACATTATATTCGAGACTTTATCATTATAAAACATTCCAAAGTGAGAACACTCACCCCAATATTTTTAATTATTTAACAATACGTGACAAACTAATGTAAAGATTCATGGAGATACGTTACAATACCATCTAACATTATTTAGAAGCGGTAAATGCAAAATCTGAAAATTTTCTTCCAAATTACAATTTGCAATTACTCGTATTTGAACAGGACACTCGAGATATACTCCCGGAGAGTACCACACGTAGCGTGACCAACAGTATTCACCAAACACTACTCGAATGTCCCGGATTTTCTTTGGAACGATCCAGGAAGATTCTTTGGAAGATGCGCAGGCGACGCACGCAAACTGGTCTTTACGCGAGTCCGGACTCTCGTGGGACAATATATAACAATATTTTGATCAAACAAAGAGTCAAATCATTTTTCTGTCACATAAAAAAATTCGTCCCTGAGGAGATTACGATCGGAGTTGAGTGGTACGGGTTCGAATAAAGTAGACATCCTCCCGTAAAGTATCCGTTTTTATTCTTTCAAGGCGTTATAGATATCCAGGGAATAATCTCTGTCTCATATATATATCATTCTAATAAACATGAACAATAATAAATATAATGTGTCCAAGAACGTAGGAAGTTTTGCGTCTAATCAGGCTGCTCGGTACAAAATAGCGCGTTTATATATGGCATTCTCGGCAATAGCTTCGTGCACATATCCTTTTGATTTTAAAAGACACTGATCACTCGCCTCTACCCCTCTTCACGTTTTCAATTTGTACGTTCTTTTGCGCAAACCCCGTGGCTCGCGAGGACTCGCGCCACCTTTTCGTCACTCTGTTCTCGTTCGATTGGAGCTCTATCGCTATTACAAAATAAATAAAAAAAGGAACTAATCCGCTCAATCAAATATTCCTCCTCGGCCGACAAAGATGGCGCGTCCTCGACGCGCACGGTTCATCGGTGAATACATTTGTCTCTCTTACTCTCTCTCTCTCTCTCTCTCGCTCGCTCGCTCTCTCTCTCGCTCTCTTTCTCGCTTTCTCTCTTTTATTATCACTACAAATCACCTCAAATTGCACGACGATCAAGCGCTGCACCAATTTTTCTCTTTGGAACGCAATAACGCAGGGGTAATTAGCAACGGTTTCCGAAATAATGCGTTCGCATTGCAATCATTCGATTCCCTTCTTTCACCGACACTGATCGAAGAATACGTACGAAAGAGAAAAGAATCGGTCGATCAGGAATATTCGGATCTTGCTACCTGTTAAACGCACATCCTGTTCATTTACTTCGTCCAGATCGGCCGATTCCTTTTTACAAATGTTCGTGTCGATACAAATCGGTACAAATAAATATAATGTGTTCAGAGATAGATTTTATTTAGTCGGTGAATAAGATCTTCGAACCAGAGTCACCAGATCAAGACTTGTGTGCCCGCTCCGCTCTACCTTTCCCTTCTACGACGCTATTCCCCACGCAACCGCCGCGGCCCGATCACATCTGTCCGATATTGGCGGTGATGGGGTAACTTTTTCCTCTTAATTTGTGCTCCCTCCTCTCATCGGGCGACTCTGCTTCAAACAACCTGAGGAATTCTACAGAATTCGAAGAAGAGACTATTGTTAATTGATTTATATAAATAGTAAGGAAACGTTGCCATAAGTGTAGCAATATTAACTGATAGTGCACTTTTGTAACAGGGAAACTTGGGTTCCCATAATCTCTATAGTAGTGAAAATAAAAAGACGTTCAAAGAACGTTCGAAACGATATCACAAAACCTGGAACTTGACAATGTCTATTGTACTGCCAGTTGAGGAATTAAAAAACTGCTGTTTATATTTATTGTAACACATATTATATCTGTACCAGCCCTGTCCAAAGTCGTTTCCCATACTTGGTCTAAATATTTCGGATTTCTCTTATACAATAAATCCTCTAAAATTGCTTTTTAATTACGATCACTCTTACTTACTTTTGACACTCGCGATACGTATGGAATTACGAAGACAACCTGAAACGCAGCGAATCGCATAGTACAGTAAAGCCTTAATCTAAGAAGAACCTTCGGGCCTGTCCTGTTTCTTAGATCCTGTGATTCTACTATTTCTTCGTGACCTCGTCGATCGCGTCCCGATCGTGGAAAAGGACAGCGCGTGTAAACACGGACCGCGCGCGGCCGGCAATTAACCCTTGGAACTCGAAGCTATTTTAACTTGAAAATTAAACATTTCTCCCGACCTAGAATATTTCCTCATTCCCTCTTTTCAAATTTTATGCCATACCTGAATGTTTAGTAATTCATTAGATTCCGACACATTTAATAACGTAAACAATATTTTGAATAATGGTAAAGAGCAACTTTTAGTGGCGCTAAGCGAGTGCTAAGGGTTAAACCACTAAATACAGTTCAAATTATATCGTGTTTAGTATTATCTTAAGCAGGAAAATGTCACAAATAGATTTGTGAAGATCCCATAAAAAAATCATGAAAAATAAACAAGTTTTGTAATTGGATTAGTAGTGGTTCGCACTGCTATACTCGACCCCGTATCTAATTACGAAGTATGTTTACGAGGCAGTTCGTGCTTTTTGGCCCGTCGTGGGGTATGTTCCGCAGCGGAGGGGACATTCGTTGTTCTTAGATCATACGGTTCCCGTTTTCTTAGATCAAGGCTTTAGTGTATATCCAATCCGTGGACAAGACTGATTTAAACTAATTTCTCTTTTAACACTTACGAAATCTTTGGATCTACGAATTATTGCACTGCGCAACTATTCGAATTCTGTCGCCCATCGTAATATCTAAAATCGTGGTTTTACGAACATCTTGTGCATATGCTCATGATCGACGCGTCGACAGCCGATGAAACATTCGCAGTATACACTTAAATCATATTGGTGGTCGCGCGTCAGTGTTTAATCCATTTGCAATCTGTGTCGCAAGAAACACATTTCTTCCGACCTAGAATATTTCCATTCCCTATGGCTTTTCGAATTTGATGCGTACCAAATTGGTATAATACCTCGTACAATACCTAAATGTTTAGTAATTGGTTAGATCCCAAAATCCCAACATTAATGTAAACAATATTTTGAATAATGATAGAGCAATTTTGCTGAAGGTTAACGCGTGCTATCTTCTTGAGCGTGCGTGTAACGCTGCTGATTATACTAATCCATCGGCTGCTTATGAATGCCAGATTGAAATCCCGATTGGACTCGGATGACAGTCGACGCGTCGATGTTCTCGTGCAAAGTAAAAAATCGGACCTCGAGAAGACATTACAGAGAAGAATCGCAACGACTAGGAGAAACATCGACGCAAGAAGAGCAAAGTGTGAGGGACGATCGGGGATCGTCCTACAACCTTCGTTTCCCGTTCCCGCTGATCACTCGTATTACACCATTTACGTTCATAAGTCTACTACGATATTTTACACGCTCGCGACCTGCTATGTACACATCGAAAATTTCTCTTGTCTCTTACCGGAGGAAAGTCAGTCTTCCCATCAAACACCGACGGGCACACGCCGCGCTGTTCCGTTCCACCTTCACGCTCAGATGGAACGCGAACTGCCTCGGGTAGTTAAGCCTGTTCGGATACGACTGGAAGATGAGGATCCTCTGGGGAAAATGAGGGAGAGGGCTGGAATGAGGATAGACTACGAGTATAATTCCATTAAAAGCTTCTACCGAGAACAACGATGACACGATGTGTATCTCAGAAAATAGCGCAGAGAATTGACCTCGGCAAAATGTGCAGTCGCACATCAATAATTAGCGTAACAGCTTCGCCCATCGATAATATAATCGATCTTCTCACTCGTCGCAGGTATCCGTTCCAGTCAGTTGACGAATCACACGAATTATTCAACGTTTAGATACCGTATATTAATACTTCAATTGAAAATCTTCTTAGCCTTTACGCGACAGACCATTCGATCGCTATACTACAAAGTACAATAGTCCCCGCATTTAGTCCTTGCTCAATTCTTTCAACGTCGAACGAACCCCATACAATTCAAACCTGTCGTTGGCGTTTATCATAGTTTTCGTGTCAGTGCTATACACCACTTTGACTAAATAAGGATAAATATTATTTTAAAGCAGGCCTGTCCCCAGGAGTAGGGAATTGAGCCGAAGGAAGCACATCCGCGTTGAATGCGGACAGCGGCGCACCGGATCTTCGGCACGAGAGTTGGAGAAGAAGGGAGAAGGGACCAGAAGAAACCAGAAGACACCACAAGGCCTCTGGGCGCTGGGCGGTGGAGTTTTAGTGGGTATTACCGCGGGCCCTAGTTTTTCTCGGCCAGGTCGAGCCCCTACCGCACCCGATCAACATCAGAAGGGGAGGGGAGGTGTGCGTAAAAGGCACCGCCCTTAAATAAAAAAAGAGGACCTAGGAGCAGGGAGACGAGTCTCTGCTACAAATTCCCAGGCTTGTTTTAAAGTATGCCACGAAAGTCAGTAAGAGTTTTATACGTGCACCATCACAAATGTGCGCTGGTAAGACGAATCGTTCAAATGATTAAAAAATATGACAACCTGAAAAAAGAATTGTATGTTACCCATATCCCTGTTTGAAACAGCTCGAACCATATTAACAATACCAAGGTAGCGACTATTAAGCGGGGACTACCGTAGTACATTTGAATTTCCATTCATCCTTAATTATCGAGCATGAAAATCATGGAAAGTTTTGGAAAGGTAGATCGATAAATCTTGGTTCGTAGTTTCCCCAAAAAATGGTTTCCTTCAAAGACATTTGTGCAGTTTAATATCAACGAGTTGATGAAAGAGACATTGAAACCTACTGGACCATTGATCACGTGAGAAGACGTATCAAAAAAATACTATAATATCTAGTGCATGAAAAATTGAACGCGTGAGCAGAGTCGCCAGATCCCCACTCTACCTTCCCCTTCTACGGCGTTATTCCCCACGCCTCCGCCGTGGCCCGGTCACATGTGTCCGGTACTGGCGGAGAGGGGATAACTTTTCTCCTCGATTCGTGTTCCCTTCCCTCATCTGGCGACACTACGCGTTGGCTTCGTCGTCTCGCGATCAGAAGAGTGAATATCAAAACGCTTATAACTGTAGACTGTAGAGTCGAAAAGGAAATGAATGGTGTCGCCGTGTTGTCGAGCAAGAGATAGAAAACTGGGAAAGCTTCAAGTAATTACTCGCTGGAAATTCCATGAAACTTAACGAATAGCTTCTACCTTAGCCACGCAAAGGAAATGCTGTTAGATTATACTGTGCGGAGAGACGGTTTTCATAAGTCATTGAATACAGCTCTCTGTACTTCGAACACGAATTCTTACGATCTGTTGTTAGCGCGACAATTGTACAAATATTCTAGAAGAGATAGAAACGCGCTCTCACCGGAATCAGTTTGGGTCATTATGTAATTAGTCTACGCCTCAACTTAGGAATCTTAAAAGTTTCTTCGATTGTCTATAATTTAATCTAAACTCGCTTTATGAAAGACAACGATGTAGGACAGGCTCGGGCAACTTCTTCCCTGCTGTCGCTTCACGACTCCCACTACCAGCGTATCTCTTCCCCTACTATCAACTTTTTTATATTGACCCTACCGTGCTTTTTCCTGATAATCTCCCCAACCTCCTCTTACACTACACAGAAGTAGGGAGAGGAGTCGTCTGTGACTCGCGAGCCGCAAGTTGACCAGGCCTGATGTAGGGCATAGCTTATTGCATACAAAGCGTGTCTCTCCATTCAAAATGTACGTCAAGGTTACACGAATCAACGTACATACGTGCCGAATGAAATAAATACCTAGACGCGTTGACAAAAGTCTTTCCACGTATGTATATTGGTCGACCTGAGACGTTTCAAAATAAGATGTAGTAGTTTGACACGCGACTTGGATACGATGAACTTGATAACATTTAACATTTCGACGGCGAAATCTGGGCCTATTTTGACCCAGCCGGAGTGACCCGCCGTCCGAGAGTCAATGCATGTAATATCTATCAAAAGCGTTTCGAGGAACGTGGAAGAAATTGCTACGAGTTTAAAGTGAGAAAGATTCAAGAAAAATTCGACCGTCCAAGGAGAGGCGCAAACACGCTTAGAAGCGAAATCGTGAATTGTTAACAAACTAATGAAAGGATATCGTAAACGGGGACTCGGAAAAGCGACGATATTCGCATAATTAATCTGAGGGATCTCACGCGGGAAAATGTTAACGAGGCACGCCAAGTTTTTCCGCGGAACGTGTCTGACGCCGCTCCGCGTCGCGCGCCGAGGCGAGGGAACACGATCGCGTGAATCCGGCTCTCAAATTGATGCGATTTGAGATAAGCACCGTGTTAATGACATCGCGTTTCCCGGGGAAACGGCCGCGTAATCAGGACGAACGCAGAACTTCGCTCGGATGAGCTTGACTGAGAAGCGGCGTTGCGAGATGTCGGACAGGAAAAAAATTTTGAGTAAGTGTTTCCGCGGTGGATCGCGCGTCGCGCCAGACAATAAGCGCGTTTCCTGCATCCAACAAACTATCCGAACGCATTCGGTAAAAAACTTGCTGAAATAAATAACAAAAACAAACGAATCTACAAAACGGTTTGGGAGAAAGTATCTTTCACATAAAGAGCAAAATTGAACCAGTGAAACCATTTTTCGAAAAATTCATTATTTGCGTATTTATTAGGACAGAGTTCCATAGATTTCATGAAGCACATGATTTCACATTTATTTTAGCATGGGAAATAATTGATTAATCTATACTCTAGTTCTTTTACATTTAATTTACTAGTCACAGTATTTTATTGTTGAGTCGGTACTGTTGCGAGATGAAATGGATAAAAAAACATCGCCTCGTTAAGAATGAAAGAAGTTACGTGGTCATCAATCGAATAACGATATATACAAAATCGTATCCATAATGAAAAAACTTTGCAATAATTTTTTAATAGAACGATTCAGTTTTGACCCATGGTTCTTTCTGCATTTTCTATCCCGATGCCGAGTAGAATACGACACGATAAACAAAATTTATGACCTTTCGACCTTGATAGACACATTTTACGAAAAAATTGGGAGACGCGTCCGAAGCGCTGTGAGACAGCTGATAATGTATAAATGAAGAGTGGAATCCAGAGAATTCCGAGGGACCTCGAGACACGGGTGACTCGAAGAAATCAACAACACATGGAAGCCGTCGAGATAGTCGGTAATGTCAGTTTAATCACACAGAAGTGGTCTAATGTACAATTAGGAATTTGCTTCGACCGTTTCTTTGGTATAGTTTCAGTGAACTGATTCACGGTGATCGCTCTAACGTAGGACGCTCTAGTTTTTTTAAACCACACACCTATGTACACTTACGTCTCGCACCTGTATCGTTAATCGTCGATCTCGCTACTCACGAGAAACAAAGCGCATATTCGAAATTAATGGTATCCGTGTCTCGGCGGCCGAGTTTCGGACACACGGCTGTACACCCGCCGCGTCCTGGCTGTCCGGTTTCACGAGCCACCGATCGTGTCGACCGAATTTCCTGTTCGGGGTTTCTCTCGCCGTCGCTTGGTCCGTAAACGAGTATCTTCCCGCGATCGGCATGCTCGGCTCCTGTCTAGACTTATCGCGATACCATTTCGATCGATATCTATACATCATTTTACCGTTTTATCTGCGCCGTACAACTACAGTTTACTCTCTCGGTCGTTACTTATATAAATACTTAATCGTTAAATGCTGTATATAGATGCCTCTGTCGTATCGCGGGTACCGCGTCGACCCGTATCGACGATTCTGGAAGGAAATAAATTATTTCATGCGTCTATCTATTGCGTCCAGTGTGTGTGTGTGTGTGTCGAGCGAGTGAAACGTCTGTCGACGATGTGGAAGATAATGTACAGTACGCGAAACGAAATAGCTACCGATCTTCGCTGCTCGATACTACACCTACATATATACAATCGAACGGCGAACGCGACGCGACGCGACGCAATACCACGTTCGCCGGCTATTTCTTTTATTGTTAGTCGAGAGTATACGCCTCGACAGCAAGAACATGGATCGTGAAATCGGCTCGAACACACGTGTGTAGATCGAATATATAAAAACGGGCTCCATCGTTGGCACCTGCGAGGTTATGTCCGCCGCAACTTCTATTGTTCGTTGATGGACGAAATGATTGTTGCTCCGAGTCGCGAATAGTATTCGTGACCGAACGCTTGGTACAGTGACCGCGATTCTTCAGATTCGAGGATGAATCGAACGCGTCGTGATACGGCGAAACGGATGGACGTACGTCACGGTATATTTGTCGATATACCGTGACATTTTGGTGTTCCGAATTGCACTCGCTTGCTAAACCGAAGCGCTAATTGCCTGTCGAACGCCCAAGTGCTCCTCGCGTTCAAAAAAACGTCGCCAGATTAAGACTCGCCTCCCACTCTACTCTTTTCCTTCTACGTCGCCAAATTCCCACATTTCCCGTCACGGCCCGGTCACGCGACTAATCCGGCACCGGCAAAGAGAGGGTAACATTTTCCCTCGATTCGAGTAAATTTCCCTAATCTGACGACACTGCGAGTACTGTAGCGAGATCACAAGAAGGTCCCCCGGGCAGGACTTGTCTCCCCACTCTATCTTGCCCTTCTACGACGCTATCCCCACGCTTTCACCGCGGCCCGGTCACGTGACGCGTTTCATCTGTGTCGTGCATGTGTCCCGGTGTTGGCTGAGAGAGGGGGAACTTTTCTCCTCGATCGCTGCTCCCTCCCCTCATCCGGCGACACTACTGCCAGGGACCTTTACGTCATCTCACCACAATACTCTCCGTGCCTCGCAACAAGTCCCCTGGCAGGAATGCGACAAGAATACGGCTGCGAGCCGTCCGATTGGGCCATTCCACACGCGTTTTAAGTTCTAGCCGAATCATTGGCTAAAGTGTGGGACGTCAAATCCTTACCATTACGGCTGCGAGACTTCTTGCGAGGCACGGAGAGCAGATAGTCTTTGCATTCGAGCACTCGAGCGCTCAAGGCCTAAGGTATTCGAATACTGAAAGAAGTACAAGTATGAAACGAACTGATGTATCGAAGAATTCAACCGGCGAAACACTCGCGCATCCGAGACCTCCGAGTGTCCACATACTCGAGCGCCTAAGAGTTCAAGTGTGAATTGCGCAGTCGGAACGCTCGGCTAGTTGGACACAGGCGAACTCGGATCATCGCGTCTTCAATTTCTCGATTACTTAAGCGATTTGTACTAATCTTTCTTATTGTTTTCGCAGAATATATTTCTATGGTACACCAGAATTTTCTGGGGTGAAATTTACGTTTCGAGGAGGATGCCCGAATGACCTTGACTGTGACATATCTTGTCGAGGACACTCACTCGAGCAACTTCCAAGCGTTTCTAACCGTCGCGCTTGGTTTTTATGAAACTGTTATTACTAGCAACACGTGAAAGGGAAAAATTATTCAGGATCATGCGCCTGACAACGCATGTCAAGGTCAAGGCAAGCATCGGATCATCCTCCCGTAAACTCTGTCTCGGATACCGAAAACGTTGCGCGCCATGAAAAATTCGTCAGAATCTGTGGTCCGAAAGTTACCTCGACATCGAGATCGAGATCGTCCCCCCCCCCACGTAGAAAATCATAAAAAGAATACTTCGATCAGCAAAACCCACTGTGAATCCTAGGTAAATGCGTTCCAAAGCCGTTCGAAATATCAGACTTTATTGTAGCACTTTCAAACCGATCGATCGTAACGTTCAATTATAAAAAAAAAGACACGTAACAAGTTCATCACCGTGGACCCGACGAGTGGATCTTCGCTTGGAATGGACACGGGAACGCGTCGAACAAATTGGCAAACGTTCGTCAGTCGACACCCTAACGATTATCAAAACCTGCCGCCTGTGTGCGCGTCGAGTTGCTAGTGCCACGCGGTCGAAAGTATTCCACATATTTCCGGGCTGAAGCCCCTCGAATAACGTTCGACTCTGCTCGACTGATTGACACTATCGCGGAGAACAAACCGTTCGACGAGAGCCAGTGCTACGGAGCCGCGGCGCCTCTCTCGACCCTTCCGCCTGGGCCGCCATTTCCACTTCCGCGACCACCTAGTTCGCGAATGAGTAAACTTCCTTAGCCTGTTATTTACTGACACATCGAGGAAAACGTGCTGATCTACTTCGAAAAACTACTGTTCTACGATAGCTGCGCTACGCGGAATACACCTGTGCGTAGAGGGCACACACACGCATACTTAATTACACCCCCGCGGCGCGAAATGACTTGTTATCACGATGCTCGCGGAACAACCACCACCTCTACCGTTCACCTCGCCTAATCCGCATAATCCTGTATACATAAATTACCTACTACGTCTAAACGTGACGAATACAAAGTGTGCGTATACCCACGCGGTACTTTTCTAGCGTGTTTTATTTTTTTGGCAGTATCTCGTGTTCCGTTCGTCCCTTGTTTCCGGCCCTATCACCGATGGCGGATCAAGTCCAGCCTCCTCGATCTCATCTGTCTGGTCGATCGATGATCCGGCTGTTGGTCGCTCGATATTACGATCGCCCGTTCGTATGTACATACATACACGCATTATACATGCAATCTTTGGTTTCGCTACGGAGCAATCGACGCGTGTACAGAGCACCAAATCGAATGGCACACCGATGCCATCTTACAAGCAAGTATCTCCGGCTCCATTCGATATCTACGAAGTCGTGTTAGGCCTGCTGCTCCCTGAAAGAACGGAGCTACGATGCTACGCGTTGCTCGACGATACGCTACTGTGACACCTTGCGACGACCCGAACGCGTTCCGCGACTCGTCAGGCTCGCGCGTTCAACCAGCAAGGAACTTCCGATTAATACACGGCAATAACTGTTTTTAATATCCCTATCGAACATCCGTTTCCTAATAATCTCTCGTCTACGTCTCCTTTCTAACTGCTCCAATAAGCTTGTAAATATTAAACACAGTTGATCGATGAAATCCGATGGAAGTTTCAAGCTTATATCTTCGATCTATTCGCTGTTACGTTGCATCCAACATCGGGGATCCTTACGTTACAGAGAGCCTTCGTAGTGGCTCCACAGAGTATTTAAATATATGTATGTATATGTATATATGTATACGTATGCGTATTCGTATTAGATAGATATTTGGTACCGCTTCGTGATATAGTTTCGTTTTCCTAATCGCGAGGTTCGTCGAATTAGCACTCGAATAAATACACTAGCTGCGGAGAGCTTTCTTCGTCTCCGTTCGTTCCCTTTTCTTTTCTTTTATAATACAATAATAGGTTAAACTTCGCCTCCGAAAATTAAAATTTTTTAACTTTTTTTAAACGTAATCCTGTAGATTTTGGCGAGAAAATGTCGAAAATCCAAGTTTCAATGCTGGGAACTCACTGGTTCAAAAGTTATGCGCGTTTAAAGTTGGACGATTTTAAGCGTCTTCGACATGTAATAGTGCCGCCACGTTGCGTTGGTACGTACTCGGACATCATCGCGTTCCACCTAGCGGATCCGCTCGGTAGACGACGCGCGACGCTCATTATATACCAACATGGCGGCGTCCTTGCCGATCGAAAACGCATGTAATCGCTCAACTTTGAACACGCATAACTTTTGAACCACTAAATTCTTAACGTTAAAACTTGGATTTTCGGTATTTACTCGCTAAAATCTACAGAATTATATTCAAAGAAGTTACAAATTTCAGGGTAACGTAAGCGAAGTTTAGCCCAATAATACGTGTGTGTCTGCGACCGTGTTTACGTATGCGACTATCCTGTGTACGGCGTGTATACGCGTGTATGTATTTATACGTAACCTTAACACCTGGAATACAAAACGAGGCGTGAGCTGTCAGTCTTGGGCGATGAAACGTCGAGAATACGGTGGCAACTCGTACGACGCGGCGGAATCGATCGTGGAAGAAAAATAATCGAACCGCGGACGATAAATCGATCGTTGTCCGTGGTTTCACGTGGGCGGCGGAGTAGGAGGGGGAGGGGGAACAATTCAGCCTCAAAGTCTCATCAGTCGTTAGTACTTACTTACTTGGGATCGAAAATTGAGCATATTGGAATTTGTCAGCTCGCCCGTGTCGTTTTATCGTGGGAATGTGCTTCTTTTCTACTCCGTTTTGTTTCGCTTGTCGTGACTGTGACTCGTGTCCATGTGTACGGGTGTGTGCATGCGTCGATCGATTTTTTCACGAGCCGCAGGGAGGGTGTGTTTCCATCTCGAGCTCTCTTTTTTTCGGTTTTCGCTTTTGTTTTTTTCCTTTTTTTTTGTTTGTTTGTTTGTTTGTTTCTTTTAGTTCATTTAGGCGAGACATCGATGTTACGTTCCTCACTCATCCGTACCGACACAAAAAATCGTGCGTATAACTAGAAAATATCTACGGTGTCAGGAGCATTATTTTAGTCGAATAATACTGATCGCGATGATGGACGCCCGTCGCGCGGTGAGAACGTTCGTGAGAAACAATCGCGTTTTCGCACAGGGTGTTCCATTTAGCCTGATCATTCTGTCTCGGAGCTTCCAAACTTTCGAAAGCGAAAAAACGATTGAGTTCAACGTGAACGTATCCACAACTGTTGTGGTCTTTAATTGTAAAAATGTGTGCACCATCTTTTCGTTAAATGGAGAAATATCGGTGGGGTCTTGAATGTCAAATATCTATATACCTACGAGTAATTAATATTAACTGAAATACGGTAATATCTACGCGTCTCAACTTCAACTACTCGTCTGTGTTTATCGAACACTGTGTCGCCCGTACACTAGAATTGTATCAAAAAGCAACTTGGCTCCTTTGGTCGCTTCAATCGCTTCAATCGTTACAAACATGTCACGATTTCAAAGTTTTCTATTACGGTTCTCTCGAGAAACTTATCGAAGAGAAACCATAAAAGCGATTGTTGTTGGACTTTTCTTTTCAAACTTTCGCTCAGACGTTGCGCCGTTCAGACACCGCAACGGTTCAAGACGTTAGAATGCTCAGAATGAATACAACACGCTGTGAAGCCGAATGATCGTTTAACAAAGTTCGTTTCGAATTCGTTGTTTCCGGGTAGCTGTCAGTCTCGCCGCGCGATCGCGCGAGAAACGTGTAAAAGATGAGCACTCGATTGCTTCGAGCTTCCAGACAAATCTTCTTGTCGGTTCTTCTAATACTCTCGACGCGGAGAATCACAGTGTCGCTGTTCGAAGAGGTCGGTCGGATTACGGTTCCGTAAACTGTGAAATTTGGCAAAGTATGATTCGACGGTCGTCCACTTACCTGAGCCGCCGCGAGGCCCTCGGTGACTCGCCCCAGGAAAAAGTGTTCATACAAACTGTACGCCGAAACGCGTCACGCTCTACCACATGTGTGTATAACGTTACTACAAAAGTTCGTGACATAAAAAGGTACCGGATAAACGGTGCACCGGTGCCCCCCAATCATCGTTACGTAGAGTGATCCAAAAACGATGCGATCGTGATCGCTTCATCCGAGACAATGTCCAGTTCCCGCTACAGCAAGCGGTAGAGCTCCGTCATTACTGTAGAAAGAATTGCGCGCGTGTATAGCGTCAACCTCCGTTCAACGCACACCAGCCGAAAACTTGGAAAAGCTACGATTCGATCCATCCATGCTCATCCTCTGAAATCGTGCGTCGAACGAGATGTGATTACCTGCCTCCTAACCCGAAAGTTGGAGCATCGCTGGCCTGGCTGATCTCGATCGGGTCTAGCCATGGCCGAACGATTCACAATTTCATTCGAGAAAAAGAAATGTTTCGAGCTTCTGAGAATCTCTCGATGATCCGTCTAGAGTTCCTCCGATAGTGCGATCGGCGCTCTCGAGCCGGGCTTCATGTCCTTGACGCCTATGCCGATGTCGTCGACGGGCACGGGCGCCAACTTGAGCTGGTTGCCGTTCAGCTTGATGTCGTTCACCGAATGAGACCGTCCGTGAGTGACCAGTGGCTTCGCGGTCTGATTCGTGCTGGTGTTCGAGTTCGAGCTGCTGACGGAGTTGGTACTTGAACTTGTTGCATTGTTCGAGCTCGAAGTGCAGTTCCCGGTGTTGCTCGAGACGGAACTCGAGTTCGAGTTCATGTCATGAGGAGGACTGGGGACCTGGATGATCGGGTTCACGATGGACGATTTGGCTCTTGGTTTTGGCCTCGGGTTGCTCAACGAGTTCAAGCCCGAGCCCGTCGTCAAAAGCTGCTCGGGTTCGCGACCGGTTTCTACGGCAGAGTCAGGCGACGCTGGCAACTTGGTAGTCGTCGGTGGTTTCGTAGAGAACGCGATCAATTGGTTCGCGGACTGCGATCGTACCGTGTGACCACCCAGTTTATCCCTCAGCGCCATTTGATAAGCTACCTCGAAGGCCTGGCCTAGAGTCAGAATCACCTCTGTCGCTTGGTCCTGGAACAGGCAAGTCTCGCTTCGTACATTTCTCGGAAAAACAAGTACTATTCATAGGATAAAACAATTATTGCATGGAATGACACTGAGAAGAAATTTTTCATAAATATCGTGCACATCTTTTCCACGTTACATCGAAACATTATTGCACATTCTTTTTAGTTCCGATAAGCGTTAGTAATTAGAAATAAAAGTGAAAAGACTTACCATTGTCGGTACACAAAAGACATGACAAAAATGTGTCGGGCTGTCGTGGTCCTTGGTGATATATGCGAAATGAGTAAGATCATCGGCGTCCTGGCAGGCGCAGTGTATATTGCGAATTTCGTGCACGCAAATGGGCTCCTATCGATTAATACGATTCCAAATGCAAAAATGCACATATCGAACTTGATCAATTTCAATGTTAATCCTTCATGGTAAAGTTTGCATAGAAATACACTAGATATCAGACAAACTATCTATCGATCGCATTTATATGTATTTGCCTTGATCTAAGAAAACCCCACGGGAATATTATCAGCGTTCCACGAGTTTTCTATGCCACCATGAGGGATTAACAGTAATGTATGCTGGATAATTTCACTGGAAAAACATATCTTACGTTAGTAATCGTATTCAGGAAACGAACGCCACGAAAAGAAATGGCCAAAGTGATGTCGGGAGTGACTCTCGGCTCGCGACACGTTTTCTTCAACTTCTGTATAGACTTCTTTGTAGACTCGGTGCCACGCAGTTCTTTCACGACGGTGGAGCCCAGATACTGTGCGATTTTAAAACAGAAAAAGACCCTGTCTCTAGAATCACGACGAAAAGCATTGAATTCTCCTTCACGATGTAAACGAATATAAATAGCTTTATAAGTGAAAGGTTCCTAGGTTGTGATAAATGGGCTTTGATAAAACTCTCGAAACGTATAACACAGATCTACAAAATATACTTGTTAAACTGTTAAACCGTTACTATTTGGTAAACTAGTCTCCAATAGATAAGTCCAATATGTTAAAACTTAATGCACGACATGATTATTTCATCGAATTAATACGAACAAGGAATCTAATAAAACCAAGTGTCTTATGACTAATCTGATAACTAGACTACGGATTTTTATGCATTTATGAAGAAATGAACTGCATGAAATATAAAACAGTGAAAAATATAAAAAATCTAAGAATATTGTTACGTTGTTTGCAACATAAAAAGACTATTAACGGATGAAATTAATTTTTATTTATACTGCTTTCCACAATCGATCCGCAGAATATTTTTATTTTGCATAAAGATCCGCTGTCTAACCCAGACCTTAAGGTATAACGATAAAATAGTTTCTTCTGACCTTTCGGGCCAAATATGTTGTCGACGGAAAACTCTGGCAATATATGTATGTAATAAATAGAAACAGCCAAAAATTCCCGTTCGTGATCAAAGTATCAAGAAAGTTTGATCGCGTGTGGTACCGGGGCGACAATATGCCCCGGTAACGAGCCAAGAAAAAGGAGAATAGGGGATGCGAAATCAATTAGACTTACGTTGGCGATGTACGTGACGCAGCCGGCGACTAGAGCTTTTGGCTGGTGCCTCCATTGCGTCTTCAGGGTGGACGGGACGCCGAACAGCAGCTCCGACGGTGCCCTGATCTCGAGCTGTTCCGGTGCCGAGATCGCCCCATTATGCGAACTGGGTCGCTGGGGTGGCTGCGGGGCCGGTCTATTTTTGCGGTGCCTTAATGTGCCCGTGGTAGTCGAATTCGTTCCGGTTATCGACGTGCCGCCATTACCCTCCGCCGTTGTTTCCGGCAGTTTTTCTCGTATCTCCTCCTTCAGCTGCTGTATGTTCGTCTTCTGCGGAAACGAGGGTATACGACCGTGTTACGAGCGATTCTTCTTAACACTGCCACTACAGAAACTTTTCTTCGTTGTTTTTGTTCGACGCGACGCGACGCGACGCGACGGTATACTTAGCGTATACACAATGTATCGTTCACGCTAATTAGAAACCGACTACAGTAGTGCTCGCTTAAAGAGTGATCTAAAACAAATCTGATATCTTTATCGTATTCTACGACCCCAAAACCCCTAGAAACGTACTGTCCAAAATTTCTAAAACTTCTTACACTCCAAGATAACTAAGTCGGTAGGATCGCTAAATAGGTAGAAGCTCTCACGAAGAAATTGAATTTTAAACAAAGTATGTACATGTATAGTATAGGTATCGTATCAGTTTAAGAGCTCTAGTCACGAAGATTGTCCGATACCAGTAGCGGATACAGGCGAAAAGAGACTCGTCTCTAGCAACTAACAAAATCGACTCGAACGCATACGAAAAGAGTCACCGACCGATGTTGTCGAACGCAAAACCATCCCCATGGTCTCGCGAACACCCGAACAACAGAAGGAAACATTTTTTTATATTCTCCCTAGTCGCTGAACCGTGTGACACAACGTTGCAGCCGTTTCACCGGTCCCGATACGTTACCGAACGAAAAAACAAAACGGGGGAAAAGGGCGAAAAAAAGGAAGAGGCGGAGAGAGAGAGAGAGAGAGAAAAAAAAACGGGAACCAACCCGTCAGCGAAAAATTTTTTGCAAGGCGACGCAAGGCCACGCTCGCAAAATCCGGCTCGCGTCACAGAACGTACAATTACACGCGTAAAAGTCGCGTTTCGAATATACAACCCGGTCACAGGGCCTCGGTCTGCCCCGAAAAAGAGGGAAACTTTCGACGACCTAGCCGAGCGAAACGGGCTCGGCACGGGCTGGCGTACACGAGAGTTACGATCGAATCGGATTCGAGGCACGCGAGCGTGTCGCTCGAATTCGGATTACACGCCGCGAATCATTTGTTACATCTGGCTTGGCTGTATAATTTGCGAAAAACAAGGGGATACCGGAAAACCAGAAACAGAGATGAACAGAGAGAAAAATGGGGTGAGGTAAAGAGATTGGGAGACGAGCGGATAATAAAGAGAGAGAGAGAGAGGGAGAGAGAGACAGAATGGAACAGACAAAAGTAGACGGAAAGGTTGACAGACACGAGATTTGAAGATCGGCGCGGCGTGGCGCGACGAGGCGGGGGGTAGCGCGTCGCGCGTCCTCTCGGACCGCGAAACGTGAAATTCGATTACCGGCGAAAGAATAGACGTAAGGACCAGAGAAACGGAGGAACAAAAAGAGCAATTTGGGCGTGCGCGCGTCGACCGGGCGGCGATTAATCGAATTTAATTAGCTAATTAAGGGAGCAGCGCCGAAAAGACGAGCGGGACGAGGTAACGGAGTGGCTCGTTAACGGATCCGCGTATCGCGCTCGAGGCGCCCGAACAAAAACCATTAATGTCCGCTCGAGCGATCAGGCTGAAAGCTTTCTCGAGTGTCGCCTGCCCTGTCTCATCTCCCCCCTGTACCCCTGATACACCACCTGCATCATCGCCCCTGTTTTCCGTATACACATATCGGTGTACGGTGTACGGTGTACGGTGTACGCGCCCCGCGCGAACAGGTGAGTCGAAGCACGCGGGGCGAGCACAAGCGTTACAATAACGGCTCTTCAATTAGCCACGATATTTACATTATGACGCGATCGGCTGAAAAGCCGTCAGAAGCGATCGAGCTTGCCGTGTCACACAGCCACCCTCCAGCCTCGTTTCGTTCTCTTTTGCCCAAGTGTACGACCCTTGTCAGACACCCCGGTGAACCGTTCACGGCAATTCTTAACGGGATTGTTGCAGCGCTCCTCCTCCTCCTCCTGATTCTCCAACCCCCCGTCCTTCTACTCGTTCTCCAACTCCGACTCCTCTTACTCCTTTGCCGACACGCTGATTCTCTGTTTCCGCTGCACCGTTAATACGCGATCTTCGCGATGTGACGCGCCCCCTCGACGCTCGCAGGTGAGAGAATCGACGGGAGAAGAGTGTCATCCCGACGGAAGAAGAGTGTCACCCCGACGGGACCGTGATATCGCGTGACACGAACGTCATTAGCCTCTTCCAGTCGATGTGCCTTGCAACAGCGCACCCCCGAATGAATACACTCTGCCTATTAAGAGGGCTACAGCAGTATTGCAACTTCAAACTCAAACAATCAAAGGAGAATGAACAATTTTAACAGGGTATGTTCTATACCTTACAAAGAGTACACCCCGCGACAAAACTATAAGACATATGAAGAATAAAAAGTGTTATTCCAACGAAATTGTCGTGATGAGAATGTCAAAAGGTCGTAATAAATCCCATGTATTATAATGTAACTCATTGGGATGATTAAGAGAAGAAATAAGTGTCTATGCAGCTCCTGTTCCTCGCAATCGGTGCACAACATTTTTTAATTTTTTCCACATGTTCAGGCCAAATACCCCACTGTGCGACGTCCGATTGATCTAAAGCTTAGGGTATATCTATTTTTCATGAAATAGAACAATATTGGGAGGAGTCCTGCCCAAAATGTCATGGTCGAAAAATAAGATCCACCCTAGTGTACATTCGCCAATCGGATATTGGTGCATCATCAAATTGATGGCGATTTTTCCAAGAAAATCATCTTCAGCGATGAGGCGCATTTTCAACTTAGTGACTACGTAAAGAAACAAAATTGTCGAATTTTGTGATTAGATGCACCGCAGTGTTGCGAGATGGTGCGTTACGACGACCAAAAGAAGTGCGTACAAAATGTTCACCATTTTTTGTAGCGAGTTTTCACCATTTCTATGCGTTGCTCGATCGTGTAATTCTCCATGACCAAACCTCAATACCTCCTGATGCCAGTTGTCAAAGTACTCTATGTTCGCCACAAAAAAATGGCGCGCAATTTAAAATGTCAGGTCATTTTGAGACACTCCGTATAATCCGCAGTCCTTGGACAGCAGACCGTATTTGTTTCCCTTTCGCGCGCATAGTTCTGCCGTACCGAAATTCCATAAGAAATCGATTAGTATTCATCATGCGATTTCGCTTACCAAGGTGTTGAGATCCTTATTGATGTCCTCCAGGTTAGGACCGGTGCAATTGCGATTCTGTGCACGAGTATTTGAGCCGCTGACTGATGCGAGGATCCTCTTCCTGTGCGCTGGCTTTTGGATCTCCAACACGGCCGCGAGTTCGACCTCCCAAACGCACCTCACGCGATCCATATCGGTGTACAAGTGCTTTTGGAAAGTCTCCGCGTAATTTTGCAGGTGGATACTCTTCAACCACTCGACGACCGATTGGCAGCTGTTACCGACTCGCTTTTCCACGCGTTTGCTCAACAAACCAACGGCGTCCATGATCACGGCTCGCTCCTGGTCGCTGGTGATCCCCATATCCTTCAGATCCGATTCGTCCATGACTCCATTCTGTGACATCAACGCAAAGTTTGCTCGAGGCTTATCTTAACCCTTCGGTGCAGTCTTCGATGAATTCTTGCGTTACCAGCGGTAGTTGTATGCAATATAGGAACAATAGAAAACAACGTGTACTCACGATAAACTCGAGATCGTCGAAACCGTAATTGGTGAAAAGAGTCTCGTAATCCGCCAGGCCCAACGTTGACAACCACTGACCGACGGAAGTCGAAACAATGGGGCTGCTGCTGGTGTCTGAACTCAGACCTGCGTACAAATCAGACAGAACCGCCAAGTTAATTCATGAAAGACACCATCGACGCAAACCCCCCACGCGTCTCCCTTGTTCGCCCGTTTCTGCGAACCGACTTGAACTTCGATTACGTCAAGTAATTGCGGGAGACATTAAGGGAGTATTCCCATTCAGAGCCGTCAATGTGAGGCATTTCAGGACTGAAATTTCACTCGGGAGACCAAGCATTTTCAACTGTTCTGAATGTAATATTATACAATTTGTAGGTGTTAGATGTTAGGTGTTAGATGCGTTGCTGTTGGTGACGATCGATCGTTGGCGATCAGCTCGGACGATCTGGCCTCGCTTTTATATCGCTATCCACCATTTTGAATGATCTTGTGACGTGAATCGTGGGCACCGGATACTCCGTTATCTTAAATTAAAGCACTGCGCCCTATGCATATCCTATTATTATGCCGGGTCTATAATAATATATGGTCTGAGGGAGCGGGTGTGATGTGGTGGGTGGATCCGCTAGGCCTGGATAAAATCTGGGTTAAGTCTTGGTTCCTCGCATTAGAAGTTAAAGCTTTATCATGTTTTCGTCGAATTGTATACATAAAATATTACATTCAGAAAAGTTGAAAATATTTGGTCCCCTGATTGAACGTGTAACCCACTTTAGACTAAAGATTGGTTAGGTTATCATAAATCAAGTGTTTTCAAACTTTGTACAATAAAGTCGCGATCTAGCTCCCTAAGGATCTACACGATCACTGTCCCTTTACATCCCTCTTCCACTGGGGCGAGGGGCATCCACACGGTACGTGTTTACATGCTGTCCTTTTCTACGTTCGGCATCCCTTGAAATTTCGCCGCGGTCGGCGCGGTCGACGCAGTCATAAAAACATAAATAGTTTCCCTACACTCTACACTCTACACAGGATCTCTGTCCCTGCTCGAAACAGGCGATTGGAGCTAGATCGTGACTTTACCGTATGTATTTCGCCGTTCTGCAGTTTCGGCCTGTTTCGGTAGAACACGAAACGAATTAATCGTGTTATAGGAAGGGTTGACTGTGATTGTCGAAAGCCGAACTCAAATGAAAGATTCAGTTTACCTAGCCTCGTCTGGAACTCCTTCTCGAGCTCGCTGACGAAGACCGACTCCCTAACGAGTCCAGTCCCAAAGGACGCCATGATCTCCGAGATCTTCGCCCATTCCTCCTGCTCGTCGAACGGGCTCATTATGCTAAGGGATTTCTCATCCCTTTCGCGGTCACGGTCGGACAATCGGAACGGGACCTCTCCGTCCTCGATGCGTTCCCCGCCTCCGCCTCCGCCTCCGCCCTCGCCTCCGGCTCCCATTCCGCATGCGGATGGCCCGTAAACGTTCCGCAGCCGACGCAAGGTCCGAGGCCGCTCAGCTGTCACGGATCCTTTCAACAAACCTGTCGAAGTTACAACATGCACGTTACACGCTGTCCCAGTGAAAAGAAAAACCGTTCTGTCGACGTGTTAATCAACATTTTTCGCGCTCGATTGTTCGTCTTGGTCGATTATGTCGCAACAGGTATAAAACAATTCCCTGCGCGTACTTTCTCCCAAAGCGCCTGATACGGCAACGCTACCTCTCGGCGAAGAAGTTACAGTATTCTCTCTGTAACTGTCGAAAAGATGTCTACCGTAACTGTCTATGGCCAAATTGAAGGAGTTATGCTATGAATTGTTGCAGCATCCACCATATTCGCCAGACCTGGCCCCCCTCTGACTTCCATTTGTTTCCAAACCTCAAAAAATTCTTACGTGGCAGACATTTTTCTTCAAATGAAGAAGTTATGGCAGCCGTAGATGAATATTTTAGAGGTCTCGAGGAAAATCATTTCAGACATGGGGTGAATGAATTAGAAAATCGCTGGAAAAAATGTATTGAGCTTAAGGGAAAATATACCGAAGAATAAATATATGTTGACTACGACCTTGCCGAATGACCTAGTACGCGGTTTGGATCGCAGATATAGTTACTAGGTATCAACTGATAAAACTCGTAGGAAAACATTTGAATTAAAGTACCGATCGACTTGTTGACGAGACCAACGTTACCGAAATTCGCGATCCAGCGAACCTCGTGTTCGGCAACCACGCTGGCCAGCAATTCCGGACGAGTATCTGGAATCAACCGTCGGATATCCATAATGGATATGCGGCACGTACGAACGAATCCGCGGATACGTTGAATATTCATTACAGATTCGACATTGTTCGATGCCACCACGAGATTAGTTCCCCGAAGATAATCAAGACCGACTCTCGACACCGATGTCGTTAAACAATCGCTCGCTGCCCTTAAACGCGAAATTCTCCTTCGTTTAATCTCAATATGTTCAGTATAATTCCGCTGAAAAATAGAAAACAAGAATGTGTTCTTCCTCCTAACAACGTGAACCTAACAGAAGCCTTCACCGTGAAAATCTTTCACCGACAAAATACTTGTATTCCTTCCAAGATACTATAACATTTACCTTCATTGCATCGTCGCAAAAATTACATCTTTCTGAAATGTTAATTTGAAAGTAATATCCGTTTTTATAGGAATAAATAGTAATGAAGCATCTATCACACTAACAATTCATCATACTCAAACTATTATACCTGATAATGACAGCAAATCTTTGCAAATAATAGCGAATATGTAATTGATTAACAGATGGACTCCTAATTACGTTTTGTAATGAATGTTTGCTCTTCGGTAACTTCTACAGAACTGAGAACCATAAATCTGCTACTTGTGCTGTCATTTCGTCACGCTAGAATTCTGTTGGAGTAAAAATTGTCGCGATATTCGGTACACTATACATACAGGCATGTCAGAAGATGTTGAGATATTATGAAAAGAGAAAAAAATTGACGATGTGCCACCTTTTTGTCCCGGAGTGTAAATATTTTCGACTAAACAATAAATGTGCAAAGTTTCATCGCAGTCGGTGATTGACAGTTGGTTTTGACGTTTCTAGCGGGAACAACGTGGAAACCTGTCCGGCAAGCCAATCGATCCGATTACCATTTCAAGATGACGAAACGAGGCAGTTTGTCTTCACCTTCGATGCTCGATTCGACATCGGAAAGTAGTGATTAAAGCGCAATCAAGCTCCGAGGATCGTTCGGCGGACGTTTACGTCATTAGCGGGCCGCAAACAAGACCGGGATCGGCCGCGACAGCTCGCGTCGGCGTTCAAGCCCTTAAACGTCCGACATCGTCACGCTCCGACAGGTGCGAATAATCCCCCTTCTCCTCTCTCCCATTGGTGGTGTTCTCTCATTCTTCGGTCTTTTCATCGTCTGGAGCTTTGGTCGAGGGAGGGCCCCGGAGAACGACCGGGTAACGCCGACATTAAAGACAATCCGTCGTTTTCAGCGGCCTGACAATCGACGCCTCGGTAATACCCTCGGCACAGCGTTCGCCATGGAGATTCTTTCATACGAATTTCACAAATGAGAATTCGCGATACGCGGCGCACGGGAATGGCCGACGACGTCTGAATGAGGGCCACGAAGAGGAGAGGGAAGGGGAGGCAGAGGAGGGTGAGAGGACCGCCTCGGCACAGACGAAAGAAAAGAAAACGAAGGGAAGAAGAGCGACGCGCGGCACGGAAGGGCGGGAGGGAGGGAGGGATGGAGGGAAAAGAAAAAAGTACCACTTTAAGCAGCGGCTATGAACGCCTTTCAAAGACGCTGTGTGTATCCTATCCGCACGGGTGCACCCGAGAGGGTGGCCGCGAGCGTGTACCAGCGTGTATGTGCATGCCTCGTGAAAAGCTCATAAAAATATTAAACAGAGATAGAGCGAGAGAGAGAGAGAGAGAGAGAGAGAGAGAGAGAGAGAGAGAGAGAGAGAGAGAGGAGTGCGAGAGACGGTGGACGGAGGATACGAGCGAAGTAAAGTGAGGGTGAGAGGTGCAGAGAGCGAGAGAAAAAGAGAGAGAGAGAGAGGACGAAGGAGGCTCGCGCGCACGTTACAAGCAGCAAACGTACGTAATTTTAATTAAAGCTCCATGATGAAGGGCGTCGCCTGCTCGCGCGCACTCCAGCCAGCAGCGCTATATTATGTAGGCAGTTATTCAAGTCATATACACAAATTACATAAATCCTCATCGTCTCGTCCCTTTCTCCCGCTTTCCATCTTCTATCAGCCTTTCCCTTTCCTTCCAACCATCTCCTACACTCCCACCCACTCGCTGCTTACCATCTCCGCGGCATTTTTTTCTTCTTTCTGCGTCTCGTTTTTTTTTATACATCCCTCCTACCCTCGACACAGCCAGTTCTATCTCTTTCTCGCTCTCTCGTTTCTCTCGTTGTCATTCTTCCTGTCGTCGCACGAGCGACCGCTGGCTTTCACGGCGTAATAGTTTCCCTCGCGAGGGAATCCGTTTACTCGCAGTAATTGGGAAGAGCTGCGACATTATGCGCTTTTTCTTCCCCCTTTATTTCATTGCCAGCTCGTCCCTACCGCCGCGCCGCGCCGCTTTAAGGAACTGACGCGCGCGCGCAGACGCGGCGAACGCGCTCCTTTCTCGTACCGTTACCTCTCTCTTTTTATTTTTGATCCCTCTCCATCCTCCCGGGTCCTCTTACACCCATTTGTCACTCTTTGCTCGACCTTTTTGTCCTCGCGTCAGAATTGACATAAGGGAAGATTCGAGGTTCCAGTCTAGATTTTTGAAAAAATCTAATTTTGTGTTTTAATCACATTTTTTACTTCTTGGATATTTAAAGGATCCGCAGTTAAAAGGAAGTATCGAAATTTTAAGCGTTACCGAAGTTATATGTATAGGCTTACATACATATGTGACTTCTTCACGCAAAAATCCAAACACGTTTTTCTCGAAATATTCTTTCCAAACTGGAAAGAAAACAAATATCTCGATAACTAATTAATCCATTTGAATGAATCTTCATTTAAATTAACCCTTAGCACTCGAGTCGCCCCTAAAACTTGCTCTACCATTATTCAAGATATGATTTACATTATTAAATACAGTAAAAGCTCCTTCGTTGTCCAAAGGCCGGGGGTTTGAGAGAACAACGACCGTGCCCGGACACTATTTTTGATTTATAACTGCGTCTAGATATCGCGCCGAAACGTTTGAGCGGCTGCATGGCCCGAGACCGGGACCGGGCGGCAGATTTTGTTTAGCGCTCGAACGATCGAGATCAGCGTCTCCGCAGAGTCAAACGGTCAGAACACTCGACAGCCCGACACGCGACGATGAAACGTGTTAACGCCGGGACGCACGGGTCGCGCCAAAATGTTAGTGCCACGACATATTTATATAAAATTTTTGCCCAACTCTTTCTCTCCGCATACAAAGAAAAAAATTAATATAGAATGGAATTATTGTAGATCTGAAGAAATGTTTACTTTTCGAGTTAAAATAGCTCCGAATGCAAAGAGTCAAACAATGTGCTTTTTCCAAGAACAAAGATATTCAAGTCGGGACTCTTACTCGCCGTACGTCTAGCCCCCTCCTACATTACCTACTGTTTTTGCCAGTTTGTACTATAAACTTGAAAAAAAGTAAGATTGTGAAATGTGCTATCTTTTTGCCCGAGAGTGTGGTCCATGACTAGGCAAACCATTCGGGGTCCCCTTAACTCTTTATCCCGTGATTCCTGCCTCCTCGCGGTCGCGGTCCATTAAGCGCTGGAAAATTTGCGGCGCTGCGCGACGCCACGATCCTTGGCGCTCGTAAACATTAAAGTAATCCTTGCGTAAATAAGTGTGCACGCCATGGATTTAACAGGACACGTTTCCCCACGGCTGAAAGACCGGATTCCGTTGGATATTAAAAATCCGTGGCCATTAAGTCACTCGTAAACGACGCGTCGTTACGATTTTCGAATCTGTCCGCTTACACCGCTCGGAGAATGGCCATTAAAGAGGACTTCAATTGACGACAATAGTTAAAACAATTTTATATTCGATTCGGCTGTTATCGGTGTACGAAATTAATTCGACAGACTGACGCCGCAATTTACAGTTTGGAAGACAAATGGCAATACTTAAAACAGTTTATGGTGGTTCACTCAACAAACATTCATAAGAAATGAATATGTGTCGATCGTAGATAAATATTGTTGAATTTATATTGGCGTACTTAATATGAATAATGAGTACGCTAAACGTACCTATTATTCGCTGTTTTTCGCCCAAAAATCACACAAGTTCTACAGTGACGGGATTATGATTTTACCTCAAAAATGGCAAAAGGTGGTCGACCAAAACGGCACATACTTGACGAGTTTCCCGATCGGCTGATACGATACCTCGGATCTCACGTTAATTTAACACTGCCCTAAAACTGTGTCAAATTTCGCGTTCAACAAAGCCCGTTGCAAATCAAGGAACGAGACTTCTGGGAACTCATTGCTAAAGCGTTATTCAGGATGAGTGAGAATGCAAAGCACGATTTATAAAGTCCGTGGGACGCTCTTCGAGTTACCCGGAATGATTTCTATTTGCACAAGAAAATTTCTTGGAACTCCTGGTACGCATAAATCAACTTCTTCGATTGTCATGTTTAAAAATGTAAATACCTATTTAACACATGGTAAAACAACTACTCCGAACATTATCTGGCAAATAAAGTCGATACGATTAGAAACAAATAAGAGAGAAAACTATTCGAATAAAACTTTGCGAAAACTTTCGAAAAACGTTGCAAGACACAGCACTGCATGCCCATTACTACCGCTGTGTCTTTTGTCTCGCCGCAGCAGTTCTAAGAAAACCGGGAAACTGGTGTTCCGACGACGATCAGACTATTTAGGTGAACTTTGACGCATATGTTCGATCCAAAAGTCGCACAGTTCATCAATTAAAGTCAATTGGTCGTAGGTGCTACACGCGATCTTGAGCGAATCACAAGGGAACAGTCATTAAGTCATTCGGGTAATCGCGACTGGTGATGGATGCGCCAATTTATGGGTGATGTAATGACTCCATTACGGAAATGGATAATTTGCTAATCGCTACGCTGGCTGAGATAAGAACGACCTGGACGTGCGACTAGCTCGCCTCTGCAGCTTAGCAAGAAGCTTATCGTTTGAGGTTTCTGGATCAAGTGAAACTCGAAATCTCTCCTAACCGCTGATTTGAGTGCCACTGATTGTTAGGAGAAGAGAAACCGATGAATGCGTGCGTCTTTATTATTTTATGGGCCGATAGCTAACAAGGCGATTCCGAGATTCCGTGATAACGACGGAACAGCAGAATTCCACGGTTTGATGGATCCGCGTTATTGTTTAATGGAAATGTAGTGCTGCAGACTAATGTAAATGAATTATTAATAGGAATTAATATGCAATAGTGTATTGGAATATCGCGGAATAGGATACAGTTACCCCGAGGTAGCTGAAAGAACTCGAGATTTCGTATAACATTTGGTAAAGAACTACATAGCACCAGCTTTTATGGATAATGTGCTCGTCCAAAAACGTTGTCTCGCTGAATCATTCTCTGTCGAATAAAAACAGGTGGGAAAGGAATGGCTACCAATGCGGAATAACTGCGCAACATGATTGAATAATATGCTAACGACGCTAGCTGACTCATAACACCGCTAATTGAGCATAATCATAATACTCGATGGATTATGAAATGGATATTCACTTGAAGATGCAACACCAAATGAATTCTTAATAACGTTGCAAATTGCGAGCATCAATTATGCTGTGTGTGATATTATTAGCTTGTTTGCTAGCTTATAATGAAAATACAGTGAAGCCTCGATAACTCGAAGCTCTTTAACTCGAAAATCTCTATAAGACGAAAATTTTCTTCGTTCCCTTCCGCTGCACTTTAAAAACCTCCATAAAACGAAATAATACTTTCTTCAACTCGAATTATGTTCCATAATTGTGGAAGCCAAACAAACCGAAACAGCAGTAAATGTTTTACGAAATTTCGTAGAAAGGATTACGATGAGATTTTAAAAAATGTATTCTCTGCTTTGGCTACCGTTCAAAATACCATTGATCAACAATCTGTTAATTCATTAACGCAGAGTAAAATCACAGATTTCTTTAATATTTAATAGTAATATGTAAGAGCCTGGTAGAGTATATTTACTATATTTATACAGGGTGTCTGATAGTCAGCTGAAGGAGGCCACCCAAAATTCTCTATCTCCTTTATTTTTAATGGCACAAAACAAATATTTGTGGAATCATTTAAATGGTATCGAAGGAGGAATATCATAGAAGAACAATTTTTTTGTCCGATTATTTTTTCAGTTTTTTCAAGGTCATCGTTATTTTTTTATCGGGAAAATTTATTTTTTTTATTCCATTAAATAGCGGTTGAAAAAATACATTTGAATATGCCACTAAGAAATATGTCATTAAGAAGATGGAACAAAAAGAAAATAAGTTTTCCCGATAAAAAATAACGATGACCTTGAAAAAACTATGAAAAAATAACCGGACAAAAAAATGGTTCTTCTATGACATTCCTCCTTCGATACCATTTAGATTATGCCGTAAATATATTTTTTGTGCCATTAAAAATAAAGGATATACAATTTAGGTGGTCTCCTTCAGCTGAGACACCCTGTGTAATAAATAACTCAGCACCAACAATGGAACTTTTCTTTCATTAAAACTATTACAATCGGCAAACTATTAACTCTTGTATTGTGCAAACCCACTGTAAGTCGAATTATTGTAGAGTAAACCTCTCGAAAACTTTGATAACTCGAAACCGCTATAATTCAAAGATTTTAGTTCTTCCCTTGATATTCGAGTTATCGAGGTTCGACTGTACATACTGTAAACAGCAATTTCGTTTGACAAAGAATACTTGTATTTTTTATTTATTATTCATTTCGTCGAGAGCGACACACTATTTGTTAAACAGTAGAATTGTTCGTGGCAACGCGGTGCTGCCACGGGCACCTCTAACGTTTCCGTTCTTGCAAGCTGGACGAATTCCTCGATTATCTTCGCGAGACGACTCCTATCGAGGTGGAATCGTTTATCGAGCGTTAACGTTCCACGTATTCGCGGTCATTTACACGGTAATGCCTCCACCGTTTGCCTTAACCTTCCTGCGAATCGCGAGTACATTCGAGGCACTGCTGGTATTTGAAAGTATAGTCGCGTGAAATCGTTTCGAAGAAGGCCGACGTCTGAGGAAATGGCGATGGCCACTGGTACGCGAACAGAATGGTAACAAGATGGTTGATTGACGTCGCTTTGCCTAAAACCTTCAACAGCCTCTCGACAGCTTATCGCACTGTATGCATATATGCATTTATCGCTACCGTATCAACCCAGGTGGAACTCAATTGTCATCGATAACGTTTCGTACGATGCAAGTACCTGGTATTGAGAACGATTACATCCCGCGACACAACTACAAGACATAAGGAAATGGACGAATAGTGTATTCTGGTAAAAATGTTCTACTTCCGTCAATCCTAATGTTATGCTTTACATCAGAGCTGGGTAAAATAGTATTCTAACCTTCTCTCTGTTTATGGGGTCCAAATCCACCCCAGGCTGGCAAAAACGGAAATAAAAAGTTGACAAATGCAAAATTTTCAAAAATTTTCTAGGGATGCTTATGCAGACAAATGTTTTCTATGCGGTCCCTCTCCACAGCATAAAAACAGGTTTGACTGTATACATATGTACAGCTACCAAATTTGGCCGTCGCGTCGTCCGAGGGTAAAAAAGAGTAGATGATATCGAGCAACTAAAATACTGATTCTCTGATCCGACTATCCGATGAGTTATCAGATTTATTACGTAACTATTGTAGATGCATGCCGTTCACTCCAGAGAAGTGCTTAGTGCGAAGATAAATTGCACCGCGACCGTTATCTCTTTGTTAGCACCTAAAACGGAAGCGAGGCGGCGCGGCGGTTATTAAGATCCATATCTGTCGGGGCGAAGAGCGAAAATATTTTCCCCGCATTCGAAATATATTTTTTCACGACGGGCCGCTGCTATTTCCGTCACCTCGTAAATTACAACCCACTCCGGTGTAATTCCCTGAATTAGACGTAACGGGGTCTTTCTTTTCGTGAAAAATTCGCCGAGACGCAACATACCTGACACGATACGGATGGCAGGACGGAAATAAACGGTTTTGGTAGCGTTCTTCGCGCGCGCGCGCGCGTGCCGCGGGACTGTTTGTTTTTCCATCGTTTCAAAAAAAGAATCAAGGTTTATGATTTATCGGCGATCGACAAGTCAATTGTTGTTCGTTCGCGCGGACGTGAAATCCAATTGTATATTTATCCAGATAGACGCTACACATACGGTGGATCTAAAAGGTATTTCAACACTAAATTTCCGATTCTCGAGAAATTGTCGATACTCGAACAAGAGGAATAATTTCGTTAAAAAAAATGGAGCCTCCACTTCCGCGGACCATCGTCCATTTTTGTCTAGGATATTAAATTTCTGCGTGATGTAGCAGGTGAAAACGGAAGACACGTTTTTGGTCGAGAATGGTACAAATGAAATCATCTCGTAAGAGCATCAAAACAATTTTCTTCCTAAATGAATTGAATACAAACTTCAAGATTAATGCTTCCTCTTTACAACGATTTCATAAAATTTTTTATGAAATAAAAAAGCCCTTTGGACTAACATTTAAAAAGTTGTACAATTTTTAAGAGTGTCTACTTATGGACCCGACTGTACATCAGGCAAAAATAAACGATGAATGGTAAAAGCAAAGGCTTCAAACTCTAAAATAACGTTTAAATATTGGCAATTTCTCGATTATGGGAAATTTAGCGTTGATGAAATATTACTTTTTGGATCCACACTGTATATCAGGGCCGTATTATAACATAACAGATACGGCAAGAGCTGTGTCGTGCCAAAGTTAGAATCGGCTCTAAAAATAACGGAATTGCGAGCCTGAAATAGTCGAGGCGGACAACACGAATTCTACGAGAAAAATGACCCCGACCCACGGTCCTGATGGACATCGATGCCGCTTGCTTTTACGTTGGAACTATCAACGATCAATGTATAACTGTCCTCTATTTTTCAATACCACAGATTAATCCCTTCGCTGCTGACATCGCAGAAAATCAAATTCGCAGTGCAACAGTATGTCGCACAGTTAGGTATGCATTGCACGCTAGTATTGGTATGCTCTAGGGCAGTGTTTCTCAACTCGTGTGGAAATATCGAGCGGAAGTGTCGAGCACAAATATCATAGATAAAAATGGACGATGGCCTGCGAATTTAGAGGCTTCGAGCTTTGAAATAAGTTTAGATTTGTTCTTGTACTATTTTCTCTAACGAAATTGTCATAATTCAAATAGTTATCATCAGTGTTCAAATAGTTTTTAGATCCACTGTGGATACGGTGTCGTTAAAAATCTCAAGAAACACGTCAATATAAATTGCAGCAATATTTATCAAAAGTTACAAATCAGTCGTTTTAACTGCTTCGGTAGCCTCGCGAGATAAAAATGTAGTTTATAATGACGCCATCAATATTGAAAACCGGCACGAGGACTTGAACGATCGAGTTTGGCTCCTCGTGTTTCCGTGCAACTCTTATCGGAACCGGTGTGCATACCGTGTAAGTGCAATATAATCCAACGCGAAGCAAATGTCTCTCTAACTTTCTTCCTCGACGCTTTCATCGAAAGAATGCGTTCTGACAAAACTGTGCCAATGTGACACCCGAAAAAACGCACGAGTTCCGTGTATTTTATTAATCTCGACACCGAAAACATCTTTCCGAGATTCGTAATACATAAAATTGGACAAATAAGGATTTCTATCTTACAGAAATTACGAGTTTTGGACTCGCATTCAAGATCTTGGATCAGACTCCACGAAATGTGTAATAGAATCCACTAAAGTCTATAAATTGTATTTCCTTTTCTTCAATCTGAAGAAAATTCTACTTCTCTGTTATAAATACTTAAGCATTCGATTAATCGTTCTTCTTCCTTTCGATGAAATTATTTAAGACAAAGAGGTGTTCTTCTAGTCGTTATGGCTGCGAGAATAATCATACAATGGGTCAATAGATTTCCGATTTTCTGCATTTATGACATAAATGAATAGATGAGATGTGAAATCGAGCACATTTTCTACTACTAACCTTAGATTATTGCAAATGTTTAACCCTTAATTAATATCGACTATAATCTAACTATTATAGACAGCCTGTTATACCGCTGGAAAAACGTAAATATTTCGTCCTAATACGTGGATACTCGTGAACCGTCAATAATTTCACGAATTTAATTTAATACACATAATTACTATACATCTATATATTAATATAGGGTAAACTAATTTAAACAGTAAATATTAAGAATTCGTGGTATAGAAAATCTTTTTTATTGCTTATTATTTATATTTCAAAGCAACGTTGTAAGTTTTCATAACAGAGATATCTACATATGACTGTTAGCAAATGTGCCAATGACTGTACTATTTGTCTTACGATTGTTATTCACTGAATATATTTTACAATAAAAGATCTACGACTCGTAAAGCTGTTTGATTTTGCTGAAAAATCTCTATTAGCTTATAATAATAGGAAGTTAAGCTCGTTTAAACATTTCAAAAAAAGATGAATAGATTTTTACTACGATTTTGGCTTAGGGTGCTAATCATTGTACAGTTTACCTTAATTTACCCTACGTAAATTAAGTAAAATTAACTGCTACAGTAATTATTTTTACTATAGAAGTTAGGGGTTAAATACAAACAAATTCAGAGATATGAAAATCATTTTAGTTTATCGTATTCGAGTGAAATGGAGCCAAAATGTTCATTCAAGGAGGACGGTCTTTAAATAAGTTTCGCTGGGCTACCTTTCTATTCACAAAACCCCGACAGTATAGTATGAAACGCACAATTAGTACGAACAGAATATCTTTAAAACCAAATAACAACAATTTCCTTAGATTCCTACTGTAGGAGCCATTCCACGTGGCCTCTCGTGTGGTGTATATGCGTGTGTGTGTGTGTGCGTGTGTGTGTGTGTGATTTAGGATCAGTATCTACCCTCTGAATCACCGATAAACGCGCAGCCTTCCGGATATTTAAAGCACGAGCGTAGACAGTCTCTGTAGACCTTTGAAAAGCTGTGAACGTCCGCGCGATCAATCGCGTCTCCGAATTCGTCGAGAATTAGACAAACAGAAAGAAATTACTCACAGAACGGTTTGATCCGTGTCAACGATAATCCCCCGTTCAATCTGGCCAGCGCAGCGCGGCGGCACGGCGATCAGCTCACAGGGAAACAAAACACCGGTTTCTCACCTCGTCACGCGTCCCCGAAGAGTGACGCAACGAGGGAACGAACGAACTATTATTACATCAGGGAACGCGACGAGCAACAAGTACCGCGGTTTTTGCCAGGCACGCCAGGAACTTGGTGCATGCAGGATTCCCGTGGAGCGCACGTGGCGCGTGTTCACGCTCGCCTGCGCGCAAGCGGACACGAGCAAGCGCACCAACACACTAGAAACACGTACCACGAACAGAGCCCAGAGGGTCCTTCTTCTTCGTTCCCCTGTCGCAGATGCCCGACTCCGGTGTCCCTCGTCGGTTTTCCTTCGTTTTCCGCCTTCGAGCAACCGCCTGTCGTCCTTTTCCCTCTCAACAGGACGCGCCACACAGTCCCCTCAAACTTTCCGTGGCCCGGCCCGAACAATGGCCTCACAACGTCATTACACGAGCCGCTGCCGGCTCGTTCGCATTCCCAAAACACGGGGACCCACCGACACGTGCGTCATCCCGGAAAAACTGTCCCAGCTGATGCACGATCCTACCAACGCGTGTCTGCGCAGTCAAGTGGGGCGCCCCTACTTGGGGGACGTGGCTTCCTACGTTCCTACACACCTATTCACGGTTTTCAAAAAAAACCTAGTCCAGCTTTCCTTCTTCTCCGAAATCGAATGCTTGTTTTAATTTTCGAAGCACTTTCTCAGCATTTTCAGAAAAACATATACAACCTTTGTCTTCGTCCAGAAAACGAATTGCTCGGAGTTTGATTAAAAGCAATGTTTTTTTAGGGTGCTTCGTAGAGGAACGATGCTTTCTGCATATCTCTTCACGATTTCCAGAAATCGATTTGAATCAATTTTGAACGCGCTTTATTAGGGGATGCTGCTGTCTCGACATCTGTCCAGGCTTGTCGTTAAAACGTCGCCGATTTTCTCCTCCTGGGCGAGAAATCGATCAAAGTTCGATGAAACGCGATGGATTATACGATCACAGAAGCACGTTCAAAAGAAACAAAAGAGTTTCCTTTCGTTGGGACTTCAGTTCGGAATCACCGTAATGTCACTGCCAACTTCTACAGAGAAATCTTTTGTGTCCCGGCTGTGGTCGTTCGGTTTCAAGTATAGAGCGTGAGAGGCGCCGCACCGCGTGAAACCATGAAGAGGAACGCTATGCCAGCACTGCGTCGCGGCCACTATTTTCGAATCGAGCGGTACGCGTGAATTCCTTTCCACTTGACGAGCACGGTCAGGAATACGAGTGTTCCCGGCGGTTTTCTGAACACGAACGACACGCCCTGGCCGCACGAGCCGCGCGCGATGATCCACCTGCCTCGATCGATCCTCGTTCCACCGCACACTGACGGCCGATCCCACCGGTTCGATCCTCCTTCGACTACGGAACACGTGACCCTCCGTTTGCCTCCACCCGTCTACCTGCCGTGTGACTCAACCGTCGCACTTTTGGCGAGTTTCCGTTGTTTTTCGCCACCGAACTGTCCCAACGCAATGCCACGCCGCGCCAATGTGTACTTGCAGTTGCGTTGCGAATTGCACGTGATCAACGGACGGCCTTGGTCACGCCGCCGCACCGGAATAGACCGATCTCGACGATGACAATTCGTTTGCGCGGCAAGGTCGACGACCAACGCGATATCATCGGAAAGATTTCAGTTGATTGTTTATTTTGCTGCTAGCAATATTCCGGAATTTATTGAATCGTTGACTGATAAGATGGACGAGCCTCTTGCTTGACAAGCGATTTCCCATGAGCGTGCTGATACGAGAAGAGGGAAGTCTTGTTCGCCTACTCAGAGTCAGGCACGATAGAGTTTAATCATTTGAATAGCAGCCTTTCTCACGAGCTGATTTATCGGCCTCGTAACCGTACCCGGTCGTCGACAATCAAATATACATACTCGATCGGTTTCCTGGTTGTGTGAATCAGATTCTTACCGATCATCCATCGATAAACGTCAACCTGTTCGCTGCTTGAACGGATGGTTAAACAAACGTTTGCTGGCCGATATAATCGAAGAATTCGACCGGTGCTTGTCGTAGTTCTTCCGCGTCACAGAGCGATCACCGAGTTCAACGCCGAACGGGCCAGAGCCAAACACCTTTGTCCCAGCTGTCTTCGGCCCAGATGTCTCTGAATCACCTGGAAAAAGCCTGGCCATGCCAGAGAATCCGAGGAATCCGGTCGTATCACTTTCACTGGTGCCGTGTATCAACGATTACTCCTCTCTTGATCGATCCTGGGTGTCCTCCGACCGGTCAAAGATCATCGAGACGACGTGGAAACCGGTCCGACCGAGTCGATACGACACGATTCGATTCAATTCAATTCAAGCCGATCCGTTCCGATCCGAGTTGGCTGCGACACGCAGTTGAGGTTCGCAGGTAAACCGGCGCGGCGAGGTTCAGCGGTTCAACTCGATCGCGAAATCGAAGGAGACCGACGAAAGAACTCGAGGAAGGAACCGTGCTAGCAGGAACCGGTCCGACATATTCGTGGATGCACACGTCAGCGAGCCAGTTGACCCGTGGCTTCTTATCGTTCGCCAAACACCGAGCTACGCGGTCATCCGAGTAACGCGATGGACTCGTTCCTCGACGTGCCACGAGGCTGCTTAACGAGACGACTAATTCGAACGTGTTAGGTCCACGAGGAGGAGTAGTTGCTGGTGGTGGCAGTGTAAGAGGAGTAGGAGAGCCTCAGGAAGAGGAGGAGGAGGAGGAGGAGGAGGAGGAGAACGAGAACGAGAAGGAGGAGGAGGACGGAGGACGGGGAAAGAGTACGTAGCCCGGTCCTCGCCACCCGCACTACCATCGGACAATGAGTCGGAAAGCGAGAGCCTTGGATGCGGACGAGGCGAACAGAGACGGACGGAAAGTCGTTCGACTCGTATACTGGCCGGCCAGCAGGCTGCTCGCACCAAAAGATGACCCCAGAGATGGGACTAGCGTTTGACGGTACCCCAGACCGAATTACGGGCACAGGCTGTTTTATCGCCGCTATTGTATGTTACTGGGCTCGAGAGAGTTATGGAGCTACTCATCAGTTCTAGTTGAAACATAGGCTACCGAACTATTTTAACCCTCGCGTTCATAACCGAAAAAATCCACACTGTTCCGGATGTCCACTTACCAATCACCATTATGATTTCAACTTTCACTTGCTATCCAACACAACTGCATATTGAACTTTTTAAATGAAAAAGCCAGGAGTATGTAGCCGAATAAAGGGATCAAATGTGTCCTCAAGACAAATTGATCTTTCTTATTCGTACCATTCGACAGGGCACCTAAAGAAAACCCTTTGTGGCAAGTTTCAACTCGGTACCCCTACCACAAGAGCAGTTACAGGATGAGCACAGTTTAACGAATTATGCTCTATCTCGTCTGTTCTACTTAACACAAAATTACGAAATAATCCATGAACGTCATACCGGATAGCACAGACGACTGTGAACTTTTTCCGAATTATTCACTGCAAGATGGATTTTTAAGATCGCACGAATTTACAATTGCTGATTTTATATTAAATTTATCAGATGACTACGTTTATATTATTATGGTAATTAATGTGTATTTTAAAAAAATTGAAAATCTCGAAAAATCCGAAGAAATACGGATTTTTATGCGAAATAAAAATGTTCTGCATCAATCACGAAGTAGTGGAACCAAATAAAAATGTGCGCCTACCTTTCATAGTTTTAACACGTTAACCCTTTGCACTGCTATGTCGCGTGTGACTCGACATTATTTATATATATATATATTTATTTATATATATAAATTATATGTATTATTATTTATATATTTGATTCTTCCTTTATTTATTCAATTGTCTTATTTTTTAGTTAAAAACAGATATAAGTAAGTTCCACAAATATAAATTACAACAAAGTTTGAGAGCTACCGAGAACTGTCCTTTGAAGTAAATTTTAAATAAAACACTTGAAATAGTAGGGAATTGTTGGCAACAAAATTGAAAAATAATTCGGAGTGCAAAGGGTTAATGACAAGATACCGATACTCTTAAATTCCTTTTATTTCTGTATTGTCTTGAGTTACGACACGATTCTGACTCGACTCCGTCTGTGCCTGTTCCACAAACAATGTGGCCCATGGTTTTCGAAGGCGACGGAGTTCCAGGTTCTCGAAAACACGGACACGACCCTGAGGAAGAATTGAATGGCACGAAGCAGACAATGAATCCACACTCGCGTGGAACGCGCTTGCATATGGCGAAGGCTCGTTCCAGCTGACCAGGGTCGACTATTGTCATGTTAACGAATAGAAGACACATTTTCGAGCCTGGAAGTTGCGTCCGTTGCGTGTCGTGTAATTATTTTGTGCCTGAACAATGTCAACAGGTAAAATAGATTTTTCGATGGATCGAACATTGGAAAATCGAATTGAATAAAATGTGAATGTATTTCATTACTCGTGCCGTTTGATGCAAAAATGCTTCAAGTCAAAATAGTTAATCATTGGATTATGAGGAATTAAGTACAAGTTCTATAAAGCACAATAATATCGGAGGAGTCTTATGCAAGCCATGCTAAAATTATGTTACAATCATTTTATTTGATCACGGTAATGGTTGTATGACTACTATCATTTGTTTCTTCTTCCATAAAGGAACAAAGGTCATCCACTACTCTTTTTTGTGTGAATGAAAGTAATTCAGACCGAGAATATGAATCTGCACTTGCTAAGTCTTTGTTTGTTCTCATAAATCTTACTCATAAATGTATTGACTTCGAACCGTTACTTTCAGCAATAATAGTTCACAAATTGAAATTGAAAATAAAGAGAAAATACAAATATTTCCAATATTCTTAAAATAAAACACTATTTTCAAAAATTACTACATCAAATAAAATATTTTGTCTTTAAAGCTGTACGCATACTTCAAAATAAATAGGATTATTTACTATTTAGTATTTAAAATACTATTTTACCTGGATCCGTTTTGCACGTATCTATTCAAAAATCAAAATCAAACCGAGCAAGAGTCGATAAATTATCGAGATTATGCAACGATATCATATGGCGGAGTGATATTGGACAGATCCGCCAGAAGGAATGACTCGTCCGCTTCAGACATCGGCGAGTCGTCGACGAGTTCGTTAGTCTGGCTTTCTGGGAAACTTCTCGGAGGTCGTGACTAATCCATTCTATAGTCGAGGAAACGGTACGTTGTCCATTAAAATGCGTCGTGCGTGCGAGCGAACACGCATCAGGATCCGTTGGTTTTGCGTTGAAGATCAATGGACGCGCGTGAGCCACGAGTAATTACACGCTCGCGGAACCAACATTCACGAAAGCGAGAAAACTGCCTTTCTAATTGCGTATTTTACTCGGGTTTCCGAGTTTAAGCGAGAATTTGGATAATTATAGTTCGCCGCTTGAGTAGCGTAAGGTTGTAGTTAGAACTAGCGAGGAGGACTCGAGTCCAAGTCATTGCAGAATCACCATACGGGAGAAGCATACATCGCTAATCCGAGGCGAAGTTGTTGCACTAACACAGGCCTTATTTTACATCTCCTGTTAATAGAGGGACTTTATGCATTTATGAGAAAATAAGGGACGGATTTTATGCATTTATGAGAGAAATGGATAAGTAAAGTATATAAAACTGTGAACTTGTTGATTTATTGAAATTATTAAAAAAGAAAATATTTAAATGACAATTTGGATGTTCCCGGTCAAGGATGACTCCGGCACAGCACTCGGAGGATTAATTGCGAAATTAATTTTGTGGCGATGATAAGCTCGCGTTTCCAACGAGCGATCGTGACATGGCCACTTATCTGTTTCGAAACAGTTCGTGTTATCTCTAAATTCGTACTTCACGCGACAAGAGAAAAACCCGCTGGGGTTTCGTCCGAAAGAGCAGGACAGTGTCGCGTGAGTCATGTCCCATGGCTTATGCATTCCTGCGTGATGTCATAATCTAGTTCGCCGTCGCGTCGCGTCGCGTCGGGTGCATTTGTTAATTGTAGGAAACGTTTGTTTGTTTTTCTTTCGCAACCTCGATCAGCGAAAGAATCTTGCGACGCTTGTTAACACGAAAACCATTTAAAACAACCAACTTTTAATGTAACATTTAAATACACCATTTCTAAATTTCAACTGCAAAACATCATCGTTGATCGTTCGAAAATTTTAATATCAGAAAAAGCTTTTGAATTCCTGCTTTAATAATGCAGAAAAGTGCAAATGGAAATAAACGTTTGCAGAGAAAAATTGGTATGCAGTTTTTCACGAGTAGCAATAAACAAACTATTTGCATGCAGTGAGCTAGATTAAACTATATCGCTGATTGATTAATATTTAGGAGCATAGTCATAGTCAGACGCGAAGTTCTAGCGCAGTCGAAAAGAGCCACGATTTATACTTCCATTCGATACGCGTGTTTCCGCGTTCTTCCGCTCGACAACAAAGCGGCGCATACTTTCCGTTACGGTCATAAACGAGCCACAATGAGGAGCTAACTAGCCCACAGAAAATAAATTCCGGTTCCTTCGTGTTGCAACGCGTTGTCCCGTGCAGATTGTGATTTTCCCTCGTCACACGATAAATAAACCTTTGTTCAACCATGCACGGTGTGTGGAGAAAAATAGTACTTTCCTCTTTGATAACAGAATTCGCTTGATATGAATGGCAGAAGGTCGATGCGGCGAAAGAACCATTATCAATCAACCAATCGCCAACTGATAAGAAACTTTGGACTGTAAAAAACTGAATTCATACTTCGGGTTTGAATTTAATTGATCTGGGCTCGCAGATCACGAATTTAATGTTAGGTTAACCCCTTTTTCGACCCCTTGTCCTACTATTTATTTTACGGTTTCACTGATTAGAACTTTCTTTGTAGTTCGTAATTTCCTAAAAAAGAAAGAGAAAATTTATATCTATTATATGCCTACATGTTCTTCAATACGTATACATTAACGAAACCAAAGTAAAATTTCATCTCGGTTTAAAGGAGATTAATAACCTACATATTTATTAGACTCTGTTAAAAATCTTCATCGCGAGTATGACACGATATTGCAAGGCAAGAGGTTAATTAACCGTTCGCGAAGAAAAAATTAAATTTTTATCAAAAAAGTTATTCTGTTTTAAAGGGCGTTGGAATACTTTCGTGGCTCATGTATATCGTCGCGCTCGCTTTCGTGAGAAAACGTTTTCGCTGAATGCTATTGGGCCGCGCCGCGCCGTCACGAAGTTCCTTTCCTCGGGAACTCCAAGTGCCTCGTTACGATGAATACTTAAATATTGGTGTATAATTACTGTCGGCATTGAACCCTATCGTTTCTATTGTAGTTGTCGTCCTTGTTGGTTGTCAAAAGTGAGTTGCATCCTTGATACCATTGATAAGTGTTTGCTTTAACGAATCCCACATCGCCTTGGGAACGCGAGCTCATGCTGTAACGAGTATTGTAGTCCACCGGACGTAATGTGTGGTGTGCTTTTATGTCACCTCATACGGACCTTCCTGGCGAATCGGACCCATGACGTTAACCGAGCCGAATCACACGGATGCAGACCGGGGTACTCGTCCGACGATTCGACCGTGTCAAACGTCTATGCGAATCGCATTGCTCGTTAACCTTATTCATTAGCCAGGATTAGTCGTCGTGAGAACGTTGGATGAATTGGTGGAAAAACGAAATCAGTATCTTTGACTACACTCCGGAACAGAAAGGCAGTATAGACACTGAGATTTACAGTGACTCCGAAAAACATTCGGACGCTTTAAAAAAATGAGAACTTTTTAATGCTAAACTATACGATTTGAACTTTTTTGTTGAATTTGAATTGTAGAGAAAATACTAATAACCCGTGTGCCGTCCCGAGGGAAAACTTGTGAGGCCCAGAGAGTACATAGCTTTACGGATCATTATGTGCTTGAATTCGGTGCCATTGCTTCTTGCATGAAAGAATCTCACCTCGCTAATTCGCCATGATAAGGAAAATTGTAATCGCATGCTCAATTGATTAGTAGACTCTGGATTTTTATGCAAAATAAAAACTTTCCGCATCAATCGCAAGGCATAGGAGCTACATATCATCTTATATTTTTCATTAATAATTTTAACCTAGTGAAAATAATATATTAATATTCTAAAACTGTTTTAAATTGCATCTACTAATTTTTGTTATGAATGCATAAAATCTGGAGTCTATTGATTAGTAATAAATTATTTTAAAAAATGCATAAGAAAAGCTCCGAGTTTTTCGAACGAATGTCAACGAAAAAATGGATGGGCTTTAGTCGTGCACTGGAAGGTTAACGAAAACCAAGAGGTGTATGTAATGTGACATTAAATTCGATGCTTCCCGTAGTGTCAGAAAAGCTCCGGAAACGATAAAAGATTCGAGGCCAGCATAATTTCGGGGGCAGAGAATCAGTGAAGCGAAAAAGCGGGCAGATAACCGGTGGCCCGCATTATCGAAAATTCACAACCTAGGACAATCACGGTCCTCCGGGATCACGATAGCGTTGCAGAGCAGCGTGGATGCGCCCGTTATCAGTAAGAACGACGAGGCTTGTACATAGCTTACGGCGTCGATAAGGCCGACGCGCGACGGGCCGGTCTGTTGATTTACCGCGACGCACTGCTATCTGCAGATACCGTGTGTTAATGTACAAACCGGTAGTTTTGTGGTGGCGGTGAATTATTGCCGTGTTCGCCGCGACTCTGCTATGATCAGAGCCCGCTGAAAAACGAGTGAAAGCGACGAAATTCGTTCTCGGAAGGCGACCAGACGTTTCATCGTCGCGACCGACTGGGCCGATAACCATCGTCGCGTCGTCGTCGCGTCGATCGGAGACCGCGATCGAACACATCGATGGGCAGTCATTGCGTTGCACCGCGCGATAATTCGTTGTGCAAGCGGATAGTGCGAACACGTACGCCGCGCGGATGAAAATAATTAAGCAGCTAATAATGTAAAAGGACGTGTCGCCGCGCCGGCTGGGTCTCACCTTGCTCCACTTTCCACTAGCGTGTTGCTCGGAAATCACCGCGCGCAGTTAGATTATGAGATTCACGGTACTAGCGACACATTCGAATTCGACAGACTCCGAAATCGTCTCGCATAATTATCAGTTGGTGATCGAGGGCCAATTGGACCACTCTATGCTTCCTAATTCGATCGTTTTCTTGTTTCAACGCTTTGACGGCCGTTTCAATGTTCCTTCTTCAGTATTCTAATTACAATTCTTGATCTAAGAAAACGGAAACCGTAGGATCTAAGACAGAGGTCGGCCAGAAATGCTCGTTTCGGCCGATTTTCGAGGACTACGCCACCTTTTCCCGGCCCAACGTCTCGCTCCCCGTGCTGGTCTTACTCCTCGAGCCACCTCAGGCCCGTATCATGTGACCTGCGCGTGGCGCAATAGGACGACACCCATATCAATGAGAACAGCAACGTTCAGCCTTCCATTCGACATTTCCGATTTACTAAGCACGTCTAAACGCACGCGAAAATGTTTCCCCATATCTGAATAAAATTTTGCCGATGAATTAAGAACTATTTTCCAAATTTATCTGCAGAATTTATTTTTCAAATATATTTTCTATATTTATTTTCCGAAATTACCATGAAATATAGTGGAATGGGCCTACAAGGGGTACCAAAGTACCTCCTCGGTAATGTGTAGATTGCGGATCTTTGTGTATCTATGAAGAAATTGGTTGGGTAAAATTTAAAACGGGAAAAGATTCTAAAAATTCAAGAATGCTGTAAAGTTGTTTTTAGTGTAACAAAGTCGTTAATGGATCAAATCAATTTTTATGTTATTCCTGCTTTCCACGATCAATGCATAACATTTTTATTTTGCATAAAAATCCGCAATCTAGTAGTGTGTAAACCCATGGATACGAGTGCCGCCGTAATGCGTCACGCGCAGTTCATGTGGTGCGGACCTGAGATGGCTCGAGAACTAGGTAGGATCGTCACGGAGAGCGAGATGCGCGGCCGGTGAAAAAGGGCGTAGCTCTCAAAAATCGGTCGAAACAACCACTTTTTGCCGACCTCTGATCTAAGAAAAACGAACATCTCCTCCGATGCGGAGTATCCCCGTCAGGAGCCGAGTACGTACATAGTTCTAGCTGCCTCGGTAGCCCGGGCATTTACATAGGTTCTTCGGCCTCAGAGCGATTTAATGCCGACCTTCATGTCTTAACTTGCATCAAGTTAAGTTCCTATTGGGAATATTTTCACAGTATGGCTGAAATGAGCGAACATGCGATCAACTAGCTGCTGTATAAATATAGATTGAAATAACGTATTCGAATATTTACACAGTGTATACGTATAAATGTTACTATGCGCATGAAACGTGTATTTCAATTCGAAATAGTTGGAAAGAGAGTATGAGAATAATTATTTATATACATATACATATAACTTACCGTAAACAATCATGTCCGTATTTGTATAAAGTTACCTTAGATTTTACGGTTAGATTAGATTTTAGATTGCTTTAGAAAAAAAGAAACAAATCAAACCGCACGCAATCTCGTTGGTATTCGCTTCACACGCATGCAGCTCCATTAAAACTATACTGAAATACAATATTGTTGCAGTGGACACGTAAATAGATTTTCCGCTTCTTGCTTGCCTTGCGTTTCAATGATAAAAAAACGTTCAATTTTAAATGACGAAGGAAATTAATTTAGATCGTTATCTGTGCGCTTTTTCTTTTCACTGGTAACAGAATCAACAAAATCAAATTATATAGGCTGTCCAAAAAATGTTGTAGTTCCTTGAGAGGATGTAGTTCCCGAGGTCATTTGAAGTAACTTTTTCCGTTGCGAAAATATTCGCCGTGGAGTTACAGTGCCTTTCTAAGACAGGCCGAGAATCACGGCTCTATGTTCCTTCGCCTACCCATTCCACTGGGGGGCTTACCCCGCTATGGGCCAAGAAGCTGTCGTCCTACTCTGCGTCGAAAACTTTCATCGTTCATTACGTAAGTAAATATAACATAATTGGAATTATATCATATTTGGTATCTTTTCATTAGAAGAATACCACGAATATGTTCGTTAAAGTCCCATAAAAAATAATTAAAAATAAAGAAGTTTTGTTATTGGATTAGTTATGTTTACACTTTTCGGCGACAGACGCCTCTCGAGCTTCGCTGTCCTTTTTTACGTTCGGCGCGGTCAATGAAGCCACAAAAAATAATTTTTTAATTGTTCGGCCTCCCAATTAAAAACTCCACTATATAAGTGGAGCACAATCCGATACACAGCAGTGTCAGTGTGCCTTCGGATCCCCTGATGAAGCTAGCTACAATGCTTGCGAAATGTTAGGAAATTTCTTCCTCCAGGACACGGCTTACACCCGAAAGCCTCAACAGCAATAACTGTATGATGCCATGCCGGACGGTGAAAGCCTCAAATCTCTGATAACACAAAAAAATAGTGTCCTGTTCCGATCTAGGTCACAACACAGAACCGAGAATTGACTTAGAATGGGACATTACTATATTAACGAAAAACACGGATCAATCAGTGCGCAGCTACAGCGGATAGCTTCCGGCTCAACCAATGCCAACGCAATGCTCAGCGGGACCCGTCGCCGAGCTGGAATCCGTCTGTTGTAGCCGCGCTGTGATTGGTTCGTGTTTTTCGTTAATAACTTCATATCAAAGCCACGGAGAACATTTTCGCAGAAAAAAAAGTTACTTCAAATGCCCCCTTAGCTATCAACCCTTTTACGGAAGTACGACATTTTTGGGACACCCTGTATATTTCAATTCCAAACAAATACGCGTGACAGTTACGTCCTAATTAATACAGTAATTTAGAAAACTATGTTCAAAACGAGAGACAAAGAGAGAGAGAGAGAGAGAGAGAGAAAGAGAGAGAGAGACAAAGAGAACCGAAAAGCAAGCTCATCGACATAGCGGACGTAATGGACAGGGAACCAAGAGTATAGTGTACGCAAGCTCAAGAAGGACGTACGAAAGCGACAAAATAATTCAAGACATTGCATACACAGCATCATAACGTTTATTAGCACACCAACGATATTATAACGCACTATAATTGCTTATGTATTCTGTACGTCTAAACTCTGCCTAATTTTAATATACTTTTATGGTACGTAATACTCGTCGAGCGAATTACACTAACTAGACGAAGCATTTAACATAAAATAATATACAAAAATCAATCACAAAATAAAGTGTGTATATATAGTATATGTATATACCGGGGGTGGAATATCAGTGTAACAAATCAAAATGCTTAATCTACGGTATCTCGATAGTAGAGGATAGGTTCTCTTATCGACAAAACAACGGTACACTATTTTCAAAGTGTTTCACACAAGTCCTAATGATTTGCCATAATGTTTACCTCGCTTTCCTAGCGAAAGTTTCGTTTAGCGCTGAAGTGGAAATTTCTTCGTCGAACATAACTGTTCGCACCCGAAGTAATAATGCACAATAAATTACTTCATACTTGAACTAGTGTTGGCAGAAAACCTGTTTCACATGTAAATCTAATACTTTCTACGAGCCTTCGTCTTGCACGACTACCGAGAACTGTCCAGTACATTGAAAGTTGATAGTATTGGGTTACTGTACGAATCCTATCGTTTATGTTTTAAGCAGAATTTCGACTTCACGATCAATTTTTATTACATCCGCGTTTAACGTTAGTTTACACTCTCACATTTCCTCTTTCAAACGCGTCATCAATTTTTTAACTCGATTAAAAGCTTTTCCACTGTCGAATTGAAAAAAAAATTAACACTTCTACCATGTTTTATTGCGTGACCTTGGAAGGATGGTAGTTCTCGAAAAATGACTTTATACAGCTTTAGACTTGAACGAAAAGAAACATTTGACGAAGTTGAAAAGTTAAACACGCGTTTGGAAGAAAAAAAAATGAAATCGTATAAAACGCATCCGTAAGAAATATTTGTCCCCAAGATAAAATTATGCTTAGAATATAGGAAACGAAACTTGCGCAACAACCCAACAAACTCTTTGGAGTGAAACACTGCTGTCGTAGTTGTTGCATGGTGACATTAATTAGATGTTCGTGATGCTAATATTTTGATTTGCATGTTCTGCTATAAATATCATCGACATGCATAGACAGACAAATATACAAAATGCACAGAAGAATGGCAAGCAAAAAAATACACAGGACGTGAAGTGGAACAGTATCCACTAGTTAGATCTGTAAAAAAATTATATCATTATCGTAAGAAACGCATGTCCCAGTGTAAAATAATTTGCTGTGCAATATTACTTCAAGTGTACAACACAAACGCAAACTGGAACGCTCACATTCTATTGAGTCTCAAAAAAGTGCAATTAACGTGATTACATATACCTTCGGAATATTAGCCAATGTTTCAAATTTTTACATGATTTCTACTGGTTCGTCCTCGTTGTTATTATTATTCTCACGATTTTTAGATGTTAAGAGGTCTGCCTAGTTCGACTCTCTGATCATAACGCAAGTTTTGAGAATTATTTTTAAAAAATGTTGTGCAAAATTATCAACGGTTAACATATACGTTCAACCTTTTGCAAACAAATTGACGAGTCGTTGTACACTACCCTAGTAGCATTTATGGTTGGCATTTTGTTGGGCCTTGGTTGCAATATTGGTTGACCAACAGTTAGAAATGTCGCAACGTTTCTAACGTCTGTAAGACGTACGATATTTAACGATATGAAATTGTCATAAATTTTCGTCATAGGCTCTTATATTATATTGAGGATTTCTACATAGACAAAACCACCAACGATATGGCTACCAACTCCCAACGATTCGTCACCGTTGGCCAAGCATAAATGCTACTAGGGTAGTGTCTCGATATGCGGTAAAGTCTTGATCTAAGAAAACGGGAGCTTTAGGAGCTAAGAAAATTGTTTAACCCATATCGAGACATTACTGTACATCGTTTATTACATAGACCTCGTTTGAACAATTCACAGATCTTCGAACTGGAATGTGTATTGAAGCTTCTGAATCCCGTTGCACTATAAACATTGCCGGGTCCCGAGATAACGTAGAAAGTTGCGAATCAATATCCCGGATTGTTCGGAAAGATCAGGCCAAGATCTCGCGGTTATGCAAGGAGAAAATGACAGGACGTTGAGAAATGGTTGTAGCATCGAGGAGAGAACCTATCCACGATTTCCCGATAGACGAACGTGATGTTCCACGATCGTCTACCGCACCCGTTACAATACCCGTTCGCCGGCGAATACTTTCACTTAGGTATAAGTTTCGTTACGATCTACAACGACGATATCCCGTTCGGCTTAAAAAGATTGGAATTCTTCGAGCGTTCCAAAGTCTCGTGGCTCCTTCAAATGCTTCATCTCTTACAGCTACCGCGGGGGAAGAGAAGATTGCACATTTCTTGCGTGAAATCGATCCTTCCCCGTTCTCTTCGAATATGCACGTCGTAAACGCATAATCAAAACGAAAATATCGAATACTAACACGTGGTAAATATATATATATATATATAAAACAGACCTGGGCAATTGATTGCTGACGAGCTGCCGACGCTCGAGCCGCTATCTGCACTACCGTGCTCTGACTCGTACGAGCGCGACACTAAATCGCTCGCCTAGTAGGTTACTAGGGTGAGTGTACCAATAAGAAATGTAGCCTCGCAAAATTTCCCTCCGAGGAAATGCACGATGTCGTGTGCCGAGAATTTGATCACCAACATACCAATAGTGAAGGTATCTACTGGCGTCACGATCCTGTAGGATCGTCATAAGCGGTATCGTGAGATTAAGACTTGTCTCTCACTCTACCTTGCCCCTTCTGCGACGCCATTTCTGTTCGCTATTAAACTACCCTATAGCTGCGTGACGTCACTCAAGTTCTGACTATAACATTTCCCCACTATTTTACTCCTGCAATCGCTTGATCCGGTAACGTTGCCAGTAAGTGACTGAGCACCAGTGAGTGAGTGACCGTTTTCAAATTATTACCAAGGAGAAGGAGATTTTAATTAATAATTTTCAACTGTCGGTTATACATAAATCGAGCCTGAAAACTTTTTCTGTCATACAATTATCTGTTTCTACGGCAACAAGTATCCCCACAACCCCTGCTTCCGCCGCGGACCGGTCATGTGGTTCGTTTCATTTCCCATTCCCCTGAAGTGGGGGGTAGCGGCTCGAGCATCGGCAGCTCGTGAGCAATCAGTTGCCTAGGCCTGATCTAGATTATATTTCAGCTACGATTAAAAATTATACGTCTCTTAACATATCGGCAATGTTCGAACGGAACAGTGTATTTACAGAAACGAAAGACCACCGATACACCGAGTAATAGATAAATATATAGGAAACATATACTTTGCTTAGAAAACAACGGGAAATACGTTCGGTATAATCATCCTGGGAAGTTTTCATACAGATAACGTGTACATGGTACGCTCATCGGGCTCATATACGGTGTCGTTGAAAGAAAATGCTCGAGAACTTGAGAACGTGCGATTAGCAACATAAGTGGATTACAACATGGATTTTACGCGTCGTGCCGCGTAAAAAAACAAGTGAAAAACCGAGCGAATAATGGGTCCGCGACACGCGAGAAGCGGGACGACTTAATGTAACACTTGTTTTTGTTCTGAACTTGCGTGTCGTTATAATTGCTCAATATCAAACGAAGATTATACGCGAAAGAAGCTCAGATACGAATGTCCTTGCTTGCGTAACAATCCACTTAACACTAAACCTACAACACCGGTCAAAATGACCGGTTCCAGATTTTTTATTTTACGATTATTGATACAATACAATAAAAATAATTTCATACGAAATGATTGTATAGATATCTTTAGTGGAGCACATACTACAATAGGAGCTGCACAAAGTCTAAATAAAATCGGTCTTGTCATTTTTACAAGGGAACATGTACCAGTTACTTTTAAGGCTCCTTAGGTTTAGTGTTAAATCAATCAATTTCTTTTGGATACTATTTAAACATTATTGAAATGGTCTGGGTTAGGTATCTGGGCTGAACTTTCACTCAGGGGACCAAACATCTTCAAGTTTTCTGAATGTAATATTATACAATTAGACGAAAAAATTACAAAACTTTCATTTCTTCGTCGAATTGTGTAATATTACATTCAGAAAAGTGGAAAATTTTTGATCCCCTGAGTGGAAGTTTAACCGGTCTTTGGGTTAGGCTAAAAAATTCATGAGGTCTTTTCATAATGTTTCAAGATCCAAAATAACTAAACATCAACGATTAGTAATGAGTTATTTGCCTTCTTCATATGCTGGCAACACAAAACTCGACAAAGAAATAAACATGTGGATCCTTTATTAAACATGTTCGTTTGGAAGAAACGTTATTGATACATGGATACGCTTCTATGAAAAGTAATGTAAATTCATTTCTTGTAATCTGTAGTCTGTCCAGACTCTCATAATCAAAAAAACAAGTGATACCGATTGGTGTCCTCACTCCTGTATCTAACAAGATACATTGTACGAGTAGCAAAAAGATGTTTAACACGTTGAATGTCGCAGGGATCATTTATGACCAGCGTCATCAATGACAATGAGGAATTCAAATTCCTTGAAAGTGATTGTCATGAAACCAATGCAACTAAATATTGATTTAATAGTACTGAAAGTGACTGTGTTATAGTGTAAGATGTAAACTTTATATCAAGTAACTAACAATTATTATTAACGCCGGTCGCTCGTACGAATGACATTAGCGTATCTTGCACGAGACGCATAAAATTCGCGCAGCGTTCAATGTTTTAAATGTGATTATTGCATAAATAAATTATTATAACACTTAAATAATTACTAAATGAATATATTACGTTCATATCGGGTTGTATCAAAGTACAAACCTAAGATTAAAGACAGTATAATATATTACATGGAGGAGGAAGACGAATTTTAAAACTATAAATTTTAGATTATACATTACTGGATGAGGCAGACCACAAACATTTGAGGACATTAACACCTTTGTACAAATCTATTATTACAATACTTATATGTATACTTCCTGTGCATCGTGTACATTTCAAAACACTTCCACAGGCATATTGCAACAGTAAATAAATAAATATTGATAACAAACAACAGTATTTTGTTTTAAATAAAATTTAATAAATCATAGAATTGATTAACGTTGACGATGGCGTGAGACCATTCATGTCCTTGAAAACAGACATGGGTTTAGTCAATTCGAAAAAAAGGAACGATTTGTACAACGAAATTATATTAAACCTATCAGGATTTTAACTAGACATCGTGGTTTTGAACGTGTATTAATAACACACGTATATTTGCTACCACGTACTTTAGTGCGTGTCATTTTAAGTACACGAGTACACGTGTACTATTTCATGTATATTTAAAATTTAAATATTAATATGCCATTTCAATATGAATAATTTTTAGAACACTGATATTAATTTATGTATCCAGACTATGGTTTTACAAATTCCGCGGTTGTTGGTACAACAATGAATTTGAACATAATTTTAAAGTGAAATGGTACACGTGTATTTCTTTCCTTGCCTTACAATATCGTGTCCGACTCGTAATGAATTTTCTGAACAGATTCTGATAAAACTGTATGTTGATAATCTCCTTTAAACCGAAATAAAATTCTATTGGGTTGGCAAGAAAGTAATTTCGGTATTTTAAGGTGAAATAGAGCCGAATTTTTTTATCCAAGCAACGAACTTTAGTGGATAAGATATTTTCCCTTTTATTCGATGATCTTCTGCCAAAAAGAACAAATGAGAAAATATTTTATTGATTAAAGTCCATCGCTAGAATAAAGAAATTCGGTTTTATTTCACCTTCAAATACCGAAATTACTTTCTTGCTAACGCAATATTTTGGTTTTGTTAATTTACAGCTACATATTGGGGAACATGTAGGCATGCAATAGATATTTTCCTTTTTAGGAAATTACGATCTGCAAAAAAGTTTTAATCACTGAAACCGTAAAATAAATCGTAGGGCAAGGGGTTAAATATACGTGAAATAATACACGTGTACTTAAAATGACACGTACTTACTCTCTGTGTGCCTCACAAGTTGTCTCCTGATAGGATTGGGTCATTCCACTCGCACTTTCGGTTCTAACCGAATTATTGGCTAAATTGTGCGATGTGACGGCCTAACACAGTTGGCTGCGAGCGAAAACCCCCTTTGCCTCTGTGCCGTTTCGAGGGGCAACTTGTGAGGCACGGAGAGTTCTGAAGTACGTGTACATGAAATACACGTGAAATGGGGATCTCTAATTTGAACCCTTTGTAGACGCGTGTCAGTATATTGGTGACATTGGGTCCAGGTATTTCGCGTCTCGGTTCTCGAGTTTTCTTTCGAACAGCCGGCCACATACACGTGTGTATACATCACAGTTAACTTGGTAGTCGATGACCTAAGGAACTATTCGATCTGTGATCGTCGCGTCGTAGGATACGGGAACACTAACTCTAGCCTATCAATCCGTTCCTTCGGGACGGTCGTTCGCCGGAAATTCGCACTCCTGGAATTATTATTATTATTCGGCCCCGCGATAATGCTCGGCCCTGGCAGCGTAAAACCGGGATTCGACGATGGAACGGACCTGTCCGCGTAACGAGTACCGATCGTTGACAACTTCCGGGAACAGGATTCCGCTTGCACGTCACGTTTTCCCCTCTCGCGTTTAGCGAACGATTGAAAATCCGCCGGCGACGAATTTTACTACCGCGTAACACGCTGCATGAGAACCGCATTTTTCTCGATCAGATGAATTAAAGAACGCCCGTGGGATCGGCGTCTTGTCCCGGCGGGTTTTTCCTTCTGAAACTCTCTGACGTTAAAAAACATCCGACTGCGTCAACAGGAAGACTTACCACGCGGAACGATAAATGAGCTGGCTTATACCCTGTTTCGTGCAGTGATGGGCGGTAAGCATTTCCAAAAATATTCAAGTGAAACATATATTACTAACTTGTGATCGATCTTTTTCTTCGAATGCGAAATGTAGTAGATTGTTGCATATGAAATGGCCGATTTTTAACAGTTAAGCAAATATAATTTTCTTTTCATAAAACTTATCGGTCGAGGTAAGCACCATTATGATCGATATATTTTATCAACGAACTGCCAGATCCTTCGTTACTGACTATCGTCAATATGTTTACTTCTTCATTCGTATAAAAAGAATAGATAACAATCAAATCGATTAACATTGAAGTAAATTTCATTTAAGATTGAAATTAAATATCTAAATAAAAACTGGAGGTACAACCTTAAAGATCAGCTTTGTACTTCCAAATGATATATTTATAATGAACCTGGAGGACTGTAGGATATAATAGTATTTCTAGATCGAAAAGACTTCTTTGAATTTGCATTCTAACTAATAAAAACGTGGTGAAATCGGATATTTCATTCAATCTAATATTTAGATGTTGTATTCGATTATTGAAGTATTCGGTATTTTACACGTATTTCAATTAGAAAAACACTCGACGCCGCCCATCACTGGTTTCGTGAAATTTCACCAGACCCGTTTGGATTTTATTAACCCTAGAAATACTAAGGGGAGGGGCTTTTCGAACCCACAGTTTGAAAAATGTTAAATTTCAGTTATTTACTTCAGAACAATTGCACGTAACGGGTCATGGCTCATATTCTTAGAGTTAAAGCTAAATCCGGAAGGTTTGATTTATATGTAAAATGTGTGATAACAGTGTCGAACGTGTATACGCCACGTAGTTTAACAATTTGACAGTCCCATTTATTATATTAATGTCGTGACGATTTTATTATGTAATGTTTATGGTGTACAGTGAAACAACTTGTAGCGAGTTTTATGGCATAGCGCAGAATAGCAAAAAAGTTCTTCATAGTAACTAATCTAAAGTTAACTGTCTGATAGATGAAAAAATGGTCCAATACTAATAGCGTAACTCTTAAATGTATATCAATGTGTTGGTAATGATTAAACATTGCCAGATCTACTGCTAACAATGATACCATTTATACGTCTGATTTTATTGCAATTTGTTGCAAATCTTATTGCAGAAATGTAAACTTTCTCTAGAAATATTCTTGAAGCAGACAAAAATTCTTCAATACCAATACGATCAACAATTTGTATAGATTCTTTTGATGATAGAACACAGTGAAAACATTATTTATATAATATCCCCTTCTTATAATATTTTTATAATATTAATTCCACATGAAATATTAAACTGTTTCCGAACAACGTTGAGTATAATTAGTATTTGCGTAATACGCGTAAGTTATTATCTTATGATTGGAATTATAATGCTTGAACATTTACATTGTTACTTATTTTATCGAGAATGCGGAAAATTCTCTATAAGACTGTGTTACTATGAGAAGAATGTATGTAAACGCTTCATATCTGCTCTAGAATACAAATCTCCTTTGATGATGTAGCCGTGCGTCGACAGGCATAACAGGACTACTGTACCGAGGGCACATTGTAAATAAGAATGAAGCAGCCACGTTAGTTCAACGTTCGATACACTGTCACGTATATGTGCAATATCAACAAATAGTATACACTTGAAAAATATACAAGTTATGGTAACTATGTTTAAAGTTCTGCAAGTTTAGACGATTAGATCGTACGTAGACTACCAATAACACGTAGCAGTGTATAATACCCATTGTCGGTTTACAATATCTTAGGACCAGCATGTAATGAAAGTCTAAAGAAACCGTTGCATAGTAACTTTGAGGATTTAGTAAAGTTGCGTTATACGTGATGCAATTACTTTAAGTATAATTAAACGTACCACTACGAATATAATTGCTATTTTATAAAATACGGGATAGTATAATACGTGAAATTTTATCTAATGTAGAACTACCAGTACAGTATCTACGCAGTAACATTTTATATCAGGGCTCGGAATTGTTTACTCGCGACGGCCAAGTTTCGAAGCCTACGACCCCTCAACCTGGCAGCGCGTCTCGCTCCCCGTTGCGGCCGTAGTTCTCCTAGGCGCCACAAATAGCGAGTATGGAACGCGCCTGAGGATGTCGAGGCGGCGCGGCATAGCCTTCGAAAATCGGCCGTCGCGAGTAAATAATTCCGGGTCCTGTTTTATATGGACGAGTATTGAATGATGAGTATTGCGAAATGAGCTGCTAAATGAACATTCTTACCGTTTGTGAGAATTAAGGAAATATCTTTTAATTACGGGCATCTTTGTCAAAGAGATAACTATACGATACAGTATTCTTCCTGGAAAAACTATATAAAAACCGATTGTCATTTACCTCTGTACACATGATATACACATGTATATATACTGCCCTTTATGTATTTCGAAACTGCAATTCGTATCGGATTGCAGCAAAAATCAAACCTTCCGGATATCATCTTAACATATCTGTAGCTCAACGCTGTCAACGAGACCGTAGAACGAATGAAACGAGAACGCAGTGCGCGAATACAATTGCACCATATCGTCCGAAATAATAACCGCAAGAAAATTTGTCCCGATCTGCAATTCATATGGGATTCGAAAATCCATCGGAGGCGAGGTATTGGCGAAAACAGTTACCGAACATAGGACAAGGAACGCATTCGAATACTCGTACGCAGATCTAACTCGAATGAATATTCGTTGTTCACCCGAGGGGAGGGTGAACGATCGCCCGTCGACGATCATCGTCAGGCAGACGGTGAAAACCAGGGGAAAAAACAAAGACGTAACACAACGATTATGCATTTACACGTGGGCAGAAAGAAGCGTCATGCGGTGCAGCCAAGCGTGCGTTGCTGTTTACCTGCGAACGGCACATCCCCGAAGTATTCCTCGACGTTGTCCGTCGACATGCTCTTATCCGACAGGGACACGCTGGACAACGAGCCGCTGGAGGCGTCCAAGCTGCCGCCGGCTGGAAACTGCAGTAAATCCTCGTCGGTTTCTGTTTCCATGTCGCGGGACCTCCGTTTGTATACCTGCCACACGTAAACGCAGTCCAGCAATTTCTTTTCGAGACGGTTCGGTTCGTGTTTTAACCCTAAAACGTGGTCGACGGATTAGCCTTCCTGTTCATAACGAAAAATATCGCACTGTTTCAGACTAGGATAACCGGCTAACCAATGATCCCACCCACCAATGATGACCATTATTTCAAATCTTTGACCGTTCTTTTCCTTTCGGGACCAAAAATTTTCTTCCAAAAATGCATTTCTAAGGTGCGAAGTTCACACGTTCAAAAGTTATACGGCTGTAAATTAGAGCAGTTTCAAGCGTGTCTGACTATGTAGTAAGGGTGCTACCATATTGCACAAGTATTTAATAGCGGGTATTTTTGGTATAGAATTGTGGTTAAAGTTTGGTACTAAGTTAGTTTTTGTGTAATATCAGTGTTAGTTTTTGATTTATTATGGGTTATTGAAAAGAAAAGTAAAAAGAATTATTTAATAGAAGTGTTGTGGGAAACCAAGTTAGATCTCATTAGCTGTTGGAAAGGTTCCTCATATTCTAATTTTAATATGTAGCGTATCAAGCTCATGGGGCCTACTGTCACGTGGGGGATTTTTGATTTGTGCAATAATCTGTGTTCGTGACACTTGATTAATTGCGAGTTTTTATGAATATAACTATCTGGTAATCGAATTACCGCTGTAGAATTATTGTTCCTACATGCTTGTGATGCCACTTAGCGGATTAGCTCGGTGAACACCAATATGGCGGCGCCCTTACCTGTTAAAAAAGCTCAACTTTAAATACGCAGAACTATTGAACCAGTGAATTTCTAACATTAAAATTATTCGGCATTTTCTCGTAAAAATGTACGATATTACATTTAAAAAAGTTAAAAATTTTTGGTTTCGTGAGATGAAGTTCAGCCAAATGTAGTATTCTTTGAATTATGAAAATAAGTTTTACACTCCGCGACAAAAACATGGCACATCTGATTTATTCAAGGTTTCCTACTTTGCACGTAATGAAGTAATGCTCTTTCGTGGTTCATATAAATTAGACATACACAGAGATATACGGAATAGGAATTACAAAGTATGGGAATTGTTTAAATTTATGTAACAAAGAACTGAAAGTTTCAAATCAGAAGAGCATATAAGAAACGACTGAGAATGAAATTTTAAATTGAAAAATAAATTCGTTTCTGGTCCAGGAACTTTGTTATAAATTCCGTTAGAAAGAACAAATTAATGTTGCTCTGAGAATAATTACCGACATGTCTATCAACTATCAACGCGTGAGTAACCTTTATAGCGTAAGTTTGCATCACTAATGAGTAGACTGCGGATCTTTATGCATTTATAGCAAAATTGAGAAAATGAAGATCGAAATTGTTAAAAAATTAAAAAAATTGAAGATGTCAATATATGATTTCTCCTCTCTAAAATCATTAAGGGAAGAAATACCATTCAATTTAGTTTCTATTTCTTGCAATCGATGCAGGCAATTTTTATTTTGCATAAGGTCTAGACTGATAAACTAATTGCGTAGATACCACTGAGCATTTAAAAAATGCAGTAATATATCAAGCACAAATTAGCATAAAAGACGATAATTGAACAATGCATATTTAACATAAATTTACGTTGCTATCTAAACTCTGTGTTAAAAAGAGTAAGATTCGTTTTTAAAAACAGTTCAATAATAGTCCTCGCAAATGTTTTAACTGCGTCGCGGATCAGCAATTCCGTGCAAATTAATATATTTTTCGTTCGCATTTGAAAAACCGCAACTGAGCATTTTTCATCGGCGCGGCGCAACATTTTCATATCACCGAATGGCTGATCAAAAATCACATTTCGCATGACAACGTTTACAACTGATACAGACGATTCATTCTTCCGCGTCGCGCGGGCGCGCGGAACGAATACATCCGTGCGCTGCGCAAATAAAGGTGATTCCGACTCGATAAAAATCTATTGGAGCCGATCACCTGATACGATTATATAAAATAAACTGTATAAAATGTAGACCGGACAAATAAATCTCGACCGAAAAATATTTGCCTGAACTTGCGATCCGTAATTTGAAGTGCGCCGCGCGCGCGGCGATATTAAAATTTCAATTTACCCGGTCTATCGAAAATACTTGGTGTGTTATCGTCCGTGACTACAATTTTTCTTCTTAACAAATATTATACGCTGATCCAATAATGGTAATAGCTTTCGACTCGTCTTTTATTTCTCCTAAATACATTTTCGCTTGAAAATCCATAAAAAGGTGTTGGAACATCTGCAAAAGTAAGACGAGTGTTGAAGGATATTGAGAGTGTCCCGGTATATTTTAACGGTCCTCGGGTCTTTGTCACTGACTCTGGTCAGAAGTGGAAGGCCTGCAACCTTCAAATTCAAAGAGGCCCTGAGTAATAAATTAAGGGTCCTCCCACATCTGTTTTTCCCGAGTGGACCCAACAGGGGTTTTACTTTCCCCTGAAACTTTCTCTGTAGCTTCACTTCAGTTTCGGCTTGCAAACTATACAGACGTCTTCCGACTAGTTCTTCTTCGGTCGAATAAAGAACAGATACTTTGAATTCTTGTGCGTTATTTTGTATTATAAATACCCATTTCCATTAAAAGGCGTTATCAATCTCTATCTATGACAATTTTACAAAAGATGTAGTTTTAATGTTTTTAAGGGAGTTGTCTCATGCAAGCGGGAGAAAAAATTAATTTTCTTAGTTGAATTTTTCGTCGAAAATATTATGTTTAAATTCATTGAAGGGACATCGGGGAGAACGATGCTTCGGTGTTAGTACAAAGTTTTAAACGCGTTTTTCTCGAAACGTATTTTTTTCAACTTACGTAGACAAAAAGCATTCGATAATTTTTCAAATTCCTGGATAAGAATTATCTCCTAACATTAATTATCATTTCGAATCATTAGCAGGAAATCAATGATGAATCGCTCGCTCCAAAAAATTAATTCGAAACGCCCACCTATTTCCGTCCATTTTTACCACGAATTCAAAGTGAAAAGAAAATCCTCTTTCCTGGAAAACGGTGTCCATATCACCTATACTCTTGTTTGCGGAACGGCGTCTTTTAAGGAGAACGTTTCGTCGAGTCGCGGATCGTCGTAACGCAATTAAAATTTGACGCCAGAGGAGTCGACAGACGGGGTCGGCGTGTCTCTCTCTCTCTCGCTCTCTTTCTCTCTGCCGGTCTCTCACACGGGGGCATCTTGTCTGCGTATAACCGGAAACCGTCACTACAAATTCGTAGGTTTCTCCGCGGCTCGGCAAGGAGAACGAGCGTTCACGAGGAGAAGTCAGACAGGCATAGAAGCCGAGGGCTTCATTATTCAAAGGGTGTCGGCGTCTTGCATTCTGCCGCTCTGTTGGATCCGCGGAAGTTGACGGGTGTGACGCAACCATCCGTGAGCAGTCCCCCTCCTCCTCCACCCCTCTTTCCTCCTCATCCTCCAACCTCCAGCTCCTTGTGCTTCCTCTCGCCGGCTTCTCGCTGCCTCGCTCTTCCTCTTTTCCTCGATCCCACCGGATTTTCCGCGATACCCCGTTGATCCCGTCATCGAATCGCATCTGGCACCTTTCGCGATTTGCGGCGATGCCGAGCGAACGAACGGTCGCACCAAAAGACGGTTCGTTTGTCGCGGATACCGATCCGACGCACAGTGGGGTATTTCACCCAAAAAGTCGAAAAAAAGTCGAAAACGGATCAGCTTAGAAGTTATTAATTATCTGCCGACTTGCGCGGATAATACGGGGGTGAAAAGACTAAACTTTACCTTTTATTTTCTCAGTTATTCCTGAAGATATTTAGATGAAATAAAAGTAAATATAAAGTTATAAACTAGCTTCATTCGGGATTTTTTTTCAAAATTTAAAATACTTATCAAGGGTTAAAAAATGATTTATTTGTCAGAGGTCGTATTCGGAAACAACCCTTGAAGTCTTAGAGTGACCATCATTGAAAAGATCAAGACCGATATATTCTGTCACGTAACTGTAACGTATAAAAGTTTGAAGATGGTCAAATGCGTGGAACATTGATAAATAATTTTACAAAGATTATGTACTACCCACCGCGAATAATAATTCCATTACAGTTGAAGGACAACAAGAACCCTATTTAAACGAATAATACGTCCAAGCTTATACACAGCAAATGGATTCACGGATCCTCTTTTCCCTTTGAGTAGCAAACGGAACTTTAGAACAGGATAGACGGATTCGTCAACAAAGTCAATGTTCTCATCGCTTAAACAGGGCCTTTATCATCCCAACGTAGCACAGGAGATGACTAAATTGTGCTGGAATATCGTTCGTCTCTCGACCCTGTTAATGTGATTTTCGTAGTTCAATCGGGACAGAGGTTGACTCGTTATCGGTAGTCGCGACCCCGTCGTTTGCCAATTACTGTCCCGCCAGCTTACTAGAACCATACATGTATGTACACGACCATTCAACGAAATTGCAAATCGCCGTTTCCTCTGTCCGCGCGAAACGAAAACGCGTACAGTAACGTCTCGATATACGGTAGGACCTCGATTAACCGGATCCCGATCATAAACAAATATGCGTTTAAATATGATTATATTATGAAGGGAAATAAATGTTCAAAAAATTAAAAATTTATTTTAGAGTATAATGTACATTCTAATTATTTCCTCGGGTCTCGATTATCCGTCGGGCCCTAAATTATCCGGGCTGTTTGTCTCCCGATCAGGATTTCTCAATAAATGAAGGATTTCTCGATAAATGAAATGATTCAAATAAAATCAAATGATTTCAAATTTTCTTGACGGTATCTTATCTAACTTAAAAAGTAGTTAAGAGTGTGCGGGTTTTTGAGACGGAAGAGTCCGAGGTTTTTGTGCCGTCCGTCATGGGTTCGCGATTTTATAGATGGCACTCCTACCTGCGAGTGAAAAACGAATTCGTTTCTGATTTCGCCGGTGGTCTCGACTTGACTGGTTCAACGGAAAACGGTGTGGTTCGTCTGCGCAAACATATAAAGGTCAAAGACTGGCAAACGGCATACAAGATATCGTATCCGGCATCCATGAATCTGCGAGGCACTAACTACTCGATGCGGTCGTCGAGACGCGAGGCAAGACGAGGCGGCGCGTTCTCCGAAGCGGCTGCGCCCGCACACACGGCGCCCGAAAGCCTCTTGCCATCATCCGGCTCCTCGTTCGTAGGATATATTCACTGTGTGATATTTCGTGAAGCGTGTATAACCGCTGAAAGACACGGATTTCGAACGCATACACCAACCACCGGAAAGGAGCCCGGCGAGAGGGAGGGCGAGAGGTCTAAGGAAAGGCGCGGAGGAACGACGAGGCGGATAAAGAGAGCAGAAGATAGGGATATATAGGAGAAATAGAAGCGAGTGCGCTGTGTGTTATGGATATCTATTCGCAGCGGATGGGAAGTGAACGCAGTCAGTCTCACAGCAGAGCGATCACAGGATGACGCGGCAAACGGCGGGAAACGAGCGATATACAGACTGCAACGTAAGAGAGAGAGAGAGAGAGAGAAAGAGAGGGGGGAGGGGGAGAGAGAAAGAGAGACGGAGGAAGACTTGGCTCCTCGCAAATCGCATCACAGATCAAACACGGCTTGTATATTAAACGTAACCTGCTAAGGCGTCCTGCAGACTGCTTATCTACTGTCCAACTCTCAGGATCGAGCTACAGCTGTAACGACGACTTCGACGCGGCTTCCGCCGCTCGATTCTTCGGTCAGCGATCAGCTGCGACCACGGGTACATCCGAAACGCTCGATCCCGTCGGGCGATAAACGTTTCGGAACGCGTTAGCGCACCCGAAACGAAGATTCCGGACCAGTACTTTCGCGACCCGACCAAGTCAGCCGCTACCGTTTGACGTCTTGACATGTGATACCGGCGCGCACACACGCACCCGTCCTCCGCTAAGGAGCAGCCGAGGATGCGAAATTGAACGCCTGCGTTCGCACGCCTCGCTGGATGCCGTGTGACGAATCATGGAGACGCCTCCGTGCGTCAGCCGCTTAAAACCAGCCATGGAGTCTCTCTGATCATGTAGCGTGTGAGCCGCTGTGCGATGCGATTGGAAAGCTAATGTCCCGAAGTCCCGACGCGCGACGACAGCTGCGTTAGAGCCTTTTCACACGAAACCACAAACGAATCTAGCCACGTCCACGCGTATGAGATACACGGAAAAAATGATCGATAGAAAAACGTTTCATCCTCGATCGTATACCTCACGTAGCGTGGACGTGGCTCGCGATTCCGCGATACGTGTTTCCGTGTGAAAAGGCTGTTACCGCACAGTGGTCCCAAATCGCCAAAAAGTAATCATAATCAGTGTCGCCGGAAACAACTGAAACCGGTTGTTTTTTCCTCTTCCTCCTTTTCTGCTTCCACTATCCCATGCCTTAGAGGCTGGGATATGGGAAGGCGGTTGAAGACGGTATACATAGAGACGCGGTACCATCTCGACGCCAAGTACATGTTCGACACCCTGTGTACAGGGTGAGTCGCCTAACGTTGCCACCTCAAATATCTTTGTTGTTTTTAAAGATACGTCAAATGTCTGAAGGACAAAGTTGAATGGTTAAGTGGGGCTCAGACTTTTCAAAGTTTTCCGACATTTTTGGGACACCCGGTAGTGTCCTAAAGTATTGTCGCGGAGTGTATGTTCTATTTGCGAGATCTTCCAGAGTTTGAAAACTTACCTGACTCAACGGGCGAATCCGCTCGTGAATAGATTTCTCCGCCTGCATGGCCGACGGGGGTGGGTGATCCGGGGTTGGTGGCTGTGCGTAATGCGTGGGACTGGTCGGCAGCATCATTTGTACTCGTTTCAGGCGCTTGTCCGTCGCCTCGCGGCCCTCGTTCGCCGACTCATCGTTCGTGTCCCGTTTCTCATCCAGCAGGCTCTCCTGCGATGATTTTAGCGTGAGGAAAGCGTTCGACACGAACGTCTGCTCCTGGATGGCCGAGTCGGCCTCGCTGCACGGCGATTTGTCTCCGCACGTGCTCCCGTCAGCCTCGTAGTTCTCGAACGCGTGCCTACGTAACTTCCGCCGCGGGTTCAGCGTCTTGATCGGCCGGTTCTCGTAGATCGAGGTGATCGCAACCGGCTCCACGTTGTTGTCTCGCCTCTCCTCGCCGTCTGGGACCCGGGACTTCATCTCGACGTATTGGTCCACGCTCCTCGTCACGTGGCGCAACTGCTCCCGACGTTTCTGCAATTGTTCGAAGTCGATGTGGCTGCGAGCACCGCTCCGCGCCATGAACAAGTACTCGTAGTTGCTCGGCCCCAGCGAGCAATCCGCGGACAATGACATCTGGGTCTGCAGGTGCGTCGGCGACACGGACAGGTTGCGTCTTGGCGGCTTCTTCGGAGGTGTTGGCTGCAAGGTGAACAATCCAGATTACGTTGTTTACAAGAGGCGTGCGAGAACCCGAAAATTTCGAGTGCATTATGCGGCAAAACGATGCACACCTGTGATTTATTTAAGGTGTTCGTCATTTGCACGTAATCGAGTAATGCGTTTTAGTGGTAGATATACTTTAATTGCAAAATACAACCTTTTGGCATAAAAAATTGAAAGAAAGTCTTATAACGATGGCATATGTATGAAGATTCTGTCGGAAATTTTTGAGAACAAGTGAAAAAAATATTTTTCTTTTTTAGATATCCCCCTTTGTTTTGGACATCGAGTACCCGAAATTTGCGGTTTAAGCGCACTACAGACCGTCAATTAAACCACTAAATACAGTTCAAATTATATCGTGTTAGTGTCATTTCAATAAAAAAAATGTCATAAATACGTTGGTGAAAGTCCCATAAAAAGATAATGAAAAATAATAAAGTTTTATAATAGGATTACTAGTGGTTCACGCCGATATACCCGACACCATATCGGATTACGCAAATCACCCTTTTCAAGGAAATTCAACATTTCTGGGATATTATTATTGGCACGCAGAACATTTTCCGATAAAACCTTCTTTTTTGTAATCTTGACACTAACATTGTTTTCTACGAGGACTCTTCAATTGTGTGTGAAAAATCAATTCTTTTCGCGGTGCTGTCCGATAGCATCGCGTTCTTAGTTAGATGTTAATATTCCGTAGCAGTTTTCACGCGACAGCTTGAAAGGAAAGCACAACGGACATCGGACTACCGGGCCAATTAAGCCACGATCGATTTGTCCACGTTAACGAACTGTAAGGCGTGCGGATGTTATACGGTACAGTTATTCGTTCAAAAAAGGGAACAGTCACCGATTGCAAGGATAAAAAGCGAGCACGTAAGAATAGATCGTTCATCCAGCAAATCGTGAACTTAATGATGAGGCTGAGACCCATAATTCTCGTTAATATCAGATTCGAAAAAGAATTCAAAAATATAAAAATTAAAAGGCGACAAGGAAAAGATCTACGAACATTGTGTTGATTGAGTCGTAGGAAGTAAATATTCAGTTAAGGGCGTATTTTACTGTAACGAGTGTATTTTTGGAAATATTTCACAAAGCTTCATTAAAAGTTACATTCACATTTATCCTAAAGTTTTCGATCTTTTGAAACACGACTAAATTCGCACCTGGCTGTAATGAAACACGAGAGAAAAAGTACATTGGTGATTGATTCGAGTCGTTTGCTTATCCACTGAAAATAATACATCCAATTGACTTGGATTTGTCTCTGACTATCTAAACCGACTGCTCTTTGAATGTAAAGTTTCGATTGTTCAAACTGTGTCCAAAGAAAATTGTAAAAATTACTTAGAGAACCATATTATCTAGGTGTGATTCTGGTGAAAACGACAGCCGTACAAATGCTGAAGATATGTGCGAAATTTGATTGGCACGGTACCCTTCGAAGTTGAATTCTAGCAGTCGCGCGGTGACTCAGAGTCATCATTAAAAATTGATTTAATTGATTGATTCAAAATATTGTCTACATTGTTAAATATGTTGATATCTACTAATCAACTACTAAACATTTAAGTATTGTACGAGGTATTATATCAATTTCATATCCATAAAATGAAAAAAGTCCTATTAAAATAGAAGTATTCTAGGTCGGAAGAAATGTTTAAATTTCGAGTTAAAATAGCTTCGGGTGCAACGGGTTAAATTTTATCTATACGATGGATACCAGCCTTCTATACGATAGATACACTAAACGAGGTATATTTCCATTACTTTTCTTGAGCACGATTATAAAATATTGGAAGCATATCTTTGAAGTGTTGTTCTCGCACTTTCGATACGTGCGAGAAAAAAATGAATTTGTTGGATCTGTTACAGTAGAATAGCCCGTAGATATAAAACGCGTAGACATAATGGAATGTGACGAAATGGGCTAAAAAAGGGGAAGCCTAAAAAGCTTCCCTTTGTACGGTTGTGCCTTGGTGACCCCGTGCGACCCTCGATCGGGATCGAGGATCCAAAAGTAAAGGGAACTCGTTCTTACCGAGACTTTATTGTTAGAGGCGGGGCTGTGGAGAGAACTGGACAAGGGTGCCATTGGCAAGTAAATCCCGGCGGCGCTGGAATCGTTGGGCAAACAACGCCGGTCCCGTGGGCTCGGTCCACCGACGCTCGAGGACGAGGAAACGCTCAATTGGTCCGACTCCCTGCCACCCCCGTATCCCGTGGGTAATGTCAAGGACAGATCCTCCGACACGAAGCTACCCTCCATTGTTCCTCGAGGTACCGGTGGCGTTTGGTACAATCCGCTGTCGGAACCCCTGCGCAACCAAACTGAACGTCTCAACGGGACCGATTCACGATTAACTCGCTAATGATTCGCTCGATCGAGCTCCTCTCTTCTCTTTACTTTCGATAATCTGTGCAGTCGAGAAATAGTACCGCTTTCAGCGAGATACACCGTGCACAGTGCAGAATTAAACACAAAACGCGCACTATGCACAGAGCAATATTATACACATACACACGCGTTACAGAAATACACTCCAGGACAAAATGATAGACTGCGGAATATTATGCAAAATAACAATTCTTTACATTAACCCTTGGGAAAAATACCGCAGTAAAACCTACACCCTCCGTAATAGGTACATTTATCCTATTATGTACCACGAAGCTCGAGTGTGCTATCATTTTGCATCCAAGACGTCTGTTTTTCTTCTGCTTGCTCATAAAGCCAGCGGGCTGAAGTTATTTGCTGGCAAGTTCCTTCCCTTTGCATCACAACGATTACGATATTATGTATTTCATTCAGAAAGTCGATGTAGCTTTCGACAAATTAAATCCGGGATATCATTTAGTCCAGGAGTGTACACCGAACGAGAAAAGTAGTCACTATGTCAAAGCAAAATTGACTAACAAGGCAGGGCACAGTGGTGGCGCAGTCGTCGGTTTCAATGAAACTTTTTCTGATAAATCTAGAGAAACATTTTAACATTAAATTTTATGATATTCAGAAAATATCCTTGAGATATTCTTGAAAATATCTTAACTTTTCCGGGCTGTATCTGATTTCAGTATTCTTGCTGCGCAACAAAATTGATATATCTGACAGACCTATTTTGTTCAACGTGAACCAAGTTTGCTTTCCGAATGATATCAGAACAGCATAATACCTATGTGGTCGTACTGCCCAAAATATTTATGTTTCAAATTTTTTATGAAACACCCCATTCTACGCACTATCTATTCCCTGTACAGATGTATATGCACAACTAGTTGCACTATTGAAAACCCCACGAATAAATAGGTAGCAAGATTAGACAGAAAGAAAAAAAGAAAACAGACCTCTTTTAAAGAAAAGAGGACGTAATACTTGAAATTGAAAGTAAAAAAAGAATTCGAACACGTAATCTCTAACACCTTCGCTATCATAACTGTTGCGATATGATTAAGAAATGAAGTAAATTAATATATTTGCTGGATATCATACAATTAAATGTTAATTATCTTCATAAACAATGAGTATTGTCAAAAACCCTCAGACATGTGTCAGCTTATTTTTGCTATAGATTCGCCAGTAAAATTTTCATTAAAATTGACGATCCCACCACTGTGACCACTCCTCGTAAAACGCTTGATTGTTTGCAAAAATATTTCTTTCCTTGTGATTCATACGTCTTTGAAGAAACAACAGGTTTCGTTGGTTGCTTGGACAGAAAAGTGAGAGAAGGACAAATGGAACGGTTCCAAAGTAAACAGATCGAAAGCGTTACTATAGTACATACAATGTGAAATGTCTGTATGCCTTTACCGTGTGGTGTCGCGCTGTGCTAATGAAATTCTGTTGGTTGTAGTGTTTTGTGGTTTGTCGTCGGGAGTTTGATCGGAACTTTCGAGAGTATTTATCGAGTTGAGAGTGTCGGACATGGACATAAAGACGCTGTCGAAGACGGAACTGGGGTCGGAGTCCTCTGTCTGCTGGAGGGTCCTCCGTACTCCGTTCACTGGTTCCCCAATCTGCTCGTCTTCACTGAAATCCGCAATCCATCGAGTGTCGTCAGATTCGAGTGCGGTTTCTAAGAATTGATCTACCATCGCATACTGAAAGCGAAGCAGCGCAACTGGCATTCATTTGCCGAAGCTAACGCGCAGCGTGGAACAGCTGAGCGCCATTTGCAGAGACTGTTGTGTTTCGTGTCGTTCAAATGCAATAACAACGGTAAACTGGTTCCTTTTGTCGGTCTCCAGACAAATGACTAGCATTAATTACAGTAGAAACGTGAGTTGTACCTACTTTTGAAACTGGGTTTTACGTTTCAAAATAACTCGATCTTTTCAATATTCGTCGACGCTATCACCACGATTCATCGAGAAGTCTCCTCGAATTTTGTTATGTTAACTATGTTAACTACAGCACGTGTCTCAATTTATCGAATTAAACCTCGTTAACGTTGTCACCTACTTTACCTGTTTGTCCTAATACGTTTTAATCTGTAACGTCGGAATTAAATTGCAAAGCGAGGGATTCAGTATCTAAAAACATTTCGACGCTTTTTTCTTCTTAACAAAAACAATAATTTCATTGTGACTTGTATCAGTTAGCCACGACGAGTCCGTTGCTAACATCGCGTAACAAAGTGCTTATGGCTTTAAGCTGAAGAGCACCGTAAACGAAATGTTAATCAACCGTTCCAATCGTCAGCGATAGCCGAACGATCAGCGCGAAATCAGAGCAGATTGTCCCCTGAATAGTCGATCACACGGCGGGTTTCATGCTGCAACCGTACCGATAACACAATAGCCGACCGAACGAAGCGTAAGAACTCATTGGTCGGACAGCAGCGGAAGAATAGCACTCCGGTACCATCATCGTTACCCCCCCAACAATGCGTAACTCGTAACAGAAGACGTCCGCGACGGCGGGTGCCGACGTTTTAATGAGGCCATGTAGCCGAGAGGTCGGAGGCGAGCGGTCGAAACAGAAAGAGAAGACGACGAAGATGAGGCAGAGGAGAAAGAGAAAAGCAGAAGGAGGAGGAAGAGGAGTGAAGCGGTAGCAAGCGAAGGTAGAGGTGAACAAGAATCCGGCGAACCGCGGCTGGAGGCCATGCCCATAGGACGAGGGAGAGAGCAATGGTTATTAGTTTTATGCTGAGACGGGCTAACATTTACATTGTTTAACGTGATGGATTCATCTCGAGGCGGTCCAGAACCACGGCTACCGACGTCAAACATTGATGGTGGAGGTGCGGAGAGCACTGGTACCTTTCACTCCGGTCTCTCTCCCGCTCGCTACCGCGTCCACTCGATCCGTCTACCTCCGGCTTGCTCTTTCTCTCTCACCCTGTCCCTTTTTCCCCGTGTCAGTCTTTTGCTCGCCCAACGTCCTCTTTCTCTGTCTGGCCGGAACAACCAGTAGCGCTTAACAGCTAGCGGTAGCGCTGGCAGAAGGAGGGTAAGGTAGTGAGATAGGCGTAGAGAGAGAGAGAGAGAGAGAGAGAGAGAGAGAGAGAAAGAGAGAGAAAGAGAGAAAGAAAGAGAGAGTGGGTACCAATGGGGTGATGCGGCGGGGGTGACCCAGGGGTGAACGAGGCGGTCGGACCCACCATCGCCTACCTACATCAGGAAAATTAAACCAAGCCAAGCGGTGCTTAACGCGCTGGAGCTACACGCGGCCGCGCCACCTCCTCCACCTCCACTCTCAGCATCCCTTTTCGGTCCGAGAGAAACCTTTTCTTCCTCCGCCTCTGCCCAGCGCACCCGGCTCGGCGGGTACACCACGCCGGGGCATCGGTACTAACGGGTACCACTGCTAACCATCATTCGAGCACTCGCACTCGCACTCCCACTCGCCACTCTCCGCTCATTCACTCCGTGTACCCGCCGGTCCACGTCTACGCTTTTGTTTACCCAACATCTCCTATATTAAAGCTGCCACGGTTATGCGCTCATCTATACTAGCCGTATGTATGATGTATATGCAGTACGTATGTATAGGTGTGTGTGTATGTGTGTGTGTGAGTGTGTTTGTGTATGCATGTGTACATCTATACATATATGCTTATATACATGCCTATACATGTATATATCATATACTTTATCTTTCTAGAGAAAATATTACCGGCCTCCGCTCTTATCCGATGCACTGACGCGATATCCTTTTCTCAACGAAGATGACGCCGGGTGAGCACAAATACGCCAACCCCGTTGGGCTCGATCGCTTTTTTCTCTCTCTCTTTCTCTTTCAACGCTGTTTCTTTTTTTCGTTTGTTCGTTTCGTTTTGTTCCTTCGAAGTTCGTACAACCGTTGCACATAATACTCGGCCGCGATGCACCCGATGCGTCATCATCGTCGTCGTCGGCGTCGTCGTCGTCGTCATCGTCGTCGTCGTCGTCGTCGTCGGCCTCGTCGAACAGTATCGCGATTGGTCGTTGGCGAACGCTGTCGTTCTTTTGTGTGATTAGTAGGCACAGTTTTTATTTTCTGGTCTGTTGTTCCCCTGTCCTTTTTCCTGAGGCAGTGAAACATGGCCGATCATCGACGCTCCGGTTCATTTCTAAGTGGTGTCTATTGGTGTGGGACTCATCGCGACCGATTGAGACACTAGGTTTTATCGTGGTTCTACTATCCTTGGCAAAAATTATGCCACCAAACAAATCAAGTGACTATCATTGTGTCACTAATTGTGCCACATTACGATCAATTTCTTTAATACACAAAATTATTAATAAAACAAGTTTACAGTATCTTTGAACAGTTGAAAAATGAGAGAAATTCAACCATTTTTTATGCATAAAATTAAGATTTTCGAAAATCAGTCTGTAAACACATACATCTCATTGTATGGTGTTTAAGTAGTGAAACCATTTAAGACATGGTAGCCATTTTCCGTATAACCATTTCTGCAGAACACCGTTTGCAGTACCAGATATATCTCTGTGAATTTTTATCTAACACACATTTTTTTTTAATATGATATGAATTAACTTAGTCCTTGTCGAAGCCGTTCACATATATTCTAACTCAAATATAATGATTTTTTATATAAATCTTCAGCTTCTATTATTTGTAAACAAATTTTTGAATGATACCAAAAAATGGTATCGTTGGTTCAATCTTGCTCTTCACTGTATCCAATCCCTAGCTGCGGAGCTCCCGAGGAATTACACTGCGCGGTAGTGGAGACAAATATTTAACAAATATCGTGCACGTCTCTTTCACATACAGGATGTCTCAGGATTGACGGTAGGGGGTGATTCGAAATGAGAAAATTATTCGAAAATATGCAATAAATTTGATTCATTCGCGGCCTCGTTTTTCGAGGGAATCAAGCTTAAAAATTTAGCGAATACGCGCGCTACTGAATAGGAATCGTCTGACGCGCGCGCCTGTTGATGCGCCTTACCGATTCTACTTCTTACAAATTCTAGACACGCGAATTCGGCGGATTTTCAAAGTCGACTCTCTCAAAAACAAAGCTTGAAATAAATTTATTCCGTATTTTCACCTGGTTTTCTCACGTAGAATCACCGCCTTTACGATTGTACCACCACTACTGAGACACAGAAAGTAGAATATCACCGCCTCTAAGGTTGTACCACCACTACTGAGACACAGACAGTATATCAAGACATTATCGTATACATAATACCGATACTGTGGAAATAAAGAACATGTTCGAGGTACACCAACTGCGCGAAGAGAGTGGCACCGCTTCGCAGACAACATGTAGCAGGGGTGAGCCGGTTAGCACGCAAGATCACACATAAAAAAAAGGAGTTTACGACCTGGGGAAAAGGAGCACAGCAAGCGAAAACGCGCGCGCGTAGGCAGAACGAAAGTTAGGGGAGAAAATGGATACTCACAAAGACATGACGGAAGTACCGGAAACGCGTCGATCGTCGTCTCGAGGCTTATGATAGAACTGCCATTGAGTGGGCGACGTCCCTTCCACCGGTGAGAGATCATCCCCTGGCCGGACGTTCTCGTAAGGGCTGCCCAACGAGTCGCCACCCTGGACCGGAATAGGTGGCAAGTTTTCACTGTCGGCATCGCTCTCCACGCCAGAGGAAGACCTATGCCCTGTCGGCAGCCCGTTATTCGCAACTGTTAATCATTTAGAAATCATACGGTGTGTCACCGATCTGGTGGTACCAGCCACAGCGAGATCAATCTATTCCTCGTCTACCGGCGACCCCGTTCTTAAAACACTAGCGTAGTAGGGATACAGGGACAATTCTAAAGGGACAGCGAGGCATGACCACATCGATCTGTATCAGTCACACTCGATAGGTTCATACGTTTAAATGGTATATCTTTTAAAAATTAAATGGTACAGTCTTTACATCGTACGAAAGAGTGTATCAAGAAAAATTCACTCGTGTACGACACAGTGATCTTCAAGGTCATACAAGGGCAAATATAGAGGAAACATCTTGAATATTTCTTGCGTAATATTTCGTAAAGATATCGTTTACGATACACCTGTCCGAGATGTAAACGACATAAAAAGCAAGATAACGCGAGCATGCGCATTGACCACCTTGAAGATCATTGTGTCGTATACGAATGAATTTATCTGGACACACGCTGTGATATGATACAAAAAGATCTACAGAAGGTCTACATCGAATATAGGAAGAGTTATTTTCAATGACGACAGGCTACCAGAATCTGCAAATATCACCATCAACGACACGAGCTACTACCGACTTCAAACATATAGTCTACTGATACGATCCTCGTCAAAAGCCACGAACATACATAGCTTACAACGATCTTGCAAGTCACAGATAATAGTTAAATTACATTATTTTCGTGACAGTACAAAGTATCCAGATCTACAGATATCTATTACGGCTCTCACGGGGAGTAATATATTGCGTCAAGTAAAATTCGCATCGATTCTATTGCGTCCTGTCTTGATGAACTCTCCGGTATTAATTACATTTAGCAAGTGGCATGTGTCGTTATCTTAACACCTAAGTTCTTACAATATTGAAAGGTAAGATCCTAGCAACAAATTTCTCTGACAGTCTACCGTGAGATCGTAATGATTGCGTAGATATAATTCACAGAAAACTGGTTGCGAGGAAAGTATACCGCGTGCAAACGCACTTTTTATCACTGCAGTGATGTCCTGTGTGACGTGCGGTGGAAATTGGCCCAAAAGATCCAGGACCGTGTTCTGCCTTGAGTCCCTGATGCCCAAATCAACCCCTCTGTCGAGTAGAGCCCGCACCACTTCCATCTTTCCGCAGAGCGCCGCCTCGTGCATTGCGGTTCCCGCAGACGTCCGTGTGTTTACGTCGACGCCTGCAGCAAGCAGCACTTCTACAACAGCTCTGAAACGAGAAAAAAAAACGATTTTCACGTGACATTATTTCTGCTATTTTATTTCCGTTTCATCTGTATTTGTTCGATACCGTCTCGTTAAGCCGGCATTGCTTATTCGAGAAAATAGGATGCTTTCGAAATCGCGACATAATTAATTATGTATGATAAATTTCATTCTAGAATACATGTATATTGTGTAATATGAGTTGAACTGAGTGTACATTGCCGCAATTGAAAAGCACACTATTGATTGCGTCTGGCGATTTCTGGTGCAAAGCCAGAATCGGTTTTAAATAAAGATTGTTACACGGCAAGTTTTGAAACGAACGAGAGGGGAACACGCGAACCGCAAAGGGCAATCAAACATTCTCGATCTACAATACGACAACTCATCAAGAAAATTCGTCTGCGACCCAGAATAGGTATCGACGAATATCTGTCCGGTAACTTGGAGCCGGCCAGGCCGCTCGTCGGTGTAACAGAATCGGAGTCGGCTGAAAGTGGCCAGGTTGCCGTTTGCATTTCCCATTTCGGCTGATAGGGTGCGCGAAGCCCCAGGTTTCGTTTTGTATCTGTCTGGTAGCCGTGCACCGACTGCAGTGACCGCAGCCATCCGTCGCATATAGGATTCGTGGCTGAGAATCGGATTCACGTGCACCTATGTTGTTATTACCGTGCCATAGGGGTATTTGTATACTGGCTTACCAAGAGCACCGATATTGAATCCGATAATAGACATTACTCCAGTCCCGTTCCCAATCCCTTCCCGTCCCCGCCCTCTGCCCGAGCCCCCGGGTCTCTTTCTCTCCTTTGGCGCGCGGCGCGGCGTCCCCGCATTCGGCCGATCCGCCAAATATCGTGGCGAACGCGTGAAATGCGTGCGTGAACGCAATCATCGTAGTGTGTGCATCGGTACACAACCGTGTCCCACCGCGTTCCGTGTGTACACTTCGGACCGTGCACTCGGCTCTCGCGTACACAGACGAACACGGCCCGACCCGGTCCAGCTCTCGGCCCGACCCGAGCCCGATCCAACTACACCGAAAACGAGAGCGTACACGATCAAGTTCTGCGCACCGGCCACCGTAGTAGTCTCGCGCCTATCCAAACATTCAAAATGCTCGCACCTACACGCACGCACAAGCGCGCGATTCACCAGCGCATGCACCACAGCCCGCCGCGCCGCACCGCTCTGTTTCACCGTGGAGATTGCCGGACCCTTTCGAACCTAATCAACGAGATGAGAGCTGATCGAATTGCGCGACACTTATTGCATTACGCGACGCGGGCGTCAATTTTTTTCATGGGACCACGGGCTTTCGAGCTTTTCGTGTTTTCTTCCTTTTTTCTTGCAGGATGCTGTTTCGTGTCGACGAGGAATCAGGAAATTGATGTTTTCGTGCTGAGTTTCCGATGATGCCGGGATATTGATTCCATTCCTTCGGCTGCGGTGTTAGCGCTGCTTGCACGCGGATGTTGCGTGCTGACTAGAAAATTCGAAACTGCGATCGTAGTTGCTTTCAGTTTTGTTTCGTCACTGGTTTGCAATGGATAGACACCGTGTCTTCTTGTGCCGCTTGTGGCGGCATGTCAGTTGATTGGAGGGCCCAGTTAATTATTAGGATGAACTATGATGTTATCTTCCCAACGATCCGGTAACACCACTAACAATAAGTAAAATCTCTCGGTCACCTCCGGCTACTCCTGGCCGCGATTTTACGAGTATCTATATTACTTACAATTTTCTTTGTAAGTTTCACACAAGTAATCGATTCTTAAGACACGTGCTCGTTGGTGGAAAGTACTTAAAGATGATAAATATTAAATACTCCATATTTGACACAATTATAGTTTTTATTGTTTATTTTGTGTCGAATGCTTGAAAGCATGGTGAAATACATAATATGATGGAACAATTTTCAATATTCACATTTCAATATTCATTTTCAATACACATTCTATTATTGGATGGGATTTTATTCTGTGGGTTGTATTTTTGTATTTTAATGAAAATTAGTTTTTACGAAAACTATATACCTTTACACAACAATTAAAAAATTGCCCGAACACCATTTTAATTTAATGGAGAAAATCCAAAAATATCCAAATTTGAACAAACTCCGGAACCACTGTGTACGTACTGCTTTTACTATGCAAAGAAATTAAAACCTAAATTTTAATTTGGTAATTGTACTTTTGTGCTTCTCGATCTGCGGACCCGTTCAGAAAGTTTGTCTGTTGTCTCAGTTGATCCTTTAGCGTTTGGACTGCTTCGGAAGCAGTGAGTCCAACAACGTGTGCGCCTGCGATCTGGTACATTTTAAGGTCTTATACAAACACAAACGTGAGCATCGAATGCCTACAGCAAATCGACCGACGTACGTTTCTGCGTTTGGATGCTCAAAGACATACCAAATGGCATTGTACGAACGCAAACTTGTGTGTCATCTGAGAGTTTTATGGCTCATCTGAAATCGTATGCGAAAGAAATTGACGCATAGTAAGTAAAAGGTTAGCCTTTTAGACGCATAGTAAGTAAACTAAGCAATTACAAGTCGATCCCCAGAATCGACACCGTTCTACGGCGGGCTACCGTGGAACCGCTGAAATAAAGTTCGAGCGACGCGTCGACATGACCAGTATGTAGCTCGGCAAAGACCTGAACTCCCTTATTATTGACGCATCTGTGAATAGTTCTCCGCGAGTCACGCGAGGCGACAAATGGCGAGCGTGCATCGCCGAGCGGCAAACACCGAGCGGCAAACACCGAGCGTACACACTCGGAGACCACGCACGATCCGTATCCGCGTGTAAACGCGCGGCGAGCTGGATGTTTCCACGCGTGCTCACTGCAGCCTCCGCGTTTATCAACGACGACGGGGAACAGAGAGACAGAGGGGCCAGGAGAGGAGGGATCGGCTGTTTAACCAAAATTCGCTGGATAAAACGTGGGCGCGCGCGTTGCCTCGATCGACGAGGAGGCCGGGGATGCGGGATGGAGATCGAGCGGATCGAGCGAGAACCGCGTCACCAGCGACAGAAAATGCATCCATCGGACTGTATATCGCGACGCGATCGCATTATAAGCGGCGAGCGCCAGTTAAAGCGATTACCGGCTGCGAAGCTGCATAGAAAAACCGACGTTATACCCGATTACAATGTGACTGCCGTTTCGCGGGGATGCACGATCGCCGAACGATTTTCTATCCGGCCGTTTCGAGAGCCCTCGTTACCCAACCCCATATACCCCGAGCAACCCCCCTGTCCACCGTATCCTCGCGCGACTCGTCCGACAACGTCGATTATTTTAAAGGCTTACCAACCGGATTATGGACGTGACGCCGCGATGTTGAATGAGAACGAATTGGCCGAGCAAAGCGTTAAATACAATTCCGATTCGCAGCTCCGCGAGGACAGTGGCAACTAATACCGGAGGGATGAAAATTTGGGGCATTTTAGGGGAACGAAGCCCTACCCGCTGTTCGCTTCGATGTACGGTTCTACGAAGGGAATGAGACAACTGATCGTTCTGTTGCAACACGTGCTTGTCTCGCGAAAATACCTAACTGCACGATGAATTTTGGTTTCTACTCCTTCTATACTATTCTTTCAGTATTAATCATGAAACATGGTGCGTATTTATTCGCTCGTACCACATTCGAACGTTTAGCAATTTCTGAAACACAAAGAGTCCTATGCTAGTGTTACGAGCCGAGGGTTAGGCAGCTATGCGTGAACCGAGGATAGTTTAGGTTCACAGATTTGGGTCGAGGTAGGAAAGGCTCTTTCACCATCGGGTCAACTCGGGATGGGTCAAGTGTCACCAACGGAAACGTCTGAATACGTAACACTAGCAATGCAGGAATTCTTTTCAATTATAGCATAGTAATTAGTAGTGGTTCCTTAGATAGGACTGTCCAGTGGAAAAGGTTAATAATTGGATATGGCTTAGTTCTGCTTTCTTTATTAATCAATGTTTTTGACCAGAGTCACAAGAAAAAGACTTGTGTCCCCACACTACCTTCCCCTTCCACGACGCTATTCTCCCACGCTTCCGCCATGGTCCGGTAACGTGACACGTTTCGTCTCTGTCGTGCATATGTCACAACGTCACGTGACTAATCCGGTGCTGGCATAGAGAGGGTAACTTTTTCCCCTCGATTCGAGTAAATTCCCATGTTTCTTCCCACGAAGGAACGATAATAAGGGCGAGATTAGTGAACTTGTATTATCCGAATCCTCTTGCCCCAACCGATTTTGGAGAAATAAAGTCTCACTGTTTATCATTATACACATTTGTACTAATTGGAGCGAGCTATGATTGTACGAAGAGAACCGCAGTTTACTCGCAACGCGATAAAGTGGATAAAGCAATATAATCGCGCGTGGTCAATATTCAATCTGTTGAATCATTTCCACGATCATTGTGACAAGTACAACGAAACCATGTTTGACGTTCGCTGTCGTTGTAATGGTTGCCCCACGGTTCGGCTGTTCGGTAAATAACTGTTTAAAGTATCATAATAACAAAATGCACAAAAAATGTGTACATAAAAGCGAGAGGGAAAATCTGGCCGAAAGAATTGTTTTATAACAGGCAACGAAATTCATTCCCGTTATTTAATTGCACACCACCAGCGCGGCGCAACCGATTATCCAGTTAATCTTGCATCATCCAATTGAACGGTTCAATTAATCAAATAACAAAGATTCGTGCTTACAATATCGTTTATTTAACTGGACATTTTTACCGTGTCATGTAACCATCGCCGATTATTTGTGTAAATACTAGTAAATCGAACGGGCGGAACGAGCTCGCTGCGATATTTGTCGAAATTCTTTTCATCCACCACGAAATATCTCTTTTGTTATCATAGGGAAGCTTGTTTTATCGCTGGTATCGATCTACCAATCGTTCATGCAACGCCGAATTGTGTTTCACTCTCTCGAAATAAATTTCAAAACGCTCGCTTTGCTAAATACAATTCACCTGTCACACCGTCGATGTGTCCTCGGCTTATTAAACACGGTACACGCGAATGTGAAATCGAAAACGAGGTAGGAAACGAGTCTAAACAAATTCGTCTCTTTCATTAAATGCATAAATCAAATTCAACGTTAACAATGAACCTTTGTAAAACTGTCCGCGTTAACATGTGAACTGTGCTAACAAATTATAAGTCAACAGACCGTTGCGAGGTAAATCGAAGAAGGACATCTCTCAGTTATAAACCATTATCTTTTAATCCTTTACCGCTCCGTGTAACTTTAAAGTTTCATACTGATATATTTCTGTGTCTATTATAGTTCCATTTTTAACACTAAACCTACCACCATCGGTCAAAATGACCGGTTCCAGATTTTTTATTTTACAATTAATTAATTGAATAGTTGTATAGATATCTTTAGTAGAGCACGTATTATTGCAATAGGGGCCGCGTGAAGTCGAAATAAAATCAATCTTGTCATTTTCATTAGGTGTATCACACCTAACGATCTGATCTCGCGTAATGAGTTTCGAAACACTGTTTAGAGGAGTCAGTACAGACGCACGGACGTTGTCTATCTGAATGGTTGATCTGTATCAAGAGGACATTTTCAGTTACATAAATTAGTCTGTATTCATGAAAAAAATTCGGACTATCTGACCAACATCGCTGGCTGATATCTTTGAAAAAATAAGGCAAATCCGAAGGTACCCTTTGGAATAGGTAGAATGAAATTCGCTGAGCTGAAATGCGCAGCAAAAATGAGCAAGGATGCTGTTATGTGCCGGGGTTAAGAACCCGCTTTCATCTCTTGATAGGAGGGAGCGATTTCGAAATCGGGGAAAAATAACGGTCGACAAGCTGGAAGCCAACGATGATCCTTGACGTGGTTGAAAACAAATCCGTTAAAGGAGCCCGATATATCCGCAGCGCGGCGCGTTTATCAAGCGACAGAACACTTTCAGGCATGAAAGGGTATTAAACATTCCGGGATGGTCCGAGCAATCGCGATTCGGCTAGCTCGTGAGAGCCGGGCTGATCTAGGTCGGTACGTTTCAGAGGTAATGATTAATACGATCCTCGTAATCGAGTGGCGGTCAGCAATCCGCACGGATGGACAGAGCTGTTGACGGTACAATGCGATCGAATGCATTCGCTGAGGCTCAGCGAGAAATGAGAGGGCGATCGGCAGGATGGTAATATAGGACGTGTAACCAGGAGAGGGTTGCGACGGATCATGCCAGCCGGAGGACGTACATATCGTATTCGACGGAATTACGCAACGCGGTGCTCTCTGATTGGCTCTAATGGGCAACGCTGCAAATGGCTCGACGTCGTTATGGTTAGCTGAAACGAGTCCATTGTTGTTCCTGTGATACAATGGTAGGGCCGCGTTACTCGGTACTCAACACTAACGGTTCCCGGGAAAAGGTGACCGACGATTCTCAGACACAGGGGCTAAGGGAGTGGTCGTCTTAGTTCGGCGAAGTTACCGGTCACCAAGCTTCTAATCATCTGTTAAAACCGCCACACACACACACTTTTACTTGTGTAATCATGAATAAATAATGCAGTGGTACCTCGGTATGCAAACTTAATCCGTTCCTGGTGTTTGGACTTATACCAAACCAACCTTTCCCATAAAAATGATAAATCCGTTCTCATGTTAAAAAAACTCCTATCGATATTATACCTACTTTAATGGAGTTGTAAAATAATTTAAACACTGTTTAAACACATGAATAAAACATGAGATTTCAGAATCGTATTAATAAACAGAGATTTCGAAGTATCCCATTTGATATTTTGTTTCAAGAGCCAGACTGTGGAGCCTAACCTAAACAGTCTGGAGATACGAGGGGACCCTGCTGGTTTCTTTTCGGGATTCTAAGTTGTTCTAAGCAGTGTCGCCAGAATCGACCAAAACTGGTCGATTTTTCCTCTCCTCCTTTTCGCTTTCCACTATCCCATTGCAGCCCCATGAGCATACTCCAACATCCCCCACTAAGACCGTAGACTGGTCACGGTATCAATCTATTGGGTCGTTCGGAAAGTCATTTCGTTTTCTAAAGGGAAAATGAAAGTGAATTTTTTACCATTTAGAATAAGTTTTATGACATTTTGTTCCATGATCTTTTGAGATTTTTCCGACAACTTCAAGATCCCATGCCGGAGAATTTCTGTTTTTTATTAGCAAAATATTGAGTTATATGACTTTTCTTGTTTGCACGACATAAAAAATTTGCACCGCATAAAAAATGTAGGAAAAAAAAGCGAAAAAAATAGTAATCGGTGGTACTTCCTCTTCTTAAACAGCGCACAAATTTTTTCGTGCACTGCATTTTTATCCTTGCGGTAATAAAAAAGCAAAAGAATTGTTTCATTTCAAAAGTACCAGTGTGCATTCGATAACACATCCAATATACACCTTTAGTTATCGCTTTAAAAGTCTTCATTGCGAAAAAAAATGTAACATGAAGTAGGAATTTCAGAATGAAATTGTAAAACCAGTCAGTTTGACTGGCGTGGTAGTCCAGTGTTAATACTGAAGGAATATTATAGAAGGGGTATGATAAAAGCCGCTAAAGCTTTCTTTCGGTCGCGTACCTCAAACACAAATTAATCGTGCGATTCGTGTACGCGCTCGGAAGCCGAGTGTACACGAGTTCGGCAGGGTTCCGCGGATCATGAATAATCTAACAGCGATCCTGATCTGCAATGCAATATAAAATAGATTTCATGGACACCGGCTGCAAACGCGTGGGCCGCCGCGCCACCCCCGCGTGTTGATCGAACGCCACGCACGATCATCGGTTCAGCTTGATTAAATAAAGAGAGAACGCGGAGCTGTTGAGCGGTATCGACTAGTTATTGAACACCGTATAATCGAAATCATGGGTTAAGATAGACTAGACGGAATAATCAATGGAATCGCAAACAAACTCTGCGACTATGTATATGTATAAACCAGATGAAACGGAACCTTAAGCTACGTACACGCTGAAGCAACAACGAGCAACTTTTCGTTGATGTTTCATGTACCTTGAAGAAGTCGCTGCTTTTAACGAATAAAAGACGAAGAAGAAGGCAACAAGAGTGGACACAGCAATGCATGTAAATTAAATATGTAACTAAAACAATAGGTTGTACAGGGTGTCCGAAAAATGTTGCATCTCCTTGAAAGGGGCGATTTCTGGGGTCATTTGAAGTAGCTTGTTTCTTTGCGAAAATGTTCTGCGAGGTTTTGTTCAGGAGTTATTAACGGAAAACAAGGACCGCCTTCGATCAGAAGCCGCGCTCTGGTCGATTCGTGTTTGTCAACCTTGATTTTTCAACTCTAAAATTTGTCTGCAAGGGGAGTTGCAAGGGAAATTCAATTACCCCAGTTATTTCCAATTTTCTTCTTTCGAATGATTCTAAAAATTCTAAAAGAGATCTGACACTTTTCAGACAGCAAGTCAAAACACAGACCAATCAGAGCGCGGCTACAGCAAATGGATTTCAGTTCGACCAATGTCAACTCCACGCTCAGCGGATCCTGTCGATCAGCCAGAATCCGTCTGCTGCAGCTGCGCTCTGATTGGTCCGTGTTTTTCGTTAATAACCCCTGAACAAAACCTCGCAGAACATTTTCGCACAGGAAAAAATTACTTGAAATGACTTCAAGAATTGCACCATTCAAGGAAGTGCAACATTTCTTAAACACCCCGAATATACTCTTCGAATCGGTTGTTGCGTAAATATATGAAGAAAAGAAGACGATGTCGAAAGGAAATACGGAACGTGAGCAAGTCTCTTTTATTCGATCGAAAAGTACTCTACACTGCTCCAGATCAGAGAGGAAGTAGTAGAATTATTTCGGTTCATAGTTCGTTGATCGTAGACTTACCTGTGGCCATTTCGCGAAGCCAAATGCAGCGGAGTATGAGGAAAAATCACTGACGAGGAAGAGTTCCGAAGAGGCACGATCAGCTCCGGATACGTGCTAACGAGTAATTGCACGGTTTCCAGTCTACAAAAGATAATTAACGTTACTGGGGGAGTGTAGAGCCAATTAGCAATCGTCATCGATCGAATTATACGGATAGTATTAAGTAGTAACTAACAAGGCGAGAGTTTTATTGTTTTCGGCCGTTTGTCGCGCAAACAGAGACAAAAATCTGAACAAAGTTTGAATTTCAATTTTTAAAAAGGGGAGGGGGGAGCAAAAATGGCACGTGCAATTTACCTGCCATATTGTGCGGCGAGATCGAGTGCAGATTCTCCCCGGCTGTTGCGGATACTGGGGTCGCATCCGTATTGCAACAGCTGTGCCACCACTTCCGTGTGCCCATACTGTGCTGCACAGTGCAACGCTGTCTCGTTGTCCTTCGTCTGCGATCATACAAAGCCGGTATTCCGAGTTAACAAATTACTTGCTCTCGACTCACAGCATTGGCAACTGTCGAATTAAACTGAAAATACCATCGGGCCACGCAAACAATTCATTAATCCGATCGAATCATTGTTTAAGCGGAAAACACAAACTGTTCCATAATCTTAAACATTCGTTTTTATTTTTATTATACTACCGATGGACAAAATTATTCGATCTAACAAATCAAACCTCTGTCATAGTAATAAACAATTATTATTTACATCCCTAATGGGGTAGATATTTTCATCAACCATAAAGGCAAGTGCAATGAAGATAGCGATTGTCACGAAAGTGACAAATTTCTGTATAATGTATAATTTTGAGGTAGACAGTTTATTTTTATATATTTGCGCAGAAAAATTCAATTAACATTTTTCTGTTATACCATAACATGTTATACCATTTCATTTTCTGTTATATATGTCTAATATGCGCTCAAATTAATTAAGTCAACAATCTTGTTCGTGATTTTGATAGAATATTTTGTGCCAGGAGTAGTTTCTACTAAATTAAATAGTTCCACAAAGACGAATTTTATGTTGCTATAATGTGGAGAGTTCGTATGTAGACAGCGCACAATGGGGTATTTGGCCGGAAAAGTCGGAAAAACTATTTTAGCGTTATTTACGGCTTACGCAAAATTTTGAAATCGACTTTTTTCCGACTATTCGGACCAAGAACCTCAGTGTATAGCGTAGCGAATGTTTTTTGAACGCATATTAGTTAATATGGTGTCTGTATCTTTTTAATTAAAGAAGGAAAGAAAAGGCATAAATTTACTGACCGTAAGATTCACTTTGGGTACCGAAGGTCCTTGGGTAAGAATTAACCGCACGATTTCAGCGTCGCCCGCCCAAGCTGCCAAATGAAGCGGCGAGGAGCCTTTAGCGTCGACGACGTTAGTGGAAGCCTCATATTGGAGCAATAACTTTACCACCTCCCTGAGGATAAAAGCGTTTCCTCGAATTACCGCCAGAATGTGGTTGACATCGATTAATAGGCGATCGAAGGGAATATTAATGAGAACTGCGACGAGAAGAACTCGACGCGGTCATCGAGTTCTACGGGAAACTATCGTTTCATAAAGTAAGTTGATTAAGTAAATGGATTTGAATGAAGACAGGGACTTGGATCGGAACCGAAATCGAGACATACTTGTGACCATTCAACGCTGCATGGTGAAGGGCGGAGTATCCACTGGCGTCTTGCACGTTAGCCCCCGGACCCCGCCGTAAGCTGCAAAAGAAAGTAAAATATCGTTATAATCACACAAACGAATTATTTTAGTAGCAATTCTTAATCGAGTTTCTCGGTAGACAGATTTCCGCCAACCTTATTACTAGACAGTGGATCTTTATGCAAAATAGAAATTTCCTACCTGAATTGCAACAATCTGGAGAGCAATTATTGTTTGTCTTAATATGTTTAATAAGTTGAAAATAATATAGCAGTGATGCATCAAATCCGCTGTCTACTTATTACTTTTCATGGAGACCAGGCTTGAAAGAAACAATTCGACTTTGGACTACCCACGATTACGCAAAAACTGTTACATTTACAACAGACATTTTTATGCCTACGTGTTATGTACCTAGTTACCTGACATCATTTCACAATGTATTTTTCATTATAGCAAGTAATATTTCAGTTATTAATAAAAAACAGAGACTGGACTACACAGAAGTAACCCGCCACATCGCATCGGCCGACCAAGAAATAAGAAACGGCTTAAAAGGGTAACAGAACTCGCGAACATGCCAGCAGAGGGCTATTTTACGAAACGTTCGAACCGACCCGATTGCAGGGTCGTCGGTAAAGATCATGTAGGCCAGCAGCGGTCGAGGCCCATTTCCGCAATTAGGAATTCATGTTTACCGCTGGTAACAAATAGCCGACAGCTATATTGGCTCGTGGAGGCAAAGAATCGCGAGCAACGCGCAGCATCGGCGCCGCGCAGACGATTCGGTCGCACAATGGGCTCCGCGGACAGGAACAGGGAACAGGTTCACTAATGAAGCTTCCTGCATCCAACACGTGTTCTCATTACGCGCCTTTGTCGCGTATAGAGATAAACGTTCCACGCGAATCTACCCCGGCAAAAACAATGCGTACGGCTCCGCATGCATCTCCCTGAAGATGTGTGCGACACCTTCCTTAGATCTAGACCACCGTTCAGATGTCTTTGAGTCTAGATCAGACATGTAGAGAGAGAGAGAGAGAGAGAGAGAGAGAGAGAGAGAGAGAGAGAGAGAGAGAGAGAGAGAGAGAGAGTTCTCAAAGTGTCGGATACAAAAGGTTCGTTTAAAATACAGGTAACCCTCCTATAACACGGTAGATAGGTTCCTAGAAAATGCCGTATTGTGTGAAACCGTATTATATTAGACCCAGACTAACACTTTCCAGAAATCATTTCCCTTACGTTTATAATTTTGTTCTACTATAAAAACATTATAAATATATATTTTAATTTACTTTTATACGATTATATTGCGTGGCAATAATACATACCACGTCTGTGATAACTGCTGAAAACAAATTCTTTAGCAGCAAAAGATAATGGGTTCAATTAAAATAGGACACATGAAGAAATTTTGCTGATTTTATAGTTAAATGATAAATGTCGAGAGAATACGCACTAAAGGCAGTGAAATTGAAGATTATTCAACTCGTACAGTGTTTTGTGAAATTGTTTCTACATTTCTGTGACGAGATTCTGGGAAAAGGTGTCTGCGGATGTGCATTTGGAAATTGAGGAAACCGTAGGTGGGTTGCAAATGGAGTCGTAATTGTATCATTACCGTCGTTTGCATGTATGTATCGTTGTGTTACCAGGAACTCGCAATTAATGCGTCAAAACAATACCGTTGAAGATACGCCTACTATAACCCCGCTAATGTTAAAATTTACATAACTTAACGAGCTGGTCAAAAATCCTGCGTCCTGTCGGATAAATTCAAGTGGTCATCTCATGAACAATGTCTACCTTGTAACAACCCGCATTGCACATTTTTCATTCTGCTCTTAAATTATATTATCTTTTGCATAATGCCGCATAACACGCATTTCACAATACATTTCATAATGATACATTAGATTTACGAAGCACTAAAAGTGCGACTATTTTACATTATTTGATAGAAATAAGAAGAAGGCGTTTGTGAAACATTTTAGCGATTTTTATGGTAATTTCGAAGTCGGTTAAAAAAGAGAGGTCGATTCTTTTTAGACCTAACCTTAAGTCTACGTTGTTCGAGGGAGAACTGTAATCATCAGATAATTCTTTTGTTCGGAACATGGTCGACTATTTTCTCTATTGTTTAACACGATGCTCAGGAATTTCGCGCGAATCGTTGTAGAATATCGGTGTAGTAACGAATCGTGTATCGTTTCTCCTAACTGTATTTGTCGGGAGCCATATTTTTGTCTCTATCAGATATCGTAGTCTGCTCGAACGGCCTTTACATCGTACAGAATTAAATTGTGATCGCGCATGGACCATTTTTATACGTTCGCTCCTGGAATTTTTATTCTACCATAGACGGGCGTTTGTACGGACGCGGACGGTGCGTCGCTTTGACAAACACAGGGATTTCCAAACGTTTGTCCACAACCAACAATTTTCAGCGGACGCTTGTGTCCCAGGTAAATATCATTCGCTAAAAAGTGTTATTGAATATTGTTTACGATTGTGCAACACTTTCGAGAACAACGCCGGCGAAGGGAGCTCTCGCATCACAGTGAATTGTATGATCAACTGATTGTACACTTAAATTGTTCCCGTGTAACGTCGACCGCTATTCGGATTCCAGATCAAAAGCGGTGGAGCGTCCGCGAACAATCATCAATCTAATAAACCATTACCAACGAGCAATATCGCTCCCGTATGACACAGCAAGCCTGAATCCTGTTTGCACACCGCGGTACAAGCGGAAAATGCGATATTAATAAGGCCGATGCGTCGGAACGTTTCTAATATCGTGTGCGAGAGTAACGCGTGTGACGGCCCGAAGGACGAAAGCAAACATACGTACATACATACCTACATATTTTTACGTCTCAGTCTTCATATGGCGGATACGAGAACTGAGCAAATACTGAACCTTCGAGCGTCGGTTATGATGTGTATTAATCGAGCAAACTAAATATTGCCATCTCCTACGCGCCGTTCTCTCGCTGGCTCGGTCCAACGTCACCGAATTGCCAAAATAGTGTTCTTTTTTGTAGCCCATCCAATCCATTAATTTATCTTTCGGAATGAGTCTTTTGCGGGCTACTCTTCACAAATTTTAGAAAGACTTTTCCAATTTTTACTACTTATTGCCTCTCGTTTTTTCATGTATGGTCCGTTTATTATGAAAACGGGGCACCTCTACTTTTGAAAAAAATTCGTTTTTTCAAAGACAACAAACTATATTTTGCGATATATAATATAAACGTGGTACTCTGAAAACTTCAATGACAAATCGGAAATTTTAAGCTTCTGGATTTTCTCTAAAAAATCGATTCTGCAATTAAAAATTCTGAAATAATCCACTGTCATGTGTGCTATTAGGTAGAATATTCATCAATTTTTCGTAGCATGTATTTTGTTGAGGAGAACAGAAGAAATAGAGCATAATTCATGAAACCTGCTCACCCTATAACTACCCTTATATTCTTCTATTCAGATTTTCTTTGGGAACCCTATCGAATGTTTTGACCAAAAATCAATTTAGTTTGGAGGCACTCTTCAGCATCTTATCCGGTTATACCCTTCCATTACAACTGGCATTTTACATTTGGGTAATGTCCCTGGTAAGTAGAGTCGAGCGGACAACTTCAAAAGAAAAGAATTGGGGATAGAGATTTCCTTGTTGCGAGAGAACCATCGTCATATTATACCGAAAGAAAGCTGTACCACATTATGCAAAAATTACCCGTGCGTACGTTACGTCCTTTTCAGTCGTAAAAACAATGTTCCATTATCCCAACTATATGTAGTGGTAAGAGAAGATCTCACCCTACCGGAGTACGGATCAAGATGGCGTATCAAAATATCCGGAAATTATCGTCGATAGTGTAGGCTGGTTCTGAACAATTTCGCGCGAAATCCCATACGGCACGGGAAAGCAAAAAACTCTGAGATTTCGCCTCGTTAACGGAAAGCGTTCTGAATCGGCGTTGGCGTCGGTTCCGGCATCAAAGCGGTGCATTCAGTTTACGCAAAACAATTACGCGAACCGAAGGCCTTTCTCTGCGGAGCGGTGTAGATCAAAGGGCCGGCGGGCCGTCGTCGTCATTAAGCAACGATGTCATTAAGCTTTCAGATACCGGCACTTTAAATGATCGGGCCACGGTAACGGGACGCGTGCGACCGCGAGCGAGAGAGAGAGAGAGAGAGAGAGAGATTATTCAAGCCTCGGGACCCGCCGCAACCGTCGCCACCGCCGTCGCCGTAGCTCTTACGACTCTCAAGGAACCTCTAATCCATTGTAACTAAAGATCAAAAACGGAGAGAAACTGTCGATTTTACGTAGGCAAACTGTGGCCCCCGACGCGCTCGACGAGTCAAGTGAAGGGGTAGCTCCCGAGTCTGGAAGGGGTCGCGCAAGAAAGAGAAACGAACACTCGAGGGCTCCGCGGAGTGCCCCGCTACGCTTGGAAGTTTGAGGAGCTTTTGGCCGGAAGAAGAATAGGAAAGAGCTGGCGCGGCGAGGAGAACGGCACGTGTCGGATTTCCCTCATTCTCTTTGAATGTTTCGCTCGCGCCGCGACGCTTGTCGTTGTCGTCGTCCCTCCGCGTCCCGTTAACTATCCTCCCGCGCGTCGCTCTTTACCGGCTGAGTCGCGCCTGTATTTGTTTTCTGCGTCCTAACAACGGGTCGACGCGGCGCGACGCGGCGCAGCGCGGCGGTAATAGCCGGCTCTCTTCGAGTCATCGACACACAGATGCTCCCCGTGCGTCCATTGCCATAAGTTCGGCTCTGGAACAAGGATCGTAGCTACACACATCCGAATACAAGTTCAAACCCGTGGAACGTCTACACACGCGAGAAAGCACATCGGAATGGCCACAGCTCGTCCCCGCTTGCCCCCCAACCAGTAGGCCAGTTGGGGACGTTTGACTCTTCCTTTCTTTCGTCCTCCGACCCTCGAGCGTCTCTCTCCACCCCCGGCAACTTTCGGTATGTCTTTCTCCGTCGTGTCGGTCGCACTGCCAGCTCGTACCTCGTCCGCTCCATTCATCGAGTTTATCCGCTTGCCCAAGTTCCTTAATTAAACCCTGAAGATTGTCTGCAAAAAGGACATCGCCCAGTGCCCCTCGACGTCTACGAACATTACCGGATCGAGGGGACATGAAAGATACAGAGGACAGAACCAGCGCGGCGCGTGGGGGGACGGGGGCACCGTTACGCCGGCGACGAAAGGGGGCCGAATGAAAGCACCGCCGCCGTCTGTCAGGCATCTATAATGGCAATTTCTTGCAGGCTTTAATCAAGACGCCGAACGATCAATGTAGCGAACGGTCGCACGCCGCCGCAGGGATAATTGCGCCCGTTGTTTTTGCCGCCCACGCGGAAACCGAGAGAGCACCGCCGCTGCGCCGATTGTGACCCGTGAGAAACGCTCGCGCGTGGACCTACTCCAGTTCGTGGAACCGACCGACGCGAAATAGTGTCGCATTAACGATACCTAATGGGGCTTAAGTAGTTCGTGTGTTCGGATACGATGATGCGCGGCGTAATAGAGTATTGGGGCGAACTCGCACGAAACGATTGTTGACGTCGATCGTCGGTATCGCGCGCGTTCAACATATTGTCGAGTTCTTTATTGCACGTTCATCTTTTTTTACTGTTTGAGTGCAAGACAGTGGGCCAGAATCGCAAAAAGGAGGACATAATTCATGCTCCGGGTAAACTTTACTTTACCGGACTCAAAATTTGTGCCTTTCTCCTATAAATTATGATGTATTTGGTATGTAATCCAGTAAATTTGTACCCGGGGCGGCTGCAGATCGAAGTTTCGATCCTGTAGGATCAATGGTTCAGGAGTTATGCTTGCTTAAAGTTGAGCAATCTGCAGTGTTTTTGACAGGTAACACAGTAATATCGTTAACATAGAGAACGTATCTCAGAAAATGTTGGAGAAGAAATGTCGTGGAAAATGTTAGAAAAACCTAACCCAGATCAGTTAAAACGCAATATCGTGGCCATGTCATCCAAAATTCAAACAACAATCGCAATACCCGCTCTATATTATCAGCATTAACGCGTGCCCGTGCTGCCATCTAGCGATTCTGCTGGGTAAGCGGCGCGCGATCGTCACTACAAACCAATATGGCGACGCCCTTACCTGTCAAAAACACTGAAAAATGCACAACTTTAAGCAAGCATAACTCCTGAACCATTGATCCTATAGGATCGAAACTTCGACCTGCAACCGCCCCGGGTATAAATCTACTGGATTACATACCAAATATATCATAATTTATAGGAGGAAGGCACAAATTTTGAGTCCGGTGAAGTAAAGAGCAGCCCATGCTCCTATTACTTGTATACATATTATTAATTACAAACAGAACGGATTTAGGGGTTGTTGGGTCGTAGAATCTTTTATATACCTGATATACATACCCCGCATCGGATTACGCGGCGTGTTTACACTTTACACTGCTCTGCGACCGAGGCGACTCGAGCTTCCTGATCCCACGTGGGGTATGTCCCGCAGTGTAGGATATATTCGTTTTTCGTAGATGCTATTCTATTTACGTTTTCTTAGATCAAGGCTTGACTGTAATACATTCAATATCCTATCGAAATTCAAGACATAGTTTCAGGCATCCAATTTAAAAAGAAAAACTGAAGGTGACCTTTGCAACATAATAAAAAATAAAGAGGAATAAAAAACGAATTATTCTTCTAATGCTTTTACCATTTTTAGTTACATCTACTAATTTTCGTCATAAAGGCAAAAAATCCGCTGTCTACGTAGTTATTACATACTCACGCTGAGAAATTTAACAACAGAAACTGTTTTTCCAGTTGTAATGTAACCAGCCAACTCGAATTACACAGTGTTGAACTCGAGCGAAAGCAAACGCTTGGTATGCCATGTTTGCAAGAGACATGTTTTGTATATTGAAATATTTTTACAATCATGGGAAATACCAAGAGAGTGTATCGCACAAAAAAGATTGCAGAGCGATTCACGTGAAAGACGGCTAAAAAAAGCTCGGGAAACGTTTCAATGAGGACGGAAAGAGGAAGAAGAGGTTGATACCAACATTGAGGCACGGTTGTGTGGCGTGAGCATGTATTGAAGACTGAACGTGAATAAGACGTACTCTCATTTTTTGCATACATGAAATATCATTAAGCAAAACTTTAGACACGCTTCTCCCTATTTAACGTGAAGTTTCTTTATATTGCAAGGTTCTTAAAAATGCTATTTCAAATTGCTATAAACGTACTTATACGTAACTGGGTTTTAGTATTTACTTGTGCAAATTCTTATGCGATAGAGCACGCTAGACCGGGCGTAATTCATTCTGGAACCCTGTTCGGTATAGCATACATGAAATATTAGTATTTAGGGGTAATCCGTTTGAAAAGCCGAGTCTAAAGCAAAATAACAAAATATAATTACGTAATGGGAAAAATATATTTAATAGAAAATGAAACTACTCTAAAATTAATTTAATATTCAGACGCTATATTTATTGGTAAAACAAAATGTTTTCCTGACGCAGACAAGACTGTGGATTTTGAAGTAAGATACAAATTGTTGACATTAATTACAAGATACGGGAACTACATGGATGTCTATTTCTTTCTTCAATTACTTGAATAAGCTGAAAATAATATAATAATTTTCTTTAAATGTTTTCACTTTTGTCATAATTGCATAATATCCGCAGTCTAGTTACCGCTATGGTTTGTTTTTCGAAAGAAGATAAATAAAGTCATAATAGCAATCGTTTAGACTTGCAATTATGACTTCGGCTCTCCTTCTTTCGCAGGGAAAGATCATGGAATTTAATTAGACTTGGATGTATAACATTTTACCGAAGAAAACTATACATTGTTGAGTAGTAAGCAGTGTACGCAGAATATGCTTCTGTATGCAGAATACGGTTATCCTCTCTCTGTCAGTACCTTTCATTTCATTTCGTATTTTTCTTCAGGAAATATAATTTTAAAAACCATAAAATGTCCGGTGAATAATTACGTAATCTTGAAGATAGTTGATTAAGTTTTCGATGTTAATTCGAGACTCTAAAACCGGCTTTTTGAACTTAAGAAACAAATTCTCGAATTTTACAAATTCGCCCAATGCAACCGGTTTTTAAGAACCTGCAACCCCTATTCAGCAGATGCTACACACCATTTCCACGAGATCATAATTTTCTGTGTGAATCAATATAATATTCGCGAACTAATAAAAAGTGACCGTTTCCAACAACGAGAATGAAATGCGGAAAACAATAACAGTAGCGTTTAGACTGAAATATCCAGGAGAACCCCGAGTCATTGAATTACGAAGTTTTCCCCAGCACTCGAGGTCGGAGGAGCAATAAAATGTCGAGGGATAAGGGAGAACTTCTATCCCAGCCCTTTCCGGTTCTGCGGATGCGAGTGCTCGGTACGAACGCACCCTTACGCCGCGCCGCGCCGGTGGCGGATAGAGTAGGCGAACTGGGTAGAGGGTGGCTGATAGTGAAACAAAGAAAGGTAGAAATATGAGAAGGGAGACGGACGGATTCGAAATAGACGGTGGAGCGGGAGAAGGTTCAAATTGGAACGGGAGGGGAGAGGGTGGCGAAAGAAGCAGAAGCGTACAGCAACAAAGATGAAACACGAAAAACGGAAATTATAAAGAAAGGAATGGTTATGTGGCCGTCTTATAATTTTCGACATTAACATTTTCGAATAAACAAGATAATTTGTTGTATCTATTTACAGTAAACACACATTTTTGTTATTCATTTACATTTTTGTAGAAGGTCCGAAAATGATTTATTTTCATAGTACATATTAAATTCAGTGAAACTGTTTTCTCTTTACTCTCGCCTTTTATCACACATAACCTCATTCGTTTACCTACATTTGTCACAAAAATCGAAGCAATTTAAATTATGAATAAAAGTTTAGGAAGGAACACAAAACTGTAAGGGGCGGGCACGTTACCACCCCTTTCTGTAACGAAGAAAAAAGCAGGTAGAGAAAAGCAACATGGATACATATAATAGTAATAAATGGAGGTAGATAACTCAACGAACGAGAAAAGATGATGAAACAAGCAACCGGGGGAAGTAGATTGCGAGACGAACAAAGTGTTCTAGAAAGAATAATAGGGGAGCGAGAAAGAGCACGACCCGTGCTGATATCGGAAAAGGTCCTTCCTCCCGCAAACACCTTTTCCAAAAGATGATACAGGGGTTGTCTTGAAGGGATGACCGCCCATTGGTCCGTCTAGCACCGACCGAAGCGCGGCGCGGTGCGGCGCGGCGTTCTTGTTATGGCAGAATGCCTCGGTGCCGGCTAATTATCCCCTCGTGGATCGTTTAACGCATCAATTCCTTCTTCCCGAGCAGCGGAGGACGAATACGGCGTTACAACGAAATCGGTAGAGTGTAATTGACTTGTTGCGGGAGCCTGTAATGCTTCGATTTAACACTATCTCGTGAACGAGACAAAACTGATTTGATTGTCACGGAAGCGGAGAAAAAGGGGTCAGTATAGACACTGCGCAGATATGAAGCGCGCGCGTTTTCCATCTCCTGCGATTAATCCGGTTGAGGGTGAAATAAGACTGTGATGTCCAAACTAATTCCAATTTCTGGAGCTTGGGCACTTTCCCACTTGATTCCCGAGCCAGGAACGGACGACTGTTGCGCGTAAAGGGGTATTTTAGTCCTCGAGACCGTTTCTGCACGAATTTTTCGGAATTTTTTTTAGAGAAACTATCGAACTTTCTGCACTGGAATTTTGCATAAACATTTATTGATATTTAAAGGGTGTGTGTGAGTATGTTTTGAAAAACATGTATCAACGGTTGTTACTTACTATTTTTGCGTAGGTACTGTAAACCGATCGATTTTCTTCTGTCTCTGTTGCGAGATGTATTTCTTTAAAATATAATGTTATACATAGATAAAACATAACTTGTTGATTTAAAGTGTGAAGCAAAAACGGGTGAAATGTTATCCTCGGATCTTGTATGCAACTATTTCCGAGGAGCGTATGAGGGTTAATAGCAATATTAATAACACTAGTAAGGAAATTAAAAAACAGGTATGTCCAAAACTAGTAATGACATGAAAAATTAATGTTTACCAGTCTTTAAATCTTTTTGTCTTGGAGTATACAGGTTTAGCAATCCACTTTGTTTTCGTAAGGAACTTTAACAAAGAATATCCGATGTAAAATTATTCCGCTCGAGAAGTTTTATTGCAACTATACATATATTGTAATAATACTTAAATATAAAATAATATAAAATGACATAAAATTAACATAAAAACATTTATTCATATATGTATACATACGTACATATACATAAATTCATCAAAAATGGTTCTTTTCTTTGTAGTAGATACATATTCGTCTAATCATTATGGAAATCCGTAATAGTGATGGTTAATAACATTCACTACATAAATATGAAAGGTCTGAAACATCTGGCGAACTATTACTCGAACAGAATTAAATTTTTGAGGAAACTTCTTTACCGAGGTGCATCATTTGACAATACGGTGGTAGAAATAATTGTAACATGCTCTTTGATTTGCAAAGGGATGAAGAAAAAAGCATTAATGCAAAGGATTAATTTGTGTGTACTGCAAAAGGATTAATTTGTGTATATCGACGTATGCATTACTACACTCACTGATTCGACAAACATTATGAGTTCTGACGTGCGGAATCCCGGGGTGCAGAGAAGGAGGGGTTTCCCGAGAAACGAAGGCCTTTCCTTGTCCCCGGGGGCCGTGATTAAAATGATTGGCCAATCGAAAGTCAACAAAAGCCGGTTGAACAGAAGATAAACGCGTTCGCGGCTAGTGGCACAGGAACAAGTGGCGAATCGAGGCCGCGATTAGCATCGCAAAATATTTCTGGTCTGGTTTGGCGCGCGTTGTCCGCGTCGTTTGCACCGTGTGGTTCCAGTCGCGCATTTTATATTGCTTTCCTCTGATCTCTTGTCGAGTAGGCGGATGAGAGGAGGATGGCGAAAAGGCTGAGCGCGGCACGACACGGCAGAGTGACAAGCGAGAAAGAGAGAAGGATAGGGAGAGAGAAAAAGAACGAAGACCATGGGAGGAGGATGAGTAAAAAGCTTTGGTGGAAAGTTGCCGCGGGCGAGCTTTGTAGTTATGGGCAAGTTGCACGGCTGGTGACGAGCAAAAGAGGCAATTTGTTAGAAGAGGAGACGCGCGTTCACCGCGTGCGATACATTTAGGAATCTCGCGCTCGGCTCTTCCTCTGTTTATCCTTCTCGCGGCCGTTTCGCCTCATCTGCTCTTGCAGATGAAGCTCTCGCAGGGGAAATGGGGCACGCTTCTTGCGGCCTTTCTCCTCCATCACTCCTCCCCCCTCCCCCACCCCCCGTTAACCCCACGCATTCCGTTCCTCGTATTCTCTTTCTTACCGGCGCGCGGCGCGGCGGTTTTTGCTCATGAGCGACAATCAGTGTTAAAGTGCGTGAACACACTCGAAGCACGCGTGGCCGATCGCACACGAGGAGCATGCACCCGCGCAGCCCTCTCGAAAACAAATGCCATCTCCCCCCTTCCCGGTGCGTTGTGACTTAATTAACGAACGCGCGACAAGCGTCGACAAAGTCGCCTTTGTCGAGAAATTCGCGGGACTGGGTCAATAAAGACGCGAGGCCACCGGCTGCTTCGAGTAATTGTCCCCGTCCATCAATCGCTCCATCGTCTGAACGATCCTGTCCACACAGGGTCCACCTTCCCTCGTTTTTACAGATGTGCAATTACTAGGGGTGTGCGCCTGCCCAAAAGGACGTTGGTAGAACTTGGCCAATTTTGGATCTGACTGACAACCAACATTTTTTACAGCTATATATGTGTTAAGCAATACAAAATGCATAATTATATACATATGTACCAGAGAGATGATGGGAAAGCTATAAAAAAAAAACAAGCTCACTATCGGGTTGGGATTCCGAAAGTTTCTAAAATTCGAGTACCCGAAGCTGCAGTTGGATAGAGTCGACTTTGAGGAACGCAAAAATTTGTAATCACATGAGTATGACGCTTTACCATGATCGTCCAACCTAATGTCGTATTTTAACTTTTCGGGTACTCGAACATTGTAAACTTCAGAGAACCCGACCCGGACAAAGGCTCTGATACCCGCACACCCCTAACGAGAGTCTGGCAATTCGGGTATCCGACTAAAACAATCCCCGAACCGATCCGAGTATCTGGTACCCGACATTTTCGGTTTATCGCACATTTATACTTTTGAGAACCCGGCCTGGCCCGGCTCGGCCCGAAATTTTTGGGGATCTCGCACACTTCTAGTCGTTTTACTTGGATCTCCGTTTCGATCGAAGCTACCCGATCACTGGTAATCATTCAGCCGCGCAATTATCTTCCCCGAGATTTGATCTACAATTTGCATACATTGCGGGAAAGTTGTTCCATGCACGTGAACAGCTGCGCAACTATGTTTCACACTTGCAAATAGTAATATAATATGTATACGTATAACAAAATTAAACAGTAGGGGGTGATAAATGAACTACCGTTTATAGTGGCAATTTTTCAATGAACTCTGAATGTTTTCAAAATGGCGCTCATTGTTGATCGTACGACAGGCATGAGTCAGGTGACTTTCTTGTCGCTGTTACTCATACTCCATTATTCTTTAATAATTGTCTCGAACAATATTTAGAAGGACTTAATTTAAGAAATATCGACAACTACGATAGAGTAACTAATGAAGAAGTAGTTGATGCATCAATCGATGAAAATTCGGAATAGGAAAAAAGATTTTAAATTGTATATTACAAAAGAACAATATTTACATAATAATACAATAATATTTTTAAATGCTACGGTTGCATCGATTATTTGTAAACAAAAATAGAGAAATTGCTGTAATGAGTTAGCTCTGACATCGAATTACCGGAAACCGAAAATTGCCACCAGTATCGTCAGACAAAGCCTAAAAGTGAAGTTTCAAGGCATTCAAATGATGCCTTTTAAACATCGTGATGGCGGTAATGCTAATCTACGTTAGCTGGAACACGATGACTAAGTTATTACACAAAATGTTTTTTGCTCCGGAACGAGTCATACACGGCTCTCTGTTTTTATACAAGCTCATCACTGTTGCCAAGGAAACCGAATCGTTCGCGTTATGTAAATCGAATGAAGAATCAAATTTGTAACGACCGATGGACGTACGTTCTACCGTACTTATGGGAAATGTTAAAGTTGTAAAAACTTAATGACTCCTAGCCTCTCTAGAAAAATGTTCAACGGGTTATTAACTGCAACATAATTAGGGGTATACTAATTATTGCCTATTATATTACCATTTACTACTCGATTATGAAAACGAACGCGATGAGAAAAGAACGCATTCTATCCAATTACATGCCGTCGAGTTCCGAGCTTATTAACGCGGTACTTATTAATACAAAGTCATTTGAAGAAGCGTACACGTAAATGATTTCTGCAACGTTTATTTCGTATAATTAACCAATCGAGATAGATGCGTCAATATCTTCACATGGCCTCGGATAAGGACAAAAATATTACGACTCGGCTGCACCACCGCGTCGTCGTTTCCTCTACGATCTACTATCGCGTCCATGCGAGGTTTATCATTGACCCTTGAAAATAAATAGCTACCCACCAAATAAGCCCCTTTATCTGTCCCATAAATAGAAAATAGCCTGACTCGATAAGTCTCGTAGACGGTTCGTGCCGGTTCCAGACGCGCTACGACCAAACATTTCTCGTTGGTTATCACCGGGATTTAATTAAATTGTTCCCCATAAAGATATCGCTAACACAATAGAAGCTTGACCGTAAAGAGACGAGCAACAACAGCCCTTTTCAAACTAACGTTCCCTCCAAGGTTTATTACACCGAGCGTAGCTAGCGGGCCGCACTTTTTAATTAATTAGAACCATTTCTCGATTACCATTTCACAGTTTCTTTTAACGTCTTCGCCGTGACACAGTTTACGATTGCTGAAAGTTCGATGCTCGTCGTGATGTCCACTTGCTGAAGTTTCTTTTCAACAATGGACCGCTAACTTTCGAGCGGACTTGTATCTGGACCGTTTCCGGCCAGTAGAAGCAGCAGCTTTGCAGGCCTCCGATGCAAGAACTTTATATAACCGGTCTTGTTCGATAAACAGACACGTTTTTACGGGCGATTAACCTAGACCCGTCACTTGACACTTGACACTATAAAAACCGTTTCGGTTTTGAATATTCTAGTTTCAAGAAATTTGCACGTCTGCTAAACAAACAGGATTATATCACTATGCGAACAATGTAAAACACCGATTAGCATAGCACATTTCTTACTAGAATTTGTAATCTACGAATAAGTCGGAAGAGACACAAAACTGCCCAATGACCTAACGACACTCCTCAACACAGCTGACCATCTATCTAACCTTCTCCAATTCCTAAAGATAACCGAGATAAAACGTATGTACACAAGAAATCCGTTAATCCGTTAATACCGTTAAAGCAACGTTAAATAAATAAAAAAATATAGATAACAATTTAACATGATTAGTACAAATAAAAATGTACTGGAATTCAAAGATTATCTCATAAATAATTTCATTTAACAGTCATACATATAAGGTGTGGAAATAAACTAAATAAACCAACGGCCAAATAAAATATAACGCCAGTAGAAAACTATTCAAATAACATTTTTCAAGTATTTAAATAATGCCTCAGCCAAATTTTTAAATTACAAACTTCTAAATGGCGCTTCCATCAGAAATGCGAGAAGGTTGTTTCGAGTTGAAAAACACGCGACTACGTATCGTCCAAAGAACGCACAAAGGAAAATACATAACTGGACATACAAATATTTGTCTTTGTTGCATTTGATTTCATGGATAAATTGTTTCGGAAAGAGCTACAACGAGAGCTTCTGGAAATGCATCCGACGATGCTGAAGAATTTTTTTCCAATATTATATTTCACGAAATTCCAGGATCATTTGTATTTTTTTCAAACAAAATATCGTTTTAGTGTCGAAGAAAGAAATAGGTGTTCCGTTCCGCTGCGGAACATTCTCCTCCCGCGACTAAAGATTTATTCTAAAAACTCTAAAATAATCAACAATGGTGAATCGTTGCGTGTTTGTCCGAGTGCATCTTCGGCCATCGTGCTTGAACGGGGTGATTCATGGTCACGGTGAAATCATGAATAATCACTGAACAATAACGAGCGAACACATACGGGCGCATTATTCTCGACAGATATTCAGAGCAAGCCCGATTATGCCGGGAAAATTACCTTCCGCCCGTTCATTTCCACCTAGGAATCATATTAAACGTGTTACACGAAAATTCCCAATTATTAAGCGTCGTGCACAAGCGCGCGCGCGGCAAGGACCCGTGTGCTCACCCGAGTCCGGTCCCAGTTTTCATAAAATACGCGCCGTAAATCCAATTAGCGTCTAACGGCGCGCTACCCGCGAAAATCTCTCGCGTGATCGAAATGCAAAAGAGAGGAGAGAGCGAGAGACCGTGTATGTGTGTGTGTGAGAGAGAGAAAGAGAGAGAGAGAGAGAGAGAGAGAGGGCGCAGTAGTAGGGGGAAAGAGAAGAAAAAAACGAAAGACGTTAATTATAACGTTCAGTGGTCCAAACAAAAAAAAAAGTTCCAAAACATCCGGCCGCGTACGATTCACTTTGGAAAGGTTCCGCGATTTAATTGACGCGGCAACCATACGCGGAAACAATCGACGCGATTAAGAAACAGGAACAACCGGCATGGCGCGGGAACCGCACGGAAATCGTCGGGATTAATTTAAAAAATGTAGCGATCAATCGAGCGTAGGTAATTTCACTGAGACACGGGTACCGGTACGCGTAATGACTCGTTTGATACGGTTTACATTCGAAGACAGTTATCTGTGCCCGATTAATAAGCCGCTAAACGCGGAACTAACGTCGCGGGCGACAGGAAATAATTGAAAACGGCCGTCGATACGGGGCACAGCGTATAATGAACACAGTTTTATCATTCGTGGCACAGAAATCGTCGCACGGGAGAAGTTGATGAGAGAGATCGGTGACAGATAAACGGTGATCCACGGACGCGTTGACAGAGAGAGTCCGGCCCGTTTCGCAAGGTAACAAGGGGGGCGATCGCATTTCGAGGGAACACGATCGTCGGATAGGTGAAACAGAGTGCTAGAAACGGCGAAACAACCGAGGAAAAGCAAAGTGTAGCACGGTGACACCCACCTTGCCAGTGGACCACTCCTCTTCGCTCGTTGACCCAAAATCTTCTCGACCACGGTGACATTTCCGCTTCTCGCTGCCTCGAGCAGCTCCTGATCCTTCCCCATGGTCCATTTACACCGTAATCAACGCCCGATGTTCACCTGCACACTTGTCAATTTCTGTTTTTACTACGATTACTCGCGTTTCATTGATCCAGCGTGGCCATCTTGGGCCGACTGCGTCGTCACCTCGCGGTCACTTCGCGAACACAGCGGGATCGCGCGCGCAACAGAGACAGCGACAGGCCAGGCCCTCGATTATTGGCTGCTCGCGAGAGAGACGGAACGACGCGACGCGACAGGAGGCTCGATGTGTACCGCGCTCAGGCATGTAGTCGACTGTAAGGTGCCAGCTGTTGCGCCATACTGATTTTCTGTAGCTTTACGCTAGCTCGGCGTACCAGCAATTTCATCGAATAAGTGTGTCGCGCGGCTCCTATCGCTGATCGACATGAGCGGCGGTCATCTCAGACAGCCACTGATCCTGCTATTGCTCGCCGGTAGCTGTTATGCCGTTGTAAAAAATCCGATAACCAAGGCTCTCTACGGTAAGCACATAACCTCAAAGTTCAATACCCGGTACCTGCTCCAGTCCCTTGTTTTATTGGTATCGATGCTTGATTCAAATGAATTTTAACGGATCTTTAGGAGAGAATAGCTGTATCTGACACGTGAAATTTCAGCTTTGGTAATTCTCATGCCTTTCGAAGATACCAGAGATAGGTAATTGTTGCATAAAAGGTTACACCTCACCGATTTCGATGATTTTTTAATATATTGTCAAGATGAAGATTTTCAGCAGCTACTACTACATTGATTTTTCCCAATACCTGCACGTTCGTGGCCAGCGTATGAACGACAATGGTCGATAAACGATATTACTGGATGAACTTGTCGAAAAAGACGAAACGCAAACCCTCAAAAACTATAACGTTCCAACGGACCCAAAAATAAAAAGTGAACGCCTCGAATTGACTTAATTAAGGGTTGGTAATGAATTAGGTTCAAGATTAAGTTTGTTTTTGCTTATTTCCATGGGCTATTTTAAAAAAATGAAAATTATTATTTTACTTAGGTTTTGAAACCTAACACAATCCGAATTTTTATAACGTCGTTGCTGGATTAAACCTGATCGAAAACTATTAGAAAATATTTAAAAAATCTATAATCATTAGTAAAGTAAAATTCAGCCTATAATGTTTTATATTTAAGATACCAAACCTTCATGAACATTTGTTTTAAAACGTTTACGACCGCGTAACATATACCGTATGTGTATGTACACATATAGTTTCTCGGTAGGTGTCGTGATAACTCTGCAAAAACAGTTGACGAGCGTTTACACCATGCTTACATTGCTGAACGCCCGCCGCGCCGCGGACGTGCACGTATAGGCAAAATTCAATGTATGTAGTAGCAGCTGCAGTTTTTTGCTAATATCTCGGGAACGACGGCCAAGCGACGGTTACATGTATAGGAAAAAGTTGTTCAGAATGTTGAGTTTTATAACATATTTAAATTTTATCAAAATCGGTAAGCTGTAACCTTTTATGTACAATTATGTTAAATATTTACCAGATGTTTTCACGACGACACTGCAACTATGCTGCTGATATGTTGAATTCCTGAGGAGGATAGATATTTTCAATTCTAAGGTTTGTTCGACAAAAGCGTACTGACAAAAAATATTTGAGAAAATGTATTAACAACTGAAAATAGTTTCTATGCAAAGTACATTCAAGGAAAACAACAAATGTGAAATGTATAAATAACTATATTTCATAAGTGCTTTTAATGTAAACTTTTTAAAAATAGTGTACTCCTGTATGTATCGCAACATATATTAACCAAATAAGCATTTTTATGTAAATAGTAAAATAGTAAAATCTATGGCCATCCATATAGTTTTATTAACAGCTGCACAAGTGTTAATCATGGATCCAACTTTGTCCATTGTCCATTGTCCATTGTCATTTTTGTTTTAGTCAGCTTTCTACTAATTTCCTTTGTACAAAACAATTAGCGATGTCTATATCTGTCAAATACAGTCAATTCAAATTCTAGACCAGATACTTTTTATGAAATTTGCATACGATGACTGGAATAGCCTGTCAGAATGATATGTTCTCTGTTGTGCGCTTTGTGCATATGTGCCTTTGTTGCTTCAAGTCACCATTCTCTTTCAAAATCCATTTGTTTCCAGTTTTATTAATCCAGCATCAGAGCGTGTTGGTATTTGAAATGTACTTTCGATTCATATTACATTTTTTTCAAATACATTAAATGTTGCAGAGATATTGCCAGTACATTCTTGTTGGACAGACTATAGATTGTTAAGATGTATTCTAGTAAAGTACAATACTACGTCAATGAATTACCAAAAGATTCACTCCAAGAGTGAATTATAAATTTTATCCCCGCTACTAGGGGGATTCCCTTCGAATGCTTGATTGAGAAACAATGTGTTGTACGCGTGAAGGTAAATAAAAGCTTCTACTAGTGACTCTTAAAGCAAATAATTGGTTCCGTATGCATAAAGAATGGCGTATTTACTAGAAACAGTATTTACTCAATTTTACTACCTAGTGTTACTACCTATGGGAATGAGTGTGTGTTGGTGTGAGTGATGAGTGGCTAAAGGTATTTTTTGAGAGAATGAGAGAGAAATGCGTTGACTACGAAGAGTGAAGTACGTGTGCGTTACGAGCTATCTTACAATTAGTGTTAAATTGCTTTCCCTATCAACCGCATATTTATTTAGTACCCATTCTCACAATAATTTTTAAAATAAATTATATCAATACATTATATGACACTTCTGTAAAGGATAATAAACCACAACAAAAGTTGTTTGGATTCCATTTAACTACAACACAGCTATTTGGATTCCATTTAGCTACAAAAGAAACAACGCGCGTATCATGGAAATAGAACAACTTTAAATTCCATTTGAGCGTTAACGTAAATTTTCAAGCGAACGGTTCGTTTTTGACCCACGGTTTGTTTTAGACTTTTGCCCCCCCCTCCCTGGCGCAATGACAAAAAATCGGACCTTAAAATTCAAGGTCAGGGTCAATTTTGTGGCAAGCTTTTTTTAGCAAATTTCCACCGATCCAGAGATGGAGAATCACGCTGAAGTAGTCACGATATATAATTTTGAAACACCCTGTACATATTCCAGAACTCTTTATTTATTACATGGGAAAATTAAATATCAAATGAATGTTTAAATTGATAAAATTAGAGAAATATATAAATATAAAAACAAATTGTATTCAAGGACATTTTATTACGTGTGTCATAAATATTTTTACAATGTGTATCATGTTTTTCTATAATTATTCATTAAGAAGAGAGGTGTAGGGAAAAGTTACTTAGAATTAACCCTTGATACAACATATTTGAAGCTCGTTAAAATCAATAAGGAACTCCGTTTCTAGATTGCTTTTAGAATTGAATTTTCGTTAGGTTTGGGTGGAGATAGATTTCTTGAGGAGGAGAGGAGATCCTGAAGCACTCATTCGGTCGGTGGAGAAAGGCGGAGATTACTATCGTCATTCTAACACTTTTTTGCGATCGAAAAATCTAAGGTCGCGCGGTAGTAACATGTATAGAGAAAAGTTGTTCAAAATGATGACCTTAACAACATATTTCGACGTCATTGAAATCCGCGAAGAGACCCTTCTCTACATAATTACTCGTTACATATATTTTTTCTCACATAGAATCGCCTCATGCCTACTTATACGACCCGTCCTGAGACATCATTATGTCTCGAAATCTGGGAAGGTTGCGTCTTTTATGTTGTACAACTTTCTTTCGTAAAACAAACGGTTTTCGAAAAAATTGAGAAAAATGTCAGAACAAAATCAACAAATTTTATATGAAATTTGAAAACTGAAGTATTTTTTCAGTGTCTTTTATCAATAAACATTAACGAAAAATGTGTATTTTTTTTAACTTGCGGAAGTTACTTTTTTTTTTAAATTGCGCATTATTTTTATGGATATTGCGTACATTTCTTTTATTAGAAGTCAAACAAATGTTCTTTTTATCACTCTTTCGTAGTTTTAATAAACATTTGAAGGGTTAAAGAACATAACGAAGGTGAAAATACATTTTGTATAGTTCCCTGTACATTAAAATAGCCGAGATTAGTGCAAAAATATTTGATTGCTACATTGCAAAGGTAATCGTGGAACAGTAATGTTTAATAAATTTTACAGATGGGAGTGTATTACACATGTCTGGAGCTGTTAACAACAGCGATGCATTTATTCAACAAATGACCATAGCCCCACATGCTAAAGTTACCATTAACATAACAGACGTATCATCTTCCATCACGTTTATCATCGCTCAAGTTCATATATATCAATATAACGTTACGTTGTCATACGATGAGGACTTTCCACATATCATGTCCAACAGAACAGTGTTCGGGTCTAATATTGGCCTTTACGTTAAACCGAACTCGACGATTACTCAACTGCACTTGAAAAACCGTAACAATAGAGAGCTTCAGGGTATAGCCGTTGCCATTTTTTACGACCACAAAGGTGAGTTCATCTATAGTAATCTCTTGTTATATTAGCTCAATGAATATCCAATATTATTCCCCCCCCCCCATCCCTACGTCGCAGTTGAAAATTGAATAATTAAAAATTAAGTTTTGTAACATAATATACCTCCTTAGTAACTCGTCGTCCATTTCGAGGGGGTTACGTAATATATGTCTGACGACGTTACATGTTATGTTCAAAAAGTTCCAAGAATGGTATAATAAAAAATTGAATTCTGTAGATTAAGAAATGTTTATTTTTTAGTTGTCTACATTGTCTACATACATCCGTTCATAGCTAGACTATCGGTTCCATGTTCATACGGTGTCTTTGGAAGACTTGAGGAATTGTTGTGTATTCCCCTCCCTAACATTAAGCGTGGCTCGATTCTCCTGTTTTGTTAGTGGGAATAATGCAACGTTACGCATCTCTTCGTGCCACTGATATAGACTCGCCAGATTGGGGAAATCGAGGGGAATACAGTTTACCCCCTCTCTGATAACCAGATAATACGTGACCAGTCTACGGTCATAGTGGGTGATGTTGGAGTATGCTCATGGTGGTGGAATGAGATAGTGGAAGGGGAGAAGGCGGAGTGGGAAAATCGACCGTTGTTGGTCAATTCTGGCGACACTGCCAGATTAAGACTTTTGTCCCCACTCTACCTTTTCTTTCTACGACGCTATTTGCCACACATGCGCTGCGGCACGGTCACGTGACGCGTTTCGTCTCTGTCGTGCATGTGTCACAATGTCACGTGACTAATCTGGTACTGGCAGAGAGAGGGTAATTTTTCCCCTCCCTTCCCTCATCTGGCGACTGTGACTACAAGAAGAGAGACTTACATAAGAATTAATTTCTTCTCTTGTTAATTTTAACAGGTTATAAACAATGTACCCATAGTATTATATTTCACCTACTCATTTTTGTCATAAATGCATACAATTCGAAGTCCAGTGACAACGTATAAAGTCAAGCAATTTCTTACGACGCAATACTAAAGAGCAAATGAACATTGCGAAACAAGAAAATTGTAGTTGAGGCTATTAGTATGTCTGTAAAAAAATCACTGAACCTTTTGAACATACCGTGTATATCCCGGAACGCAAATGGTTAACACTAAATCTACCGAGTTTTAAATGTAGCCGGTACATGTTGCCTTATAAAAATAACCAGATCAAATTTATTCGAACTTCGTGCGGTTGATATTATATCTGCGCTATTAAATATATTTATTTAATCATTTACCACGAGAGTATCTTGACATAATAATTTGGAATCGGTCATTTGATCGGTGGTGGTAGATTTAGTGTTAATGGCGAAAGTGAAAATAGCGCGACGTCTTGTCTTTTCTCTGGATACATACCTACCGTAAACTCGGGTGAGTGAGCGTCGTAAAACTGATCGCGGGAGGTAAGTGAGTAGAGAAATAGGCGCAGCTCGCTCGAAATTGAATTGGTAACTGTGTTCGAGATCAAATAAAGTGGAAATTATTTTCATTTAATGTTGGTGTCGGATGTGGGCTCGATAATAAACAGTATAACAGGAAACAAAACAACAATCTGGACCATCAGCTCTTTATTCTCTTCGTAGCACCCGTACCGGGTGGATGCAACATGGAGTTCGATCACGCAATCGCACCGTACACGAAAGTACAGCTGCAGGACACTATGGTAACGGTTGACACGCAACCAGCGTCGGTACCATTTAGCGAACATCCAAATTGTGATAAAAACCCGGTGGAACACGAAATGTATCAGATGTACCTGTCCGAACGGGACTTCAGCGCTGAGTCTTACTTCCAGGGTATTATAAGTATGCTCACCGTGAGTGATATCATGGATAATGGCTATCAGGTACTTCAGTATCAGTTTTAACCCCTAATTATCTTTTCCGACCTAATTTCGGTACTTCAGAATGAAAACCCCTTGGAAGTAGAAAGGTATTCAAAGCTATAGTAGACATTTAAAAAATGGTTAGAATAAAGTGGAATGCTTTTCATGCTTTATAAGATAATGCTATTACATTGATAGAATTTTTTTATTTATATAAAAAATCGCCACACCACCATTTTTGTAAAAAGGTTTGAGCTTTACAAAGTTCCATAACTTGTTGGTGAAAGTTCCATAAAAAAATAATAAAAAATAAGGAAGTTTGAAGAAAAATAAAGAACTTCTCGGTAACCGAGGCAGATCGAGCTTCTCGGCCCATCGCGGGGTATGCCTCCAGTGGAGGGGTAGGCGAACTGACTTGGAACGATCTCATCCGTCGGACTATGACTGGGACTTTACTGTATTTTCATGGCATTCACATTTTTCGAGATATTTGCCATGAGAATTTGAATTGCGACACCCTATAGACGAACTGAAGTTGCAAAACAATACGTGGAATATTTCCTGATAGGTCTCATACCAGAAACTAACTTCACCAATGAGAAGAATCTACAGCCGCTACACCGGGATCGGATCTGTCTACGCCACAGTGGCCACTTATGGTGGTAGATCGGCTGCATACGTACCTACATTCTCGTATGCCTGCAGTCCTGTGCAGGATCCAGACTCCTGCGAGGTTTTAAGTACGTTCAATCACAACGGTTACTGCAATCATGTTACTATCATGGCTAAGTCAACATCGTTAAACATCCCCTCTTTTTTCAGCTGATAGCTTTCCGAAGTTCGTCTGCGCTTTGTGCTTCTTCGTAGGACTCATAGGACTTTTATCAGGACACCTTATCTACGCAATTGACCAATTTGTAGGCTTCTTGTTCGTCGGAACCATGATCGGCTACATGATAACGGGTAAGTATATCTGCAACTAAACGTTTCCGTACAACCCGTTATTATACCAAAAAATTAATTGCAGGAGCATTAGTAGAAAGAAAATAAAGAATTTACATATTAATATACACTAGAAAATCTGAACGCTAAACCTGACTAATTTGTATCACTTTTCAAAAATAATTACAAACATTAACGAATATTAAGACAAAGAAACGTGAAAGGTTGACAAATACATATAGAAAATACTGGGTCGAAAACGACGGTACGCAAATGAAGAAACCGCGACCTATCACAGAATCGTACTTTTTCGTTTGTTCCAGGAAGCATCGGATACGGTTCATTGATAGGATTTGGCGCTGCGGCGGTGTTCTGCCGCATTCCTTATAGTTCAAGTGTGAACGTGGGATGGTTCTTCGCGTGCATCGTCTTCTTCTTATCGCCAGGTAAAAAGAGGCTAACGACGAAAACAGAAATAACGCGTGGAACATTCCTGAACGTATCGTGAACGAAAGTATCCCGTGGTGAGCTGCTCGTGGGAGAGGTCGCGAGGGGCTGTAACAAATTATAGGAAAATAATGAAAGCCGGCTTAAAAACAGAAAGGAATAAAAGAAAAGGGAGAACGAGCTTGAGAGAGAGAGCGAGAGAGAGAGAGAGGTGGGGGGAGGAGAGAGACAGCTCTCCACCTCGACCCAAACCGAAGTTAGTTTGAGTTTGGCGAAGGGATGAAGCACAGTCAGAGAGTCCCCCCGTAGCTTTTATCAATGTTGTTCGCTCATGTGGAAACTTCGCCTGCCAAATCCCCCATGCAGCAACGCCGGGAATCCGCGTTGCCCTCCTACCTTTCTCACCATAACGCGGCCCGAGCTCCCTCGCATGCACACACGCACAGGCCGCGCGCGAAAAATTCGCCGCGTGCAGACAACCCCCGCACCATCACCAGAACCAGCCCACGACTCCCACGAACCGATCCTAACCAGCTTGAAAGATTCGCATTTACCTAATTGTGTCCCCGTATTTATTTTGCGCCGGGACCTATTCAGATTACATGGGCCGTGCTTGCGTAACTACGTCGTGCTGATCTATTCCCCATAGACAGATGATCAGCCTGGTCACCCTCCGACTAGTCCCTTTTTGCTTTGTCTTTTACGCAACTCGATTGCATTGTTGCGGCTCGACTAACACCAGCGCGGCGCGGCGCGGCGAGGCAAAGCTTACCTTCTTTGAGAATCGTTTAAGATGATCCTCTTCCTCTTATCTGAACTGTGGTAACTGCTATTGTACTGCGGATCTCTATGGAAAATGTTCATTTTTTATTATATTTTAAAAATTTATTTCCTTGGTAGTTTCAATAGGTTGAAAATACTATTGCAATATCTTGAACACTAGATTTACATAGTGGTAAAAGGGACTGTTCTTCGTTACTTTATAAAAATGACAAGGGTGTGTTTAGCCAAATTTTTACCGATTTTTATCATAGATTTTTTCATTACAATGAGTCAAAGAAAAATAAAGTTCTATAATCTCAACAATCGTAGATCAAACTGTAGTTCTAGCGTAAAGCCTGCCTCTGATGTTTTCACTGCTATCTATTTTACTTCAAATACTCACTTTTGTCATAAATGTACCGACTCCGCAGTCTAGTAGCTATGAATTGTGATATTTACACGCGAATGATATCGATTCCCAATTTAATATCCACCTGAGTTTCAATTACAATTACATCATATTTCGACTTCATTCTTTTTTCAGAAACTATCTCGATTCTTCATTCCAATTGGGTCTTCCTGCTCGCGTTTATAGTAACGGTGATCCTCATTTCGGTCGTGATTGCACTTACAGGACCTATCATTTGTGCTCTTATAACCGGTGTAATATATTCGTCTTTCATGATTGTGCTGCCATTAGATTATTGGTTTGGATCCAGTTTGAAATACATACTGATAAATCCTGTAAGAAGAGCGACCAATGCGGAGTTTTCCGATGCTGTAATCTTACAACCAACTCAGGGAAAAGGTATACAGATTGGTTTTCTTAATATATGTAGACAATGTCTCATTTAACTCATAACTTGAATCACGAAATTTTGTATAATATTATTGTATTAGTTTTCAAAGACCCGTAAATCACAAATTATGAACTTGCTTACAATAATATTTTCATAATATAATAGAATAATTTGTGTGCCGTTGAAATTCTATCTAACCTCTTTTTTAATGATTTTCCACTTTGTCCACGATCAATAAATCTTGAATATAATGGTTATTATTAGACTGGGGATCTTTATGCAAAATAAAAATTGTTTACATATATTGCATGGTGAAATTTTTCACACGATAATCACGTTGTCTAACTAAGTTTTCAACACATAAAGAGTCCGTTCAACAATATTGTGTCTGTGATTTGTTTCAAGAGAAACTGTAAAATATTGAACTAAAATGGTAATACTTAAATGAAAATCGTAGACCTTGTATTCACGGCATCAGAAACAAAATGACAAATTTTTAGAGTTTACTCTGGACAATGCTATTTTACGTGTTTACTGTATGTTATATTCGATACAGCGCCGTATTATAAAAATAATATTACACTTTCAGATATATTCTTGATCTGCTTATGGACGATTTTGGCATTAATTCGGCTTACGAATTCCCGCCGCCTCATATCCAACTATGTGCCACTAGAATAATAAAGTACTACTTTAATTAATTTTATAAGACGAGTTAAGACTTACGAATCTCATTATATTATATAATTTCGTGTTACCAAAGGTTCTCGCAGTGCAAACGTTTCTGCTACTTACCCTGCCTGTTTTGATAAATAAAGATATATCATTTTTAAAAGATGTACTTACGATTTTTCTGCTTTTTTGTTATGCGTTTAAGTCACAATTTGATGTAACATTTTAGATGTTGCACGGTCGTCTCTAGTACAGGCTGGAACATGTGATGTGACAACACCGCATACGGATAGAACATCGGTCCGATTAAGTTACTGCACATGCGCAGTAGCATATAGAGGCCGTGGTATAACGTGAACGATTTCAAATCACATTTCAAATCACTTGAAATCTGATTGAGGCAGCGTTGCCAAATTCACCATGTTCCGGGGCCTGTACTAGAGATGTCTGTGGATGTTGTGGCATGCGGCTAGGAAGGAATATGGATGGGTGGTGTAACTGGGCTAAAGAAATAAAAGCCAGACGACTTGCGTTGTCATTAAAATGAATTAACATTTATTGAATCGAGACAGTGACACCTAACAGTGGTTCTATATCCTACTACTTACAATCTTAAAGGTAATCACAGCAACAATATTATCTCCATTATTCACAACACTTACGTAGATTACTGTCGCAATAATATATTATTCTCGATAGTAAATTTATTAATACTCATACACTATATTCGTTATTAAGAATTATCATTACAGATAATAAGAAAACTGCGTAACCACTTCCGCGTCACAGGTCGATCCACGAACGATTTATAGACGCGATAGATCGTTTCGATGCAACCTATATACTATGTATGTATATCCATTGACAATGTTTCTTAATAAATTTGAATAGTGCCAACGAAATGGAAATTATTCATGTTTCTCGTTCGAAGCGTTGGTATATACAACGTTTCAAAGCATCTAATGTCTTCGTTCTTCTTTTAAACAAAAGAGCATTACTCGTCAGACATATTTTCCTCTTTCGAAAATTCCTTCTCGAGACGCCATCTTACTTTCTAAGCGTCCGATCCGCTACGACGGTAATAATACTACTGTTTACGCTCGTCGTTGCCAAGGAAACGAAGTTACGAAGAATATGGCAAATCTATCACGTATCACGCAGATTACGGAAAGGAAATGATGAATCGAATCAATGGAACTCAAGACGACTGTTCTATAAGCGGAAGAAGAATAGGAACTGAATAACGAAGCAAAGCTCCTGGACCTTTGGTTCTCGAGTTGCGCGTCAACGAGGAAGTGGTACATACGGATCGAAAACGAAGTGTATTTTGAATACGGAGGTTCTCGAACGGTTGAGAGACCAACGTGTGTGCTCTACCGCTGGAGATTCTCTTCTCTATCGCGGCTACTTTGTTTCAGTTTTCTTCCAAAAATATAAATTTACTAATGTACAGTCCCCGTTTATCGTGTACGTGTGTGCATTATGCGTGCGTTCCTCGCGTAGAAAAGACGTTTATACGGATTTTGTACACCTAAGTTGCCGGTTGCCAGTATTCGCGGAACGCTGTCTTCCCACGCAACCTTTTTCTGTACACATAATGTGGCGGAACGTTTCTCGCCGTTCGTTCGCCTGCCTGTCTCGTCTCGTCTCGTATCGTCTTGTCTCGTCTAGCCATTTTGCCTCGACACCAATACACGAATTAACCCTATTTGACTGCTGATAAATCGTTATAGCTCGGTCTCACCTACGACCGAGTTACACGCGACGTCCTCGACAGACTCGTCCGGAAGTCCTTGACGGGGTTCGTTTCCCGCAGAAGCTGTCCGCGGAGATCGGATCGCGAGAATCTACGAAACAATCGGCTTTGCTTGTTACATCCATTACACGTTATGCTTGGGGATGACGGCGGTATGGTTACTCGCGGAGGTAAACGAACGTGTTGTCGGAGATAGAAAGTGTCCTGGAACGGTCGAACGCAAACAGAACAACGGAATCGGTGGCCGGGTATCGCTGGAGTCTGATCGAACACCGTTTCCTCGCATCAGGTACGTACCGGCGACAAAGTTTAATCGACTAGCTAACGAAGACAAGGGGAAAACCGGGGGACGAGGTCGGCACGCGCGCGCCAACACCAGAGTCGCCAAATTAAGACTTGTAGACTTGTGTCTCCACTCCACTCTACCTTCCCCTTCTATGACGCTACTCCCCGCGCTCCCACCGCGGCCCGGTCACGTGACACGTTTCCGAGAGAGGGTAACTTTTCCCCCTTAATTCGTGCTCCCTATGCCGACTCTGGCCGAGACGTCGCCGAGCGCCTTCAACGAGTCCTCGCGGCTGCGAAACGTTAGCGAAACTCTTCGACAAACTGTACAGTGCACAGTCTAATGGAGGAAAAATAGACAAATCAACTTTTTTGTCAGTAAAAAAGAACTATGTTGTAACTACCCGGTCAGCCAGGCCTGCCTCGAGCAGAAATCGAGCCCAGCCGGGCGAGCAGAATCCAGGACCGAGTAGCCTTCGTTCTGCCCGAGCAGCTTCTGCCAGCAGAAAGCGCTACTTATGCGCGCGTAGATGACCGTCCAAAATCGAACATTTTGCTTACTGGGTAGAAAAGTTGTATCTTTAAGCAACCGTCATTCTTTACGATCCCATTGATTACTTGAACTTGTAACATAGAATATGAATATATAACATCGAGAATGAATAAATTAAGAAAAATAGAAATGTTATAATATTTTTCTCTACATCTGCCTATAAATCGCCGCACCGTGGTACCAATCGAAACGACAAGACGAGCTTCGCGAAGCTGCTTTCTAGTTTTGTACGTGTGTTATCCAAATTTGGGAATTGAAATTAGCTGTACAACGTAAAGATTTTTTCACGTTACGCACACCGAACTGCTCACGATTAATTGTACAACGAGAGATTTTCGACGTCCCTCAATTATGTTGTTACTTCGGGATTGAAACGAACGCGAATGGACATATAACAGAGTATACCACTTACCAAAGTAAACACACTAGCGTGGAAATGTAATTGTGGAATCTCATTTAACGATAAGTTGCGTTTCCCCCCTTTTTTTCGAATTTACCCTATCTAATTTAACAGTGAGCTTTATTTATGTTCCTCGTTTAAATCGGCAAGCAATTATTCACGAAATAATGCCCGAAGAGTGCTCGACGGACGAAAATTTCGCGAGCGACGCGGGCGCACGGGCGAAAGGTAAAAGTTAATAAACCCGTTTCACGCCGAAAATATAATTATCGTGTATTGCGCCCGAGGCACAAAGTTTCGAATAATTATCAACAGTGCTCGCGTACTTACGTCAATCGTACGAAAACCTCGAGAGTGGTTTGTCGCGCGTGCGCGTGTCCTCCTATCACCGACGCGGCGCGGCATCGTCGGCCTACTCCCCTGTTTTTCCCTTCCCTTTACCGCTAACGCAATTAATTACAAATTTTATATCGCGTAAAAAGCCTTGTCTGAGGTAGTGCATATATATCAAATTACCCTGTACCGTAATTTTCCCACTTTCGCAACGCTCCGCGCGCACCTCGGCCACCGGAAATTCACTTTTCCGCGGAAACTGGTCTCGCGGGTCTCGATTCGTTCTCCGCGAGGGGAATTCTCTCTACGAAATGCTTCTCGGTTACGGGAAGAGATCAAGCAGGATATAATATTTCATCGAATTACCCGACGCTTTACGCCGGATCTACAAAGTGCGATCAAAAAGAAACCGGACTCTGTCAGTTTCCTTGCGAAGGTGTACGATACAGTTTGATGGCGTTGCTGATCGCTTCTCTGCACCCCTACGTATCGGTTTGTCAAATTTCAAATATGAGCTGTAAATCATTTAGTAGGGTAAATCACATTTTGTGTGCCTCTGTGATTTGTCATTCAGCTTGAAAAAATATAGGATGGACGTAAAATTGTTTGTTAATTTCAACTTGTGTTCCCACTCTACCTACCCCTTCTACGACGCTATTCCCCCACGTTCCGCTACGGCCCGATCACGTGACGATCATGTGACTAGTCCGGTACTGGTAGAGAGAGGGGGAGGGTACCTTCTCCCCTCAATTCGAGTAAATTCCCCTCATCCGGCGACTCTGGTTTAGCGTAGCAGCAAGGAAGTAACCAAGGACATAGAGACCGAGTAAAGCCATCAAATTTTATCCGACACCGTTGCAAAGTAACCGACACGGTCTGGTATCTTTTTGATCACGCCTCGTCAAACCGAGAGTTCGATAAACCGATGCGGTTTTCGCGGCCATGTCGCTGCCGTTGCGAGTGGAACGCGTCCGCTTTGTACAATGAAAAATCGACAAAGATTTCGCGGTTCGGTGTCCTAACGCTTGCTTATCGCGTCACCTGGAGGATGAGACCGATATGCTTCGAGGCTGAACCGATCGATCGCAATCTTTCGTTGTGCCACATTCCTGTTGCGATCTCCGTTCCAAGACCTTGTCGGTGAAGCGTGAAACGTATACGTTCGGTTCTGCAGCAACTCCGGGGAAACAATGAGCGAATAAATGTAGGCTCGGGTCGCGTGACAACGCCGCGCCAGCGGGAACAGTAGCTTCGCTGCTCTCTTGTTCTCGCCGTCAGTAAAATCTGCGGTTCGCTTCCGGTTCAAGGGAGAACATCGAATATAGGGGTAAAAGAGCTGTGTTTGTATGTGTGTGCGTGTGTGTGTACATTCTCGAGCGCGCGTGGAGCGTGTGTGCATGCGTGTGTATGATCTCTATGAAATGGTACGATCGAACGGGATTGGAATCACCGTTTCTCTTACCTACACGTATATACACCGTTATCGACGATCCTCCCTAATGTACATTACAGGCTAGGAAGAAAGTAACAAATGCTATTTTACAATCATCTTTATACAGAATGTATCGGCGTTCCGGTCGCGAGCTACGGGCCATCGATGACACGGGGGAGGTAAATGGGACGACAACCCACCGCGAGCATCAGAAACGATCGGCTTGTGAGAGACGAAGCTATGGGACTCCGGACAATCACGCTGAACCGTGGAGACGTCTTGCTCTCGTCTATTGGACGTCCAGCTGCGGACGTTCTTACGGTTTGTTATTTATTACTCGAGCGACGTACTCGGTTCGAGTCGTTTCGGAACGTTAACACGGCAATCGATGTTGTAGTCCTGGTTACCAGCTACAGATTGGATTGTCTTAATCTAGAATCGCGTTCACTTGGACCAAAAGGGTGTAACGATCATCGTGTACTCGGGGAGAAATGTACAATGTGCGAACGTGTTTGTCGGTATTCGGTATTCGGTATTCGGTATTCGAGTACTGGGTACGTATTCTCGAGTACTTGATGCCTGAATACTGGCCATTCGAAGGTTTGAGATTGTGAACGCGATGTTCGGGCTCTCGATTCTTTGTCCGCGAGCAGAGTCGCCAGATTCAGACTCGTGTCCCCGCTCTACCTTTCCCTTCTACGACGTTATTCTCCCCTACGCTCCCGCCCGGTCACGCGACACGTTTCGTCTTTGTCGTACATGTGTCCGGTACTGGCAGAGAGTAACTTTTCCCCCTTAATTCGTGCTCCCTCCCCTCATCTGGCGACTCTGATCACAGGTGCTTGACACGCGATAAGTACACTGCGGTAAATACTTTTGTCGCTTGAAAGACCGGTGATCTGGTCGTCATTTATTATTCGAAGTTGTCTATTTGTTTTGTATCGTTGGTACCAAAGTAGTTGGCACTCGATGATCGAGTTGTAGATCAGTTCGGATGCTCGGTATTCTGTACCCAAGTACTCGGAATTCGGTATACGAATCGAATCGTTGCTCGTCGCGTTCTGAACACAAGTTCGGGGAAATCTCCTTGTACAAATACAAAACGTCTGAATGATTCGTGTTGTTTCTAGGACACAGTTCCTGGCACTTGCTGGACACGTGGTTCCAGCGACAAAAGAAGTTATCGAGAGGCTTCATACGCTGAAGGAACCGAACGAAGCTATAGATCGCTCGAGTTCTTGGTAAAGCCTTCAAGGAATAGTGTCAACCTTTAACGGAATTATGATACGTTAGCTCGAACAAATCTATCGAGAGTATTAAATGCGATTGGTTCTGAGTATTATTCGTAGAACGGTCCACCAGAACGAGACTTATGCGTTGTCCAGTTTATGCTTTTAGAAAACTCAAAATACATTGTATCCTATTCCTTTCAATTATTTTCAGAGAAATAACTAAGACCATCTATTTCGACCAAAGGAAAAAATATAAATTGCTGTCTAATTTATCAATTTTTATGTTCTGGCAGTTTTTGATTTGGTCTTTTGTCAACTCAACGATAAACATGCAAGTGTTTGCTCGGAAAGCGAAGTTCGACAGCAGTCGCTTTTCTGAAAGAAGAGAACTGTTCGGTCTGAAAAGCGTTGCCAGCCGACGCCATAGCTGCGAGCAAGCATGATGGCCGTCCTCCGAAGAAAACCACCCTTGAGGTAGCTATCAATCTCGGCGTGCCTTGTTCGCGAAGGCAGCCGAGTACGAGCAACCAACGTCTATCTCGCAAAAATATATCCAGCGGCAGAGCCCGCCCCCAATCTCTTTACGGTAATACCGATCGATAGGTAGAAATGGTAATTACAAAATTTGTACAGTGTGAACATGTCAGATGGGTTTGAATTTCCATTTATTTATCAATTTTGTGAAAGCCTCGTGACTTCTCATGACAATGAAACTGTTAAGCGATTTATTACGAGCAGATCGATATGCTAGATTCGAATTTCAAGTTTCGAAGGTTTGGGATCGACTTAGGATTGCATTGATTCCCGAATACCGTTTCGGCATTCGAAATTTTCGGTTTCGATAGTCTCTGAATCACGGTGGACCGTCCAAACAATCAGTCTCGGCGTGACGAGGCTTCGTGCGTTCATTCATACAAACTGTCTCGAGTAGAAGGACAATATACCCTGCGTGACCCGGGTCATGCGTATACTTCTACGACCTCTAGATTAAACGTGAACCGAACAAGAGACATCGATTCTCTCGGCTCTCCTCGATACACCGCGCGAGCGCAACAATCAACGACTCCGATGACACTTTCGCTTTCGTACGCAAAGAATATTGTTCACGCAAACAGCTGGTGATCGATCTGAAAGAAACCACAGGATTATCGACGAGCGCTGCTCCTTCGAGCGATTCGAAATTTCGAATGCGAGCGTCCCCGTCACTCGGCAACCAAGGTAACCGAACCATCAACAGTGACCTGTCGTCGGCGAAATTTGGCAAGCTTCCAACCAGGCTAATTAATCGAATTAAAGCAGACTCGTTAACCTTTTTTCGGCTCCTGTTGCGTCGTTCGTTTAACAGGTCCCCGAACTCGATTCTTTTAAACCCTTTGTCTCGCGGTAGTGAAAACTCTGAACCCGACCGATCGTTGCAGCGATTTTTCTCACGAATCTTTCCTCGTTCTATCCCGGTCAAATCGTCAACGTTTCTACGGCTGTACAATAATACGATAAAAAGTTTAGTAGAATTGACCTCTGTTCTGACTCCATGTTACTCGCGTGCCGAGAAATTTTTGAATAGAAGGAATTTCAGCGTTCTATAAAAGTGTGATATTGTGGATCGATAACTATGTATAAACATCGCATTGCGAAGACAAAAAGCTGGAGTCTGCTTGAATTCAAGCAACGATTCACCCGTCGCGTCGGTAGACTGATTCTGGTTGATCGAAGCATAACAAAATTCTACCGACCGAACATACAGGGTGGGCCGGAAATCGTAGTACAACCGGATAGGGGTAGATTCTAAATGCAAAAATAAGTCGAAAAAAAGGAATAACATTTTTGCCTCGTTTTCGAAAAAACCGAGTTTAAAGTTCCGCCAGGTTCGCGTGCTTTAGTACTTTAGTACAGGCATGGGCGACGCACAGTGCGGCTGATAGCCGATCTAGCTGTTCAAAAGTCCCAAAGTGAAAATTAAACTTTGCGCACCAACGTTTGTGTAATTATATGTTTGAGAGCTCGAAACATAAGAAATATACAAAGGGACCTTGAGTATCACCGTTGAGGGACCGTCAGTATCAGAGGATTAGTGAAATTTTTGCTTTTAGTAGTGTTCTCTCAAACGTTGAGTAATAAAACCTTTCTCACCAGCTATGGAGTACATAAAGGAACGTAAGTATTATATTATATTATATTATATTACCATCCATTATTTTATTTAGTGGAGTAATTTCTTTGATAATTACAGTCCTTTTCAAACTTTAGAAATGTGTAACTTGCTGAGAACCTTTCATAACCTCAAAAACATGGTTGCTCATCCTTTGTGGATTATTTCGTTATTAGATTTTACCAGTTCCATATCCATATACGTCCATAATTTGACGATGAGGGATTTTTCAATTTCTATGTCAAAGAATATGTAATGACCGTAATGTCTAGTTTTTCTCTTTTTATAATTATATTTTCTTTTATAATAACAAAGTTATTAAGTTTTTGTAGTTAAATAAAGTTATGGGGGGATGATGGGGGGAGGCGTGAAAAACTGTACTTGTTGTGTCGCGTAAACAGAGTCATGGCCGCTTTGGTTTTTTGAATTTTGAACAGCTGGATCGGCGCGGCGGTCGGCCGCACTGTGGCTCGCGAAACAGATGTGGCTGCATATCTCCTTCTCTTGCGGAGAAGGTGAGAAGTGGCTGCTTCTCTCCCTCCCGAAGAGGAGTAGCAGCGACATCTGTTCCGCGAGCCAGCGTCGCCCAGGCCTGCTTTAGTATATGGAGGAAGTAGAATTGGTTGATCATGGTCAGACGATTCCTATGCAATACCACGCGTATTTGCCGCATTTTTAAACTCGGTTTTCTCGAAAATGAAGCTTCGGATAAAAGAATGTTATATCGAATCTTTTTCTTACTCTTTCATGTGGAATCACCCCCTGCCCGACTGTACTACGATGTCCGGCCCACCCTGTATAATTTCCGAAGGAAACCGCTTCTTTCGATTCCACCACCAGACGAAAAGCAAATGGAAGCGTCTCTAGAGACTAAAGGTGGGGTCCCCTAAGCGCGTTTGGACGCAGCGTTTTGCGATCCATACTCCATTCGTCGTAACATCCTGCTCTGTGTATAAGAGGACCCAGGATCGCAAAATGCTGCGTCCAGACGATGAGTAGAAGGAACTCTCGACGAAATCGAGACACTGTCGTCACAGCGGTCAAAATGAGCTAGCCACTGGCAAATGAGCGGGTCAAAACTATTTTCATTTTATTTATGAAACTAAATGGAGTATTTCGAGTAGCCATACAGATTTGATGAGAATCGAGTACAACGAAGTGGGAGACAATGCTTTACACCTGAGAAAGTTCACAAAGTGAATTTGCAGATTTTGTCCAGCTAGAGAGCCCATTTTGACCATTTGGTGTTCCATAGTAGCGTGCGGGTACCCGAGCCTCTAGTCAGGTCAAGATCGCGAAAGTTTGCAATGTACGGATACTCGAAAAGCTTAAAAATTCAAAAATTAGATTGGAAGATCATGAGAAAGCGTCATACTCGCGTGATCACAAATTTTTGAATCCTCAAACTTCGAGTACCGGAACATTGCAAGCTTCCGGGACTTGGACCCGAACCCGAACCCGAGTTAATTTTCCGATTCGACCCGAATACGAAATTTCGAGTACCTGCACACACTCTAGCGTTGAAAGCGTTGTAGCAAGCTTTCGGTACCGTGTTGCGCTCGACAGTCCCGTCTGGAGGCTAGGACCGGACACTTCCAGTCTGTGATCCTCTGTTTTCTATACGCGGTGCGCCGGTATCTTGGTCTCGTGACAAATCCCTCCGCGATTCGAGTGATCGGGGTCAGCGATTCGTCGGACAGCGGCGAGCCGTGATCGAGTATCGCGCGCGCACGAACCATCTCTGGGAAGAGAACGTTCGGAGAGGATTGATCGGTTGATTCACTCACTGGTGTCGGAGGTGTGCACGGGAGTGGTAGCCGGTGTGTTCGAGGGCTGGTGTTGCGTCGGCTGCGTTGGTATGCCAAGGGACGCGAGCAGCGGCCGGGACACTGCACCAGGGGTGGCTGTCGGTGGTGGCGGGCTCTCCTGGCCCACGAGCAGGCTCGCAGGCGGGAACCCGAAAAGCTGGGATCACTGGAGCCTCGGCCAATAGTTACCGGTCAGGTCCGGAGTTTGCGACGGGATCTGCACTGGCACCGAAACGCCCGCCGATATCACACCTGGAACAATCAAACGCATTTCCTCCGTGCGGTTAATCCGTAAAGTAGAAGGATCTTTATACAAAATAAACAATTTCTACGAGAATTGTAAATTCTTGGTTGGCAAGAAAATCATTTCGGTATTTTAAGGTGAAATAAAACCCCATTAACCCCTTGCCTTACGATTTAGTTTACGATTTCAGTGATATCAACTTTTTTTGTAGTTCGTAATTTCCTAAAAGTCGTGAAAATTTATATATATTGTATGCCATGTTCTCCAATAACTATCTATGAACAAACCAAAATAAAATTTCATCTCGGTTTAAAGAAAATTAATAACATACGTATTTATTAGAGTCTGTTCTGAATCTTTATCACGCGTCTGACACGATATTGTAAGGTTGTAAGGCAAGGGGATAACAAATTATAATAATCGTGAACAGAAATAAAAGAAGATTTGTTTAGATTAGTTTATAAAATTTATTATTTAGAAGTTGTTTTCGGAAACTCATTGAAATAATTATGAGATAGATGCCGGAGTTCTATAGGATAATAAATCCGGCATATCTTTATATTTTTGCAGTTTAGTAGACAAGCGATTGTTCTATTGAATTGGCAGTATGCGATTCCACACTTTGCGGGGAGAAGTTTCCATTTAAACAAATGCAAGCTAGGCAAGCTAGCCTAGTAATAGGGCCGAGAATGAATTTGTACACCTAATAGTATCGCACAGCATACACCGGCCCCTTTACATAATCTCGTACGATCGTTGTAAAAGGCATGTTCTTTCAGCGAGCGAACTTTCGCCGAACTGAATCGAGCTAATCCCCATTCATAACATTTTTACCGTCCATCGGCTATCCAACGATCAAGCTGGAATACATATTTAAGGTGCGCTTCGTGGAACAGAGGAGCGTATAAATCATGGTACAACGAGTGAGATCAAGCGGCGCGTTCTCCATGAAAACGATACACGCCAAGGGTCGGCGGGCGGGCACTTAGCAATGGAAACGACGACGGGACATCGCCGGTGGTGGTGATGGCAACGAGCGCGGTGAAAGTCCCCGGCGCTCATGCACGTAAAACGATTATGATGGATAAGTTGCGGCTCGTTCCGCACGTAAGAAGCGCGAGAAACGAGGAATAGAAGGGGGATGGAGTGGAGCAGGGGAAGAGAGAGAGAGAGAGAGAGAAAGAGAGGAGAGGACGGTAACGGAGGGAAAAGCGAAAGGAAGAGAGCGAGCGGAGCTAGGCGAACGGGGCGGAAAGACAAAAGGAATGCGGCGCGTGTTCCGCAGTATTCCACCATTCTACGGCGTTCCACTCCATTCCTGTAGGTACGCCGCGCACCCCCGTGTTTCCTCCCCTTTGGGTTCGCACGTTATTGAGCGCTCGCCCAGCCGAGGCGAGACCCAACCCATCCACATCCTCTGTTCGCCCCTGTATACCTTAAAGAGAGGAAGAGACTGTGGGACAGAGACGGCGAAAACAAGCCCAGCCACGGCGAAACAGAGACAGCTCGAGAAAGAAGGAACAGGGGTTGCAGGGTAGCAGGGAGGGACAAGGTACATGGTGTGGGTCGTCCCTCCACAGTTTTCGTTAAACGAGAGGGATCGAAGGGACGCGGAGCGGGATGGAGAACAGAAAGTTGAGGAAGAAAGAAGCTCGAGAGAGCCCCGCGCGCTCGACAGAGAAAGTGCGGATCGGAGAAAATGGAAAATTCACCGGCTACGTCTGCGGTCGGAGGGGACGGAGGAGAACCACCGAACATCCCATTCTTCGATTCAACCCTCCCCCTGCCCCGGCGCGGCGCGGCGGCGCCAAGCGAGATTTGTTTTAAAATCCTTTGACAATTCCGTGGACGAACGACCCACGTGCCGCGCGACAATCTCTCGGCCACCCTCAAACTTTTCGCTAGATCCGAACCGACCTACCCTGCCACCTTCCTGTCACACGTCGCGGCGCGGGGAACGGCTATATGTATAGATTACATGCAAAGAGGTTTCCGGGTAATCCGCGACGGTTTATTTCATTCTCGGCACTGCTCTGGTTACGGCGCGAGAAGAACCGAGCCTGCTAAAGAATTTCGAGGAGCGTTTCGTCTAGCTTCGCAGACGGAGCGAACACTGCGCTGGTACGATCACGGAATGTTTATCAAGCCATTTGCATCGTTTGCGCGCTTATACTTTCTTGGTCACTATCACCAGGACATGTACAGGGTGTTCAGAGATTTACTAACCACCGGTTTTCTTGTAAACGGCAAGTACTGGTGCTGTTACTTTTCCGAAGCTTCGACTCTTCGAAAATTCGAAGGATTCGAAGGGTATGAAGTTTCAATTTAATCAATCTTTTAGCTGTCGTGGCGTATTTTTTTCGCAATGCAGGAGTGTCTGTAATTGTATCAAATATAACTTGGCAACAAAATTTCGAAACTCAAAAATTCGATTCTCATGACCTTCGAAGTTTCAGAAATCGAAGCTCTGAAATTTGAACATTCAAAACCTGCTACCTTCGAAGGAAAGTAACAGCCCTAGTAAGTACTAGAAAAATAATGTTACAGGAAAAAGTTTTTCTGTTTCCTATAAACCATATAATAGTCCACGTCCATTTTTTCACATCTCCAATATTTTTCGAGAAACGTCAGTGACCTTTAGTTCTTGAAATGCAATGAAAGCTGTATATATTTTTATACTGTATTTATTAATATTTTTTCCTAATACCTACCGTTTACGAGAAAAACGCTGGCTAGTAAGTCTCTGAACATGTTCGTTATTTTAAACACGCAAAACCCGAATAAGAATTGAAACGAGTCGCGTGTCGCTTTCAAGCTTCCTACAAAATGTTTCTACCATGCGTGAGAAACGAAAAATTATCTGATTACGTGTTTATCCTGCGTATTCTCGCAATTTGTCAGCAACATTTTAGATGATATTTACCTGAATCAATTTACCATTGTTATTAATTAATTAAAACAAGATCACCGAAAGTAGGTCAGTTGGTATAATGAATTTCATCCCCTCAACGAAAGGGACGAACGAGAACGTTGTTACAAAGGTACGGCGAATTTATTTGCGATTTTCCGCGTCGATCCTGAATACCGAGCGCGTTCACTGCCGAAACAAACTTTCTTGCGGCCATTATACGTATTTCCGCGGGTGCTGTTTGCTGCGATAACTAGTTTTCGCGATGACGCGCGCTGTTTTCCTTTTTCACCGTCTGACCGCAATTGCGCGGCCCGAATCCTCGAGTGTGTGTAATCAGGCGGATGTTTCAATGGTACAGAATAAGTACGTTTCAGCGGGAACAGCCTGTTCTCTACAGACGGGCACGCGTAGCGTTGGCCAACGCGAACACGCGATACCAATCGTGGCATTTTCCGCTTTTTGTATCCATTATTTAGACATTTTAGACCGAGTAGCTACCTCAAAAGGAAAAGATTCTCTCGAAAATTCCGCACAAGCGTCACGCTCCAACAATTACTTTACAGTGTCGGAGAAAATAATATCTGATTGTAAGATCTTTTAAGTATGTGTTCTTAATAAATTGCTTTTGTTCAATGATCTGTGGGTTGCTTGGTTTAAGATCTTCTACCACAGTATTATCAATATTTCAAATCTCCCACACTACTCTTCTTTTTGTCAGAGTGCACTGCAAGTGTGTGAAAAATCGTGCGTCGCGTTCGAGGGAACACCCTGTATATTGATAGTAATCATAATACGGGATGTCTAAAGTGTAAATTTCCTACCTATCAAGGTACAAAATATATAAACATATAAAATGTCTTATTGTTTTGACAGCATTGTATCTTTCTGTATCTTTCTGCTCCTTTCACCGGTCAAGGGTCAGAAGCCCGTGCAGGAAGCATTAAATTTGTGATTATCATAGAACCAAATAAAAGAAAATTGGACATAATCCTGCAACGATGAAACTATCAGCTTATGGTCCGGCTGTCGACCATAAAGACGCGGTTAACGAGCCAAGAAACAGCTTTCACTCGGGTAAATCGGTTCCAATTGGCACGATTCTTTGAGACGACTCTAGATATAGAAGATAATGCCTGTTTCGCGCTACGCGGTCTTCGATTAAATGGAATTTTCACATGTCCACAAACTTTTTCTATTTATTTTAATCTGCAGATGTTAAAATACGATGTATCGCAATATACAACTGAAAAAATTAGGCTATACCTTATTGTAATACATATTTCCGCTCAGTTTAGTTAGATTTTCGATTTGTTCTTTCTCGAAAAAATTGGCTTCAAAATACTCCGGCATTTTAGCTCACTCTGTACTTTGATTTTTCCACATTCTTTTGCAAATCATGAAAGTAATAATGTAGACGTTTAGACGGTCTCGACCATACACATTAAAGCGTTTCTCTTCGGAAAGAATCATTTTTTTCCATTCTTTGGATTTCGTGATTTTTACTAGAAATTCCTGGGGCGTTAGTTTATTTCATAACCTAATCGGAATCTAACAAAACTGATCACTCGTCTGGGAAGAGAGTAGTCGGTAGCTTGTTCCCAATGGAAAACGGCTGTACAATCTCAGTCCGTTGTAACTAGAGATTTCGCGTGTATTTCATTTACACGTTGAAAACCATGATTTCTAGTCGCAACCTACGACCTTGATTAACGCGTACTGCAGCGGGGAGCAGGCTAACTGGGTGCTGATAGACGGCTTTGAAGATTCAGCAGGAACAAACAAACAATCCTTAAGCGTAAACTCACCAGTCGCGGTCGAGGTCGTCGGCTGGTAGGGCGCACCGCCTGGTCCTGCAGGCTGTCCACCGGGTGTGGTGGGAGTTCCACCATGAGAGGTCGGGATACCACGATGGGGTTGCGAGTGCGCAGCAGTGCTGTGTGCGTGGGAGTAAGACTGCGTCAACGAGTGGAGAGGCTCGTGGAACACGTACGCTGGATATCCCTCGGCGCGTTGCTGAAGACAGCTTCCACCCATTGACCCGCCCAAGCTGCTTGACATCGAGCTGCGAGGAGAAAACGGATCCGCGTCAGGAAACGGTAACCGGAGAGGGCCAATCTCTGCCGATTTCAAAGAGATTCCAGAAGGGCCTTTCGCGAAACGCGACTTGTCCACTCTTAAGTGTCCAATAACCGACTTCCACGGCAGACCTTTCGCTCGAGATCTTTCGTTCTTAGTAATTATCTTGCACTATAAGGGCTTTGCCAGGACTCCAATGTCCCGTGTCTAAGACCCGAGGGTCTCTTTTAACCTGCATCGTAATCTTTCGTTCGGGCACCTCCCTACTTTCAGTCTTGAAAACTGCGAATTAAATTGAAAGGGTCTCTTCGATTTTTGCAGATGTTACGACGAAAGTTCTCAAAGTCCTGATTGCTTATCGAAGTACTCTTCGTTTTCAATACGTTGACTGCCGAATAATCTTCCCGCAAGAATCCCAAAAAATCAAATTAATTTAATCATTGTGATCAAAATTGCAGAGTTAAAGCTTATCACAGGTATTACTTTTAAACTCTTCTAGATCGTGCAAATCCGGAAGACGTTCGGTTCAAGCAACTGCATTATGTACAAAATTAATTTTTATAGATACACGGAGAATTGTGTCATCAAATTGTATTGATTAGAACATGATTAGACTTACGAAAGCCATATTTCAAATTTTCATTATAGGCACAGATAACAAAATTTAACAAACTTGACTTTCTCTTAATTTTTTTATATGCATATTACCTAGTAAATTAATTCTTCAAACAATTCAAAGAGACTCAAATGGTTTTACCGAATTTTAAAATATTTTTGAAAATATTTTTGTCCACTGTATAATCCGCAGAGTTGGTACGAGGTACAGACGTCGTCCCCGCGAGGGGTTAATACGGGAAACCGCGGTCTAATAATAATGCGACCCGATGCAGGGCAAAGAGAGCAAAATGGAAGAAAACGCGTATAGCGGGGCACGAGGGTAAAATGGCGGTAGTGGTGTGAAGGTCGAAGTTCAGCAACGATTGCGATGTTGGGCTGTAAAAGGAAGATTAAGTGAATATAAAGCGGTTACCTGTAAGTGTCAGGCATTGTGGCGATCGGCTGCGGTATCGACGAGTACATGGCGTTGAATCCGGCGTTTAAGGGTAACCGTGGTGTGGCAGGGGTTGCTGCCGGTGGTGCTGTGCTGCCGCTACCCCCGCTGCTGCCACCGCCGACTACCTGATCGACGGCTGCTCTCCTTTGGTTCCGTAATTTCTCCTCTCGACGCCACTTCGCCCTGCGATTACTGAACCACACCTGCAACCGACGCAATGACGGTGCTTTTGTCACGATAAGGGCGTCACTTCGCGCGATGTATTCGCATTATCCGCACCTATCCATCCTCGCTCTCTCGCCCGTTCATTCTTCTTTCTACTCGTGCACTCGTACTTTCATTCCTCACCTCCGTTCCCCCTCTCTCCACACACAGCTTTCCCACCCATTCTCTCTTTCTCACCATCCACCGCGCCTCTCCGCGCCTCTCCGCGCCTCTCCGTTCCTCTCCCACCGTCTTCCTCGTTCGTTCGCTGTCTCCTCACCCTGTCCTCCCCTTCGTCCCTCTTCAACCCCCCTCCCGCCGCCGCCGCCGCCTCTCTCTTCCCACTATACCCATACAACAGCGTGAAATTTAGATACTTTTTTTCCTATCCGCGGAGGATACGCCGCGCCGTCGCGTCGAGTTTGCTCGAGACTCCCTCGCAGTTTGTTAATTGTGATTGAGCAGTTGTCGGAACGGGAAATTGAGTTACTATCGCTGTATTGCCGTCGCTCTTCGCTCGTACACACTTCCTTTTTGTTTCTTTGTTTTTTAAAGCGTGCACGCTCCGCGCGAATCTGCAGACGGCAACTTGAATTGATTCGCAACGGGATTGTCGAACGTGTCCTTTGGCACTCGATCAACCATAAATTTTCCTGCTTTTTTCCTGCTGTGTTCTTCGTGGAGAATGAAGCGCGGATACTCGTCAATGCGAATATCAATTTATTCTGAGACATTAACCCTGTCGTTTTCCTCGATTATCTTGTACATTCCGGATCGCAACGGATCCAACAAACGAGAAACCTTAGAAGTGGCGTCATTCCGCGTCGTAGAAAGCTGGAGACCACGGCAGGATTAATTTTCTAATAAAGTTTTTCTCAAAAATAACATCTTGACTCGATTTGAGGGGAAAAACTACCCTTTCTCTGCCAATACCGAAGTAGTCACGTGACATTCTGACATATGGACGACAGCGACGAAACGCGTCACGTGACCTGGCCACGGCGAAAGCGTGGGAGTATGGCGACGTAGAAGAGTGGGGAGCCAAGTCTTAGTCTCTCTACAATTCTATGGTATTTCATTAACACATTTTATATAAAAAAGTTATTCTGTTTTAAAGGGCGTTCGAATACTTTCGTGGCTCGCTGTATATGTATGTATTACATTTATTTACTGCGCCAACTCAGTCTGGTATTGCATGACTCTCCCCTATACAATAATTACGAATTACGACGCGATCATAGAGAAATAGAAAATTGTGCAATCTCCAGGGTTAACAATCGCGATTAGTTTCTATCTAGAGGAATTAGCGAGGGACGTTTCTCGCCCGGACACTCAGGCTGATGCGGTGTGCTATAATAACTGGCAACCTCGAGCAGCAAATCGGAGCTTAAGTTCTTTGTCGCGCTTCCTCGGATTTCCTGATTTCGAAGATACCTCGTCGCGATAAGAGGATTCTCTCTCCCTTCGATATGTCGATTTCCCCCGAATCTCCAAGCACTGTCGGCACAAACTCCAGATTACATTGTAATTTTTCCCCACCCTGTGCGTCCCTGCTCTCCAAGACAGAGTCGCCAGAACAGGGGAATTGACTCGAATTTAGGGGAATACGGCTACCCTCTCTCCGCTGGTATCGCCTTCTCTCCGCAGTCACGTGACCCATTGCGACCAGAGATGGCGTGATCACAGTGATTCGTGATTTTCGTGATCGTTGCTGATTGGTGGAGAGCAAAACTGTTCTTCGTGCAAGTCACAGAGACGTAACCTGTATGTTTTATATTAACGACATCGAAACAAAGTTGCGAGTTGCCTCACGTTTTTATAAAATTTATTAGGTTTGTAAGATGTTTCTCAAATTATTATCTGCGTCTCCTATAATTGTTAAATAATACATTGGTACTTTGTAAAACTTTATAAATGGAATGTACGTACGTACAATATATAAAAAGAAATTGTCTGCACTTTTATATTATTTACGAAAATATTGGGTTGGAACGGAAGTTCGTGGCATTTGTAAATTAAGATAGAAAGCTAAAATTCAGATATTTATTCATAGATTTATTCAATAACATATTTTCTCATGTTATTGAATAAACATTGAAAAAATATTGAATAAATACCTTAATTTTATCTTCGAATCTTAATTTGAAAATGCTAGGAATTTTCTTCCTAGAAAGTGAACTTTCAATTCATGCGCGGGAGGCGTGCTTCTACGTATACATATGTACATGCATAATAGTCGACAATTGCTACGTTGGCCATTTCGCTCGTAAACAACGACGAACTGTCGTGCGATAATGAGAGCAACGATAGAAAAATTCGATAACCAACAATGCCCGCAACTTTTTTAATTACCGTGCACCGAGAAACGACGACCGGTAACAATGCGCGAGGGAATCGCAGTCGGCACGAGCGCAGCGGCATTATTTCCCCTCGATTTTACCTCGAATGTCTGTGCATTCAGTCCCCAATCATTTCGCGCATTAATACGATACTCGATAAAAGGACGCGTTTCTTTTTCGATGAAACACGCTATTACCGTCAAATTTTAGTCAATCTGTCTTCTAAGTTTATTCCACCAATAAATGGGAGCACGATCGCCGATGAAAGGTGGAGAACAGATTCGTGCAAATGCGTGAAGAAGAATACTGCTTAATATGTAACATATGCGTAATACATATTTTTTTGGACAATTACGTTTTTTTCTTTCAATAAAATGCCAGCGAAGCATGTCTGTTCCACTTGTTTAGATTCTTAAATGTGAATAGACATTGTATCAGGAAATTTCTTCATCTAGTTAACGTTTATAGTAACCTAGCAAATTAAAATTGTGCATTTACGCGGCAATGATATGGATAACATTATTAGATATACAGGGAAAAATACTTCAATTATTTTTCCGTCTGTATATCCTTCCTTTTTAAACTCTGCCTTTTTATTATTAAAACTTCCATTAAAAACTCGTCGTTAACATTGCCTCTACTTGGGCACTAGATCCCAGTTATCCTGTCTAATTCGTTTCTCCGTAGAAAAAGAATAGACGGGTGACAAAATCGTCTTAAAGTACGTTGTCGTTTAGATGTAGATACTTATAATTTATAAATATAAAGATATAAAATAATTCTGAATAAATATAATTAAGAATAATAGCAAGGTGATAGAACGAACGTGATAACTCCTTCCTTTTCCGGTTTTCAATAACTTGGGATATTTTCCGAATATTTTGTATAATTGACACAGATCTGCAAAATGTATTTTGAACTTCTAGTATTTTCTCTGTAATTCCGACCAATTGGCATTTTCGCAAAATTTTTTTTCACGTCTTGTAGTAAACTAGTTGTTCCAACTTCTCAAAATAATCGAAGCGGTATGTTAAAAACGTGATCGTCCTGTGATTCCGAAGTATCGGAATATTACTGTGATTCACTGTGTACATTGTGTCAGTGATATTTAATGCGAGGAGTGCAAAGAAGAGGGACTAAAGATTTAGGACGCGGGGCTGTAGTCGATCAAGGAAATTCGAGATTATTTTATGGCGGCGTCGGGGCAACTTGATCTTGAACAGCGCACACCCGACGGCCTTCAAATCGAATCAAAAAATAAATTTCATCTCGCCGGCGACGTGGCAAATCGCGTTCTAGCACCCCCACCGGCGAATATCCACCATTCGCCTGCAGCAAGCTCCTTTCGCCCAATACCGTCGTTCCTCGTAAACTCGTCCTACCGCGTCCCCGAAAACTCGTTTGAATCGATCCATTCGGAATTCCACGAACCGGCTACACGCCCGTCCCTCTACGCCGGACGTACCTTCTACTTTGATTGGCAATGTTTAGAAGATGGCGTGGCACGCGAATTTTAAGAAGATCCCACGGAACTTCTGCGACCAGCCTCGAACTCGTGGAACGCACGCCTTCAACTTCAAGCGGAACCAAGTTTTCTAATTTTCTTACGTTTCACGTTCCGACTATCGATTCCGTCGTTCCGGAATTTAAAGATGAAATAATTGGGATTTTGCGGCGGCCACCGGGTCTTCCAGTTTGAATGATCGAACCTCTTCATGGCGCCTCTTGTTCTTAACCATAAGTATGGTTTCAGGAGTTTAGAATTTCGAACAGAACGTTTCAGAATTTAAAGAAGACTTGGTAGAAAAAGCAGGATATTTGTTCCCGCGATCAAGCGAAGCCAACCGATTTCTTTATCCGTGATTCGCGTCTTCTCTAACAGTTTGATTAAAGATTACTCGAGCTCTGTGAACTACGTAAATGTACTTCACCTCTGTCGGAAGACATTTGAGTTCGTTACCACTGTTGAGAAGCTTTTCATTTCGATCTTAATTCAACGAATACAACTCCTTCGTGCAAACTACACCGTTCATACCTAATTGATAGGTTAGCCTGCTAAACAGCGAAGAAAAACGGAATCTTTTACAGCGTCATAAAACAAATTGCAGTGTCCCTAGGTCTAAAAGAAATTCCCGGAACTTTAGAAATGATTTGGTGGGTTCGTTAGCCAGGACGAAGCGTGTCGGGTTGAAAGCAGGAGCGTCGCGTTGTCGTCCCAGGAACGTTAATGTTCGGCATATTGGGAGCAGATCGGCCATCGCGCACATGGTTGATTCGTCCATTGCCATAGATGATAATCGGGCCGGCGTTGTTGCGCGGCGTGGCGAAACTCGTGCGAGAGTATTCAAGGTATAGGTGGAAAAGCGAGGAACAACCAATCAGAGGGCAACCTCCCTGGGGACGCGACGTTGCCATGGTTGCGTTCGAACCCTCTTAGGCCGTCTGCTGGATCCCTCACGGCTCGGTCGGGATATGTCGGTTCTGTGGCGTTTCGTAGCATGCCGCGGTGGTGAAGTCCGCGCCACGCTATGCCACGCCATGCCACGCCACGCCGCGCCATGTCCTGCCATGCCGCGCTTCGCTTCGTTCGCTTCGTTTTCGCCCATTGCTCCTGCGTCCGTCTACCCGTTCGTTCTCGTTCCTCCTTGGTTCGTTGTTCGTTAATCGGACGACGAACGGGTCCGGCGGTGGAATCATTCCTTTCACCCCTTTCACGCTCTTTTTCTCTTTCTATTCGTCTCCCCTCTCCCTTACCCTCTTTTTTTCCTCCTCTCGCTCGAGCTTTCTCTTGTTTCCCCTCTCTTTCTATTCTCCTCTTTCTCTCTCTCTCACTCTCTCCGTTTCTCCCCATTTCCCTCCTCCCTGCCTCCCCGTTTCTCTTGCGCGCACTTCGGCGTCTCTCTTCTTCCTTCGTCTCTCGCACCGGCACTCCCGGTTTCCTGCACTTAGCAAGATCAATACCAGCCAACGAGGCTTGAAAACATGCGTCAACATGGTCTTGCACTGTTTGTATGTCCACATAACGCTCACCGCCCGGTTACTACCACCGACGCGAAAGCCCGCCGGCCACTTCACCACCCCCTATCCTCGAACCAGGTGAGGGAGGCCGGTCGGATAGCAAGAGGGTCCAACAGGGTGAGCCAGCGGCACCGCGCGGCCAAACATTGTTCGATAAGGCTGCGTACATATTAGCTCATATAACCGTACCGTCACCCCCACGACTCGAGCAATCATGTTATATTAATTAATTGCGATACACCGAGCGCAAGTCGCTTGAACGCGATGCTAGACACGGCCGCGACCAAACGACGAACACCATGCGAAGGAATGGCGGCCCGGTAACTTTGGTTCCTTTTTACGACTGTTCCCGAGACATCGGTGAACAGCAGGTGGAACAAATGTTTACGTTGCTCATCGAACTTTTGGAGCACTTTCCGTTTTCGAGAAACTACAATTCTACGAAGAACGTGTTGATACAGCTAGCCTTTAATTATTTCGCTGGTTACAGTATTAGGTTGTTGTGCACGTGAACTGTCCGATTTTTAAGAGTAACGTTAAACTAACTTGACCTCGCTAATGAATATACCTGTGGTTGTAAAGAAGAACGCCGCATGCCACATACTTTCACTTCCGAGATATTGTCGTTTAAAATTTTAGCGCACTACTGTGCAAAAGAAAGAAGCACCAAGTACAGTTATACGATATAATGACAAACAATATTCTTTATGTAGAAATTGTATTGTACAATGATTGATTCATTACATTTAAAGTATTAGATAATCCGCAATAATATCCTCAATAAAATCCGCGGAATCTTTTTTCAAAAGTTACTGTGTTCTTATTTGATTTTTTAATTCGAGTCTCATCACTACGGAGTGAAAAACTGAACGATTGCTCAAATTATGTGTCAATGTGAATACAATTTGGATTTGCGTAACATCATGCTGCACAATAATTGTTGCGCAACATGCTTGATCGTGAATAGGCCCCTTTAGAGTCAGCACGACATTCCGATATCAGGGTTAAAAAGTTGATTATACATACTTCTTGGATGATAGGTGCGGGCTGGCGTGGCACTTGACGTGTTAATGTTTATCTCAGTCGTTCGAGAGATCGCCGAAAAAGAAAGTTGGACCGTGAAACGACTAAGAAACAAGTCGTTAACGACAGTTAACATTAATTGGGAGCTGTCTTTGTAAGGCACGGTATAATAAAAAAAAATCTAAGCTTCTCCTTTCTGCCCGTATCACATCCTTCAAAAGCGAAGTCCGTCTTAATCAAGCCAAGGATGCATCAAAACCTCGCCGCGGAAATTAAGTCGCGCAAAGAAGCAGCGGATAAAGAGAAAGAAAGAGAGAGAGAGACCAAGAAGATAAAATCCCGAGGTAACCCGCGGATATCGTCGGTGGTGTTTAATATCCCGGGTGCAGCATGGCGCGCGTTTAGGACGTTTAATGAAAGGGCGTCGTTGTCGCGCGCGCTCGCTTCGCCAGTAGCCCTCCTCGAGAGATAAAGAAGAGGCGGTGGAGAAGACGTCGCGGAAAATGGAGAAAGACCATCGCGGGGGTTGGGAGGGCTCGGCACCGTGGAAGGAAAGGAAGGAGATGAAGCGAAAGAAAAAAAGAAAGACCGGTGGCGCGGAGGGTAGCGCAGGGACGGCGCGGCGGCGGGTGGCCCGGGGGAGAGAAAGGGGTGTGGGTGGAGCGAACGAGAAAGAGGAAGCACACGCCGCATTCGCACATTCACACTCACCTGGATACGTGCCTCAGGCAATCCAATCTTCTCGGCGAGACGCTCCCGTGCAAACACGTCCGGGTAATGTGTCCGCTCGAATTCTAAAACGAAACCAGTTTGCAACAAGTGCTCGTTATTAAACGTGCCTCCTTCCCGCGAATCTGTTCGCGACACACGATCTCGCTCTTTCCACGCAGTCTCTCTATTCTACGCGCGCACGCACGCATACCACTGTCCCCTCCCTGCGTGTATGTATTATTAATCGCGCATAATTTCGAATCACTACGAGACAGGATTAAATGGATAATTATCGACGATACTTGAAAGCCCCGGACCGACTTGAATGGCCGTGGATCCAATTAAATCTGTTATAAAGCGCGCTCGCGTTTCAAATGCTTGAGAAAACTCGATATCCGTGGAAAGCAGTAATTTACTTGTACGAGAACGCGCTAGATCGACCGATATTTATGCCGTAACTGTAACCCCCGCGGAATGGAATCCATTTTACTCCGGGAATGAAAGTTTATTGCGTCAAGATGGCTTGTGTCGTCTGCGCGTGTGGTGATTCGAACGAGACACGGATAAACGTGCCAACGAATCGATGATCGAATATGCGTAGAGAAGCGTGTACAATTATTCCTCTCAATGTTTGTATACTTTATTGCGTTATTTCACTGTATTATTTTAACGTATTTAGAGATACAAAAAGATATTCGTGCGAATACTCAAAGTTTCATATTTAATTATCTAGTCAAAACTTTCATACACGATATAGAGTTAAATAACTGTACAGAATTTTTAGCGAGACGAATCAATCACTAAATACAAAAGATTACACATATGCAATGTAACGTTCAATTTCTAACCTTTCTCGAGGCTGTCGATTTGTTCGTTCGAGAAGGACGTCCGGTTGCGCTGCAACTTCCGTTTTAGCCTCAATCGTACCTGCGAGTCTTCGTCGCCGGAAGAATTGTGTTCCGAATTGCCATCCGACGTCGTTTCCTGCTGATGCGACAATAACGAGCCCGTATCTGAAAACAAATTTAAATAATCTTGAATCACTCCACTTGTTCGATTCTCCGTTTCTATGCGTCTACAGAATGCGTTACCGTCTTTAATACCAGAGTCGCCAAATGAGGGGAGGAAGCACAAATTAAGGAGAAAAAGTTACCCTCTCTCTCTCGCTCTTTGCCGGATAGTACCGGACATATGCACGACAGGGACGAAACGCGTCACGTGATCGGGTTGCGGCGGAAGCGTGGGGGAACAGCGTCGTAGAAGGGGAAGCTAGAGTGAGGACACAAGTCCTAATTTGGCGACACTGGACACTGGACACGGGACCAGCCAGTGCCGCCAGTTTCCACTCCTCCTTTTCCCCTTTCACTAAGTCACCAGGATGCGAACGCGAAGAGAATTTGGGCCTATTTCGCAGCATTCGAACGTTACGCCGGCCCGGCCGTGTCCAGAAAATCGATCGAATTACGAGCCGTCTAGTCCACGGTATCGTTCCAGTGATTTGGCGACGAGCGAGGCGCGACCTAACTCCTCAGGATTCCTCGACACTGAAATGTTCAGGGTGGCCTGGCCTAGGTTCGTGTTGGTGCATAGTCCTCGCGGTTCGTGTTGGTGCGTAGATACGGCAGGAGAAGGACGAAAAAGAGAATGAAAGGGAGATATAGAAAAAGAGAGACAAGGGAAAAGAGAAAGATGAGAGAGGGGGGTGGAGAAAGGGAGAGTCGCGGTGGCCGTCGTCAGTTCCCGGTGAGCCGCGATTACTTTCCGCCTCCGCGCACCGAACCCTCGCCTGTTTCCATCCCTCCCGATACCTTCCTGCCATTTCCCTTTCCCTCTGTCCGTGTCCGTCCCTCCGTACTCTACGCGTACCTATATATTCGCCCTTACGGTATATATGTATGTATTCTCTATGTGTACCTATACATCGTCCGCTCGTCAGCTGCTCGCTTTCTCGTTCGCTCATCTCTCGCGCATCCCACACCCTCCTCCTCCTCAACTCTACGAAATCTCTCGCTCAACCCCTCCCTCTTCCTCTCCCTCCTTCTCTCGCTCTCGCTCTCTTTCTCTTTCTCTCTCCAGCCTCGGTGCCCTTCTGCGGATTCGAAATACCGTCACCCTCAAACATATACTACCCGCCGGCACCGTTTCGTCCCTCACGGCCGAAACCATCCCTCGGAATATCTCCTCCTCCTCCTCCGCCCTCTTTTCTCTCCTCGCGAACACCCCCACTGGCACGTAACGACCGACGATTTCGGGCTGGTCCGCTCCAGGCCTGCCGATCGTTGGCTTTAATTTTCTAGGTGACAACGCATCGCCGCGCAGCCAAGAAATGGTATCCGCACGCCTCGACGGCGTCGTTTCCGTCGACGAGCCGGCCCGAACGGTTTTCGAAAACCGACACCGGCTGTTTGTTAACACCTTGCCGCGTAGCGGCGGCGGTATTCGACAACCAGCTCTTCTTCGAATTCGTTTTTTACCCTCCACAGGTAGGAGAGGCCGGGGTCGAAAGTGACAATTTTACTTTGGATTAGCCAATAACTATTACTAGACTGCGGATCTTTATGCATTTACAGCAAAATTGAGTAGATGAAATTCGAAAGTGTTAAAAATTAGAGGTGTCAATGTATGATTTCTCTTCTAGGAAAATAATTAAGGGAAGAAACAACATTCGGTTTAGGTTTTGCTTTTGCAATCGATGCAGACAATTTTTATTTTGCAAGTCTACTATCATGGAAAATAAGATCATAATTTATTCCACTTTCTTGAAATCCGTCTAGAAAAATTGCAAATTGCATAAACATCTGTAATCTAGTGATCAGCTTAGATTATTCCACTGTTAGTAGCTCGATCGGAAATTTTTTAAGCTAAAATAACACGGTTCTAGAAGAGCTTTAAAATTATTGTTGTCAAGGTAACCTTGAGTTTTTTATAGATAAATCTACGATTCTTTTACGCTCTTCTTTTTGAGGCTACTGAGACGAATTCAGCGGCAAGCATCATAACAGATAGTTTTTCCGTTCACGCTAGTGTATTCAATTAAGGTAAATGATATTCTCTAAATGTTTCTTTAGTTTAGATGAAGAGTAAATAACTTCAATGGTGCTGGACAAATTCGTCTCAGTATTTCCTAAAAGTTGGGTGTAGGAAAATTGTGGGTTTACCTGTAAAAAACTGGAGGTGACCTTGATCGTTCTAGAAAAAAAGGATTGACAACAAGTTTGGTATAACTACCTTTTGGTATCAAACCACTAACAGCAGAATAATCTAAGCTGATCACGCTGCGTGGTCCACCCTCTATAATAATCAAAACACCCATTCGTGTGTTTCCCTCTGAAAGATTCAAGTTCGTCGTCCATGAAATAGGCATCATCCACATTAGTCGCATCGGTTGCCAAGAAAAGATTTCACCGGAGGTAGAATATTACAGTATGTATCTACAAAAAGGAACGATTTTCTGGAACGTGTCGGCGAATCGTAGTTTATCATTCGTGAGCTCCATTAAAAGAATTGTTGCCGTTCGTGGGCGCGTACTCGAGGGGCCCCATTCGCTTTCACGCGTTCGAGGAGCTATAGACTCAGACAAACGCTATAGAGGAATCCGGTTTCAATAGTTGATCCACTTCTTCTCGTGCAGCGACGGCACCGGCGACGGCACAATGCTCGAAAGAAGGTAGAAGTCAAGGGAGCACCCTCGAGGTATTATAATCTGTCCGTACGCGCGTCATTCTCGCCGCGTTCTTACACTAGACTTCAGCGAAACCACGGCATTGTGACGGTTTAATTCTACCACGGTGTGCAACCATTCGACCCCAGCCAGTTTATAGCCGAAGAAAGGAATACCTGGCGGACCTGGTTCGAAACGTCTCTTCTAATAGGATCACGTTAACTGGTCGGGCTGCGGTCCAGATCCTGCCTTGAAATTGCTACGCGGATGACAATTCCGTACGTGACCGCGGTCGATAAGCAGATTACGAAAATTATGGCAGACGGACGTAGGCGAGGTTATTTTCGTGAATGGCAGCTTCTGAATCAATAGGATTTTCATCACGAGAAGGTACTAGATTGTCGACCCATTGTAAAATACTACCATGGACGCAGTCTTCGGAGTTAACGCGATCGAGGGTGCGCATACATCGCCCCCCCCCTTTAGAACATCGACATGATCGATGCAGGATCTGTTCAATCTCGCTTAACCTTACTTACAGGGTCTTCCTAGCGTCTTCCTCGAATCTTTTTCGTGCAGGGTGAACATTATCAAGCGTTACAGACGAATATCTCCAAAAATATTGATTATACGCAACAGTGTTTCAGATGAAAGTTGTTCAATAATGAAGGGAACATCGTATGGTAGGACTTTTATTTTTCCCGGTGCACACTCCAAGGTGAGGTGAAGGTCAACTTTCACCTCACTGTATCTTTAATGTTCACCCTGTATCTTTTCATAGTCTAACTTCTTGAAAATATAATCACAAAAGGATTTAATCATATTCAAGAAGCTAACGAAGTTACAAGGATTACGATTTATTAGGTTCCATTCAATTTAAAACAGTACTTGAAACTTTAAACGCGTCTTTCTCGAAACTGCATGTTTTAAACTGGCACAGACGATTTCTCAGAAACTAGCCATCCGACTCGTATGAAATTTGGCAGATGTGTTCATTACACGTTCTATTTTCGGCACTACCACCGTTATTGAAATATTTGCAAAATTATAGTTTTGACACATAAAAACTGGCGTCTTTTTCTTTTTTTAGATTAGAAACATTACTGTACAAGGTAACTGGGATAAGAATATCGCGCAAGCCACAAGATTTACAGGACTGAAACTTACCGCTTCGTTTGAGCAACGAGTCGTCGCGACCATGAAGTTGGCTGCCGGGCAGCAGAGACTGGCCAGAGCCAGGGGTTGCCGCTGTTGGAATTCCGGTGGCCAAAGGATGATGAGAGGGCGTAGCCGAATACCAGGCCGGTGGCCAACCTGCAGCCTGGCCATTGAACATCCGAAGCTTATCGTAGACACTCTCGGCACCCTGGTGTGCCTGCACCGCTGCCGCCTGTTGCTCTTTCTGCGAGGCCAGGTTCCTCAGCACCCTGTTGATGGACGATACCTGAGGACAGGGGAACGACCAGCATGATGAATGAATGTTAAATAGACTGCATTATTACAGTGTCGAGAAACTTTTACGCTTCCGACGATAACGTCCGATTGCGTCGATCATTAATCTTCAGCAGACCGTCGAAACGAAGATTTTACATGACTGCCAGCTACCCAGAACCTGCGAGATACCGCAGCGGTGAAACAGATATCATTCGGGAATGGAAACCCCTATTGTTGTATAAAAATTCAGTGATTATTAGACTGTGGATTTTACGCATTTATATCCAAAATGAGTGGATGCAATTTCAAGCAGGAGGTAGATTAAAAGAATTCTACTGCTTCACTGTATTCGTTCCACGTTATCAACATTATTAAAGGGAGAAAGGAATTTCTGATTGGCTCCAGTTTGTTGCTATCGATACATACAATGTTTATTTTTTATAGGAATCCACAGTCTATACCTTGTCCATCAAGACGAGCCTATAATTCATCAAAATTCAAGAAAATATGTTACCGCTTCACACAGCGATCGCTGAATCGAATCTCGCGAATTCCAAACATTACGCCCGCTTAATTAAGAACAGAAGAGCGATGTGAAACGATCAATCGCGGATACGGCGCGGCGGTTCTTTGAAAAGTTCCGTGGATTCTTTGGCCACCGGCTGACAATCGTTTCTATCGTTACATCGGTTTGTCTCTGGCTCGCCAGACCCGACCACCGAGAGCTTCTTCCTTTCTTTCTCTTCCGACGTTCGCGTTCACCGGGAAAGAGAAAGAGAAAGAGAGAGAGAAAGAGAGAGAGAGAGTACCAGATGAAAGGACACCGCCATCCAATTATTATTACATAAAACGGTTTCCATGGCTCTTCGCTCCCCTAACCAACGGCAGCGCGGTCTTCTTCACCTTGTACCGCGACCGAACCACTGGCTAACTCTAAAGTTATAACGAGCCACGAGGGCGAGCCTTGTGCTCTCGAGTCGCGCACATAATAGTCTCGGTGTTCTACGTGGCCTCCACCCCTCGTACACCCCTCTAACATCGACGTAGACGGTGCACCAAGTCGAACATAGCTGAACGCGGCGCTCCCATGGAGGCAAACCAGCAAGCGGATGGAGGATATCGAGCGGAGCTTCTTAATTACGGGCTCCGTTGAAAGGTTCGATGAGAAAGAGAGAGAGAGAGAGAGAGAGAAAGAGGCACACGAACGAGTGCAAAGCCGATCCATCTCGCGTGGTTCGACTTAAGACCGGTGAAATAATGGCTGTACCCTGTCGGGTGCCAACGACGTTGTTGGTTCGAGTGGCTGCGTGCGCCGTGGCGGGTCAAGAACGCTCGAGAGGGGTCCGCGTTATTACGCCGAATGAAAGCCGATAAATTCAATCGCGCTCTCTGTTTTCGCCTGTTCTCGATGGGGGATCCGAGTGCTCGAAAGGCTCGAGTAACGCTTTATAATAAGCGAAACAACGCTTTGCGATCAGTGGCAACAGAATCGTGTTGCGTAACGCGAAGCGAACACGAGACGAGGCCAGACGAGACGAGGAGGCGCAACCGAGAGAGGAGCGACGGTTATCAACGACACGAGGATAATCAGTCGGAATCGAAGGGGAACAAATCTTGAATTTTCCGTCCGATCGAAGCTAGATTCTCTCTGCGACGACGACGCCGCGCCGCGCCGGGGCAGTTTCTTAGGAAATTGCCGCGGCAGTTACGCGGAACAGTTCCAAACAAATGCAATCCCGCGATGACGACGCTGCGTACCTTAACTGGAATCAATTCGAAGAGAATGGTCGACCGAGAGGACAAGGGAGGTCCGGGCGAGGGCGGACGACGTGGACGTCGGGATAGATGGAGCGAGGGTGGAGCGCGGAAAGTTCGGTATCGCGAAATTCGTCTGAATCCTGCGAAATAATGGCGACGGGAGACCGGAAAGGACGTTTCCAGGCTAACCGAGGCACAGGCTAGCCAGCTCTCGAGCCAGCCTAGCCTCCGCTTTCCATCATCAAACCAAGCAACCTGGCTGTTCTACGCTCCGCTCCACTCGGCTCTCGCCGCACAACAGCCGCAGCACCGATGCAGACCATTACACGCGCGACCGGACACGAATAATTGTGCAACACGCTTAACTGATCCCATTCACCCTGATTCTACCCGCTCCCATCCGCTCGTCGGCGACTAACCCCGTCGCACCCCATTGCCGCACGATATGTACCCACCGCAACAGCCCGACACGCTACCCACCACCGCCATCATCGTCATTGCTATCATTACCGTTAACGTCGTTCCCATCCCGGAGACAATCGTCGTCATCGCCGGGACCGATCGAAGATACCGGGACAACGATCGATCCGCGACCAGACCCGAGAACACCCTTGCCACTGTCGGAACCGTGTCCGAGGAAATTAACCCCCGGAAAAGACCGAGGGCGGAGCCGACGACGCTTAGTTTTTATCCACGGCCAACTTTGCCCGACCAGCTTTCGGCTAATCTGCTAGAAGACGATTCTCCAACGGACTCCGGATCTTTATGCAAATTGCCATTTTCATACAGCCTCTTGTAAAATATACCCAAAATTAACTCTTTGCGGTTGAAACCCTGGCTTTGCTCGCCAACGCTGTCTTTACTGTTGGTTAATAATTCAACTGCGCAAAAGCCAATTAGCGCAAGTCCAGTTTTCTCATATCAATTTTCTTGAACAAGCTGGGTTTATTTTCTTTATTTTTACTCAAACCTTTGCGGTTGGGGTTGCCATCCGTCCTGTTTTCCCCAAATTTGTCCTACTTTTTAATGTGTCCGGGGACGTCCGAGGGGATTTTTCTTAACGGGATTTTTCTATTCGGGTTTCTCGATGTTACTCGCTCACCCTTGCTCCACTATCACTCGGGTCATGCCATGCGAAATCTACGTGCTGTTTCGGATTTCTTTCAAATTTGAATATGTTGTAGTCTTCAGTGACCTATGAACGGTTCTCAATATAATATCTTAAAAATTGTACTTTTTGCTGACGTGTGAAAAAAGTGTCACCATTTTTTCATCAAATTATAAGACTAGAACTAACGAACCGATGAGAATGAGTTTTCAGAAGCTTATATAGTAAAAACATAAGAGTATCTACTAAAAATGTTGTCATTTGAAAAAAATGTTTTTTCATAATTTATTTTGCCATCGTTTTAAACAAATGCATTGTTTTCAGAAGCCATAAATACGCAATTTGGTGCATACACCGATTGAAAACCGCTCGGTGTTTTGGTTTCTCCTTTCGCTTCTAGATATCATTTTCTATAGATTGAAACTAAGCCACAAAAAGAATCAAAGAACATTGAAAATACGGTATCGGTACGGGTCAGAATCTGAATCCCAACGAATTTTCCGATAGGGGAGAAATGTCCGGTAACGGCCCGAAAGTTAGCGTCTCGTTCAAAGAAGCTGCAAATAACCATCGCTGACGGAACGGCAAGAGAAGCTAAAACAAATCGGTTGTACCTCACTCCCCGGCAATTCTGTATAACTAGTAACGCAACAGATACGTCGAGCTCTCGAAACAGAGAACATTTTCATCGCGGGGCTCAAAAGACCGCAAAAACCGATCGACCGATCAAGACCGTCGGTGCTACAATCGAGGTTGGTCGGCGCGGCCCGGCCCGTGCACCTCTCCTGCGTCCCCCTCGTCTACATCAAATCCAGCAGACAACAGACAATCCTATCACGATCCTCTTTGCTGTTACCAGTCCCTGGTACGCGTACACCGGGCCACGGTGATCATTATAACGATTTCGAGTTAAAAGCTGAAACGTTTCGATCGGCGTTTCTTTTCGAACGACGGATGCTATCGATAGAGGGATGAAACTGTGTGCGTACCACCGGCTGATTGATCACCCTCCCTACTTCTGTTCCGAACACCAACAGAGAGGGATAGAGAGGAAGAGAGAGAAAGAGAGAGAGAGAGAGAGAGAGAGAGAGAGAGAGAAGAGAGAACCGGCAAAGCGAGTGTTTCCTCGACCAGCCGACGACGGATAACGACTCGTGCGCGTGCCATCCTCTTCGATATTCCTGACAGACACGATCGGAGGGGCTGATGCTGGCGGCACCAGAGACAGAGTGTTTTCGATAGAACCAAACCTGAAGACCTTTCGGACGCGATACGCTCTGCTACATTCGATGTAGCAGAACATTATCAGATTGCTAAGAATTCTTTCCTGATGCCGCGCCGCGCCGCTTCGGAAACAACTGCGATGATTTTATCGAGAATCCTCTTGATACAGTCAACGTGATATTAAAAGTTTTATAACGGCGGCACTTTGAATTTCGAATTTTGACTTTTTAGACTTTTTAGACTGACATCGTTTAGTAGTATTAAAAAATATAAATATATTGATATTTGTTGAGGTGTTTGGTTCACGCGACAGCGGAAAGACTTCTACAAAATCTAAAGAAAATAAGGTTTCAAGGAAAATGCGTTCGAACTTGCTAGTATCAATTATACATATGTATTTATACATACTGAGAGTTGCGATCAGACTGTCATAGCTACTCTGCGGATCAGAGTTCGGCAAAAATTTTATTTAAATAAAAATTTCGAATAAAGTGGGTTTTATCCAAATGGGTTTTAAACCCATTTTATTCGACATTTAAATAAAATTTTTGTCCACCTCTGCTGCGGATCTCTATGTAAAATAAAAAATGTTAGCATTGATTGCAAGATACAGAAGCCAAATAAAAATTTCTTCCTTCTTTTAATTATTATCTTATTAAGGTGAGACTAATACACTGGTGGCCTTAAATCTTTTAAATATGCCCACTGTTTTAAATTGTACGTACGTCTTTTTCGTTATAAATGCATAAAATCCGCAGTCTTCACTCTTACAAATTTAAATAAATCTTTCGCAGACATATTTTGGAAAACGTTAAGAAAATGTAAAAAAGAAGAATGAATTTTCTCAGGGTTCTAGACCAGAAGACCCTCTTAATCGATTTGGCAAATGAGCGGTTCGAATCACGGTAAAGCTCTACTGACGAACAGCAAACCAATTTTTTTGGCGACTGGACCCGAACCGATTGAAAAAAGAGTAGCTCATTTCCCAGCGATCGAGCAGGCGGAACCGTCGAGGGGTCGAATATCGATGTAAGGGTGGGCAGGATGTTTGGAAGACGGACGCTCCGGAGAGGATTCTTCGGGGTCGCAGTGGGGCCGGGCCAGTGGAGGGTGGACAATACGAGGTTCGCGTAATGGACCGATTACCCCTCCTAAGCGATCGCATTGACGAGACTTTGATTAGGGTCGAGTGGCCAGATCCGACGGGTAAGTACCGACCGGGTGCGCACCCTGATAAACCGCCGCCACATACAAAGCGGACCCGCGCCGCGTTGCGTTGGTCCGAGGCATCCCTGGGCGTAGAGGACCCGCGCGCCTTCGTGGTTGCCGCGGTGCACTCTTGCGGAGTCATTGCGCTTTTCTTTACCCGCTTGAATCCCTGCGCGGACGCTGCGCCGCGCCGGCAGCAGGGTCATTTGCTAATTGCGCCGGGAATGACTGGAATGTTTGACGTTATCGAGCTACTAGACTTCCCATACGGTTCAACGGTGTTCCATTTCGAGATTGGAAGCTACTCTTACGTTTAGAAGAGAATCGAGGGATAGCATCGAAAGATAACATCGAGGACCTTTGAACGTTTTAAGAATGATTCTAGTCTAACAATTGTTCTGATCTTCTGAAAAAGTGCCTCGCAGTATCAATGTTGCCCTAATTCTGAGAATAATATGCAAATGTATTACGCATCCATACAACCTCCAATCAAAATTTTGGTAAATTGTAATATTTTCTATAATTTGACGCAATTTTCATTTGATTTGGGTCTCGCTAGAATTCTTAACACGTTGACTGCCTCGGATATTTTTGAAAAGTGAAAACTGTATGAAGAAAAGTAAACTTACGCTAGGTATGTTGTCGTTATTGCAAACGCCCTCCTGCAGCAGCCTGTCGCGGATCTCCCAAGCGAAGATCGAGGGGCACTCCCGTTTGTAGTCGGCGATTTTGTTAACCACCGGTGTGGTCGCCACGCGTGGCTTGCTGCCACCGATTGCACGTGGTTTGATCGAGCCTGTCTCGTAGTACCTGTAAGAAGAGAGAGAGAGAACGGTTTCTGTATTGTTAGCGAAAGCGTTCGATTGGTTCTCGTGCTGTGATCTATTAGGTATGACCTGCCGAGGATCTTGGAGACGCATCCGTTGCTGACTTGCAGTATGCGCGAGATGTCGCAGGGCCTAGCACCACTGTGAGCCAGTTCGACGATCTTCTGCCTCGTGGAGTCTGGCAATGGTCGACCATTGACGTAAACACCGCCGAGCTGGTTGACCCCGCTGTGTCCTGCAGCCGAGCACCCAAATATTGAGTTCTGTCCGACCATAGAACCCCCGCCAATACCCGCACCACCCCCGTGCATCAAGTCCTCCTCTGTGAATCAAAACGCGCGCAACGTGTATTCTGTCACTTGGTCAGGGTGTCTAGTTGGGCAAACAGTGGCCGAACGTGTCCGCAACGCACGCACGACGTTCTTATTAGCCTAATTACACCGTGGACATCCATTGCGGACACACCGCGCGCCGGCTGCAATCGAGCGTACGCCGCCGCGCCGCGCCGCGCCGCGCCGCGATGGTCTTTACGCTTTCGCGCGACAGCGGATGTCATTCGACCAGGGCAATAGAGTAATACAGTCTCCATTTATGTGATCATCGGGACCAAAATGTCATTTACAAAATAGAAAAATAAACTTTAGGTATGTCCGCTATTTGATTGTGTTCGGTCTCGAGCAGACCGAACGTGAGGTATGTATTTAGACACGGTCCGCTGCAATAACCCGAAACACTCGATGCGACGGTCCCAGAGTTTGGGTGTCATCGGACGCCACTTCGGGACCGTCTCGAGAGCGAACCACGAACCATTGACAGGGCAATCTTTGTGTATAAGCAACACATTAGTTTCCGTATCGTTTTCCCATATCATTCGCATCTAATAATTTCCATAGCCTAAACATAGTTTTACCAAAGCGCTCCAACTCCTACGACCAAAAGGCACCACCCACTCACCAATAGAAATCACTTTGTCATTCCCATTTTTTTTCTTCGTATAGTACAGGCTTATTCTCAGTATTTCACAAAATTAGCTGTCGAGAGGCGTCGACGTCGTAGATTCATTTTTTATAATACAGTTTTCCGTTTGAGTTACGCATTTCTATTAAAATTTCGATTAACCGCCCTCTAACAAAAATTATGTTACAGGCGCTTTTTACATTTTATCGGTACCGATAATGTATTCTTTTATCGTGTTCAGAATAATTTACATACAATTGAATTGTATTAAAAAAGCTATTAGATTTGAAGGCATCGCGTACATGTTTTTGATTGATCAATTTAATTATTCCACAGTCAACCAAATGATTGCACAACGTGTAAACCGAGGATTAACCGCAAAAAGTCACTGTGCAATTCATAATAAGTCTTCATAGCAAGTCTTGGTTAGGTTACCAAGAAGTGTCCACAACACAACACAATTTGTACGTTCGATGTAACTTTGTGCCCGCTCGTAAACCCGCTAAATGATAAGTCATCCTAATAATGACAAATTAAATATTCTAAAGAATATTTATGCGTCCGTGCAAAACGAAAATAACGTGATTCCACGTGTTTATTACGAGGTAATATACACATATATCTGATTATGATGTATAAGATCGCGCAACAGTTTATGTGTTGTTCCGAATTCATTAAATAGGCACAGCAAACGAACGCGACACGACCTCGTTATATATTTGCAATAATTTGTAAAAGACGCATATATCCGCGAATAAACAACCGAGCTGTTTAATATATTCGTTCCGCGACAGTAGTTATAGTGTTCGCGACGCGTCGGTATTTAATCCACGCCCCGCGCGATGGGGTGGAGCTCGAGTGTCGCATTAATTCCTGTGTCCGCAAACACCAAAGAGTGCTCCAACAATATTTGCACTCGTTAATCGGGGGAAACACACGATGCCACGGTTAACTTGTTTTTCGCCGAGCAGGTTTGTAAAAATCGATAAGCTTTTTGTTGAATTTAATGGGAAAAACGGCCGCAAATGATGGGACTGTTCCCGGTTCCCAATTCGCCAATTTACCGAATGTGATTTATGAAACAAAACAACAAACATTCGCCGGAGTTCCGTCGTAAACTGTGTTTTTACGCGTGCTTCTCGAAAGGGCATTAAACGTTTGCAATCCAAATCACTTTCCACTATTTTTTCCGGAATGAACACCGAACTCCCGAGCGTATAATTAATCAAAATAAAATTATACTCTTTCACGTGAAAAACAAATACACACATCCGAGTCCCGTACACGGACGATTCTGAACTGTGTCGTTTCAAATATGTTTCAAAACTATGAAATACACGGGAAGGATTCGGTTCAGTTTTCCTCTGTCTCTACATATACAGGGTGTCCCAAAATATTGAATTTCCTTCAAAGAAATAATTCCCGAGGCCATTCGAAGTAACTTTTTCCTTTGTGAAAATGTTCTTCGCGGTTATGACAACAAGTTATTAAGTTTACCATGTTTACTCAACAGTGTGCAGTGCAATCGCACCATTCTATAGATTTCAGTATCGATCCTCCGCCAGTTGTGTCTCCACGTGTTGAATATTTTTGTATTAAGTGATTTCGAAATGTTTCAACATATCTGTAGTTTCAGTTTATTTATATTAATGTTTGTCAACTGTTGGTTAGGGCTGAAATTCATTTTCTCTTTCTCAGTAGCTAGTATTATCGTCAGTCTACGTGGAGTTCCCAATATGGCACTACCAAGGGTTCCCTAATATGGGTATAATAGCTATTGACATTCTTGATGTGGCTGCCGAATATGGCACTAGGTGTAATATTAGGGACTTAGGGTGTATGTACCATATTAAGAACCCCTTTCGCTGGAACCTGCAAATGACACACCACAAAAGAAATATTTTTCCCAAGCTGTATTAATTTTTGAACAAACTTGACCCCAGAATCTCATAGGAAGGAAATGCATCTACAACTGGTAATTTTCTGAACGAAAAAGAGCATTAAAAAATAATCAAAAAATTACATCAAGAAAAAGTGGTTCATATTTGGGCACTTTACCCAACTATAAAATACGATAAAGCGATAAATATTACAGTGCTTAACTCGGCTGTATGGAGCACGTACGCGGCAAAGGGGAGAGAAACATGGCGTCGAGTTTAGCTCGAGACAGGACCACAAAAGGTTAACGTTGCCAGGTGCAAAAGAGTCAAGCGTGTTTCGCGTGCACGAAGAAACAACGGACGAACGTGCAAAGTGGGCCTTTTACCCCTTTTGTCGGTGGCCTTTCTAAATTCACGTGGTAACGCCGGTAGCGCGCGAAGAATAAGGGGTGGAACGAACGCGTCGTGACTCAGGGTACACACCGGAAGTGAAAAAGAGAGATGACGAGGGAGAGAGGGGGAAAGAGAAAGAGAGAAAGAGGGAGAGGGAGAGAGCAGCAGGGGAGAGATCGAGTGAGAGACACGAGTCGACGCGGCGCAAGGTGCCGAGAAGGCGGCACGAGCTAAATGCATCTTGCAATTAACGAATTTAATTAATCTCCCGCTTTTGCGCCCCGCAAAACGACAAGAAATAGTGGAAACGCAATTTGAATGGTCTGGCCGTGGCACAGCACCGTATGAAACCACTTTCTGTGTAACATCGCGCCACGCGTTTTCATCAGCCTTTACCGTCGCCACAGGAGGACAGGGATTCCACGCGTTTCGTGCTTATTTCTCGCCTCAAAGAGACGAGCTTCCGCGTGCCCCCGACCATCCATCACTTTTCGTTGCCTCCGTCACTCGAACATCCTTCCGCGGCCGCATCTCCGACGCGACAATGGCGAACGCACGCTCGCGATCCCCCGCGGCTACACATTTTCATCCAATTACCGACGCAACAAGCTGTCCTTTCGATTCAATTATTTCTGCGTCTCAGATTCAAATGCCGGACTTTCTACGAAGATCAGGCGAATCTCCAATCCTCTCCGTGTTTCTATCAAATATATTAGGTGTGCAAATAAGTTCCTTCCCCTTTTTTGCTACGATCATAACTTTTTATTTGCATAAAGCATTTTATTTGCACATCTAATACATGTATTCGACATGAAAATATTTTTTCGAGGCCAATAGTTTACGGTAAATTTGTATTTTGTTAATGACTCTCACTTTCATTGTTCAGAAGGAGACTTCTGCCGGTTGATCCGAGTCGGTTGACTGTTTTAGTCAGTTATTTACTAGTTGAACCGAGCTGACCATCAAGTTCGTGAAAATACCAAATTTTTAACACTAAACCTACCACCACCGGTCAAATGACCGATTCCAGATTTTTTATTTCACGGTTATTGAAATTATACATATTGTAAGAGTGGCGACTCAGAGTCACCACTAAAAATTCTACCATTATTCAAAATATTGTTTACATTGTTAAATATGTTGATACCCAATCAATTAAACAGTTAACTATTGTATGAGGTGTATCAATTTCACATCCATAAAATGAAAAAGAGTACATAGAATGGAATTATTCTGGGTCGGAAAAAGTGTTTAATTTTCGAGTTAAAATAGCTCCGAGTTCAAAAGGCTAAATAAATACGTATATTTAATAGCGCAGATATTGTAATATGAACCGCACAAAGTTCATATAAAAATCATGTTATTTTTATAAGGCAACGTGTACCGGCTACTTTTAAATCTCGGCAGGTTTAGTTTTAATGAAAAATGATGAGTATTGATACAAATCGACATAAACGTTCCATGAAAAATTTTTTTATAAAACTATTGTGTTACTATTGTGTTACTTCGCGGATCTTTATGCATTTTTGGAAAAATTGCTTGGATGGAATATAAAACAGTAAAAGATTAGAAAAACTTAAGAACATTGTAATACTATTTTTAATGTAACAAAGTCTTTAGGGAATAAAATGAATTTTTGTTTTACTTCTGCTTCCCACAATCAATGCAAAACATTTTTATTTTGCGTGAAGATCCTCAGTCTAATAATCAGAAATTGTAAAATAAAGACAGCTAGGCACGGCGACGCGACGCGTCTATTCGATAATCGCATTGCGTGTAAAATGTTTCAGCAGGCACGGCCGGAGTAGAGAGAAATTCACTGACGGAATATCGGTAGTTTTTCTTCGCATAAATAGATTACAGATACGTCTGGAAACGAATAGGCGCGATGTTACCGAGAATCACGGCTGTCGCGAGCAAAAATAAAATTCCATTCGATTATGCAGGCCCCGTAAAAGAGACGATAACGTCACAACGTTAAGACATTTTCCTTGATCCGATTAAAATGGCGGCCGCCCTTCGACGGTTCGATTTCGCCGCGCCGGATATACGATGAATATTCATTCGACGGCGAATTCATGTATGTAAATGTACAAACGAGACACGCGGTATTTTTCATGCGAATGAATCGTCTTTTAGCGTATCCCACGCCACTTTCGACGACAACGTTGGATTGAACATTCGCGTCGATTAAAGATCATCTAAAATTACATAGTACGGTCTTTCATGGGAATTCAGATTATCTTGCGACGAACACGTTTCGCTCTGTAGCGGCACTGTTGGTACGTATACCAGAGCGAGATGTCATCGTAAAATCTGGTAGTAACGAAATCAAACCGTGCCAAGTACACATCTCCAAGTCAGAAGAGAGTACATTTGATTTCCACATGCAAAAGTGTACACAACTGTTCGCGCGAAAAGAAAATGAACGATCACGCGGCGGTATCCTTCACCGCAACAAAATTTCTTACTCGTTCTGACCACTGATTGGAAAATATTGACCTATAACAGATGACGCGAGTATCCACAGTGAATCCCTCCATCAGCGGTCGATACTCGACCGTTTATTTACGCAGACAGTGATAGCCTCTGCAGCATCCATTCACCGATCACGACCGGCGCAGATCAAGCAAAAACCGTGTCCCTTCGAACTCACGCGTCGCAAAGGTAAATCATCTTCGAAGCATCGAAATACCGGCGCGTCGCGTCCCTCGCGACAAGACCCGTGTGCACCCTTTGTGAACTGACACGAGAAACCGTAGGTTTTTCATGAGTTTAATTCATTATAAAGAGGGTGTGACTTGGACACATAGACGAGGAGACGGATGAAGGAACGCACAAAGTGTAGGCTTCTCTCTCTTTCTCTCTCTCTCTCTCACTTTTTCTCTTTCGTTCTCTTAGTCTCTCGGCAACGTCTCGTGCGAGGTGAGCGAATCGTCCATAGCGCACCGACGACCCGAGCCGTCCGCACACATTCTTTATATATAATTTCGCGTTAATCTACGCGACGACCAGCGCAAAAGCGAGTCATGCCGCAAAGTGAGGCAAAAAGGTTCCACTTGGCTGAGCGTGAAACGGGACACAGATTAAATCCCATCCTGCCGGCGCACGACGTCGTGGCAGGCACCCTTGCTCCTCGTCCGCCCCCGCTCCCGCCCTCGACCCAACCCTCGTCCACCCCCGCCTCCAACCCTCCTCCAACCCTCCAGCAACCCTCCGCCAACCCCTCGTCATCTCGTTCTACCTCGCAGCCTGTCCCTTCCCTGCCCGACCGACCTTTTCCCTCGCCAAACAACCCCTGAACCTACCGCTCCTAACGCTACGCCCTAGACAAGAGGGGTGGCAGTAGGAAAATTCTGCCATTTCGTTCTCTTTAAGCGCGGAAATACTTGCCTGGCATTTAACGCATATAAATACTTTCCGTGCCGATTAAGTTCTACTTTTTTCCAACGCCTCGCAGAGATTTCACCGACGACGACGACGACACGGTCTCTTCGCGCGCGCGTCCACCGAAACCCTACCGGAAGGATCAAACGACCGACCGACCCTTTAAGAGAGAACACGATTCTTCCGCGGTAAAGGGCTCGGGATAACAGCTGAAAGTTTGAAGGACAGTTATCTCGGGTCACTAGCTTCCAGCGTGTAGTCTAATTATAAGTATTAATTAACCCTCGTGCCAATACCCGGGCACCAGGGTAGTACCTGTTTCAGTTCAGTTCGTCTTTCAATGGACAGTGGTAGAAACCATGATATTCAAATCTTTTCTATAAAAATATTATTTGAAAATATCTCAATAAAAAAATTCGTAATAGTACTCCCCAATAATGTTAAACTTTCCTATGAAATTATTCTTTACAGATAATGAAATTTTTAATATTAGCGCTAACCCTTTGCTGTCGGAGCTATTTTATCTCGAAAATTGAACATTTCTTCCGACCTAGAATAATTTCAGTCTATTGGGTTGGCAAGAAAGTAATTTCGGTATTTTAAGATGAAATAAAACAGAATTTCTTTATTCAAACGATGAACTTCAATCAATAAAATATTTTCTTACTTATTCTTTTTTGCAGAAGATTATCGAACAAAAGGGAAAATATCTTAATTGAGTAAAAATCAATTTTTACTATTGTTTATCACAATTCCGACCAAATGCATTTTTTCAACTTATTTATTAGACGTCATTTACTAAACTAATTCTTCTAGCCTTACAGAGAAATTGAAGTCGTTTGGTCCATTCATAAAAAGTTATTCTGATTTAAAGAAGCAGTTGTGGTCCTTACTGTATACGAATACATACTAAGGTTGGCTATTGGATAGGGGCTGAAATAAGGCACATTTGCCCTAATTTTTAATTTGTGGAGTTAAGGGGGTCCTCTGGTCTAGAGCATCATTTTGTCATTCATTTTTCCATTCATTTTCGTAAAGAAATCAGACGGCTGTTTCGCATTTAGATTTAGCACACATATTTTCTATCATTTGGACCATACAATATAATTTTTTGATATCAAAATACTTAACACTGAAGGAGTTATAGTTCCTCGAAGAGGGGCATATAAAAAATGGCTGACACGATTCCAGCCGTTCTATTGGTCCTAAACAAAAAAATGAAGCAGCATTTTATATGAATGTAGTTATGTGGTATGAACGAATTTTGACGAAATATTTAACGAAATGGCGGCAATTTGAATTCCGAATTCTGATTCTTTCTTTTTTTAATAAAAAATAGAAGTATATCGATATTTGTGGAAGCGTTTGATTGATGCAATAACGGAAAGTTTCCTGAAGATTCTCTGAAAAGATCGCACTAGATCTTGAGATATATCCTTTGCCAGCCATGTCAGAAAATAAGGTTTCGAAAAAAATGCGTTTAATGTTTAGACTATCAGTAATATGTATGGTATACAATACATCATGTATAATTATAGGATTTGTTTACATATAATGTATAATGTAAACCATACTTTTGCATAGATATTTATAAAAACACGTGTCCATGAAAATGCAAAAAACCTAATGCATTTTCAGAAGAGACCAAGAATAAAAAATGTTACCCGGGGAGCTCAGCCTTGTTTTTCCACTTTGGCGTTCAATGCGTTAGAAAGATTGCTACGCTTTCGAATAAAACTCGAGACCGGCCGCGGAACCTTCGCGAGAACATTTGCGCGATATACGACCGAATTGTCAGATACATTCCATTCCTTTGAATATTCCCGTGAGGCGGAAGTGCCCATAGAACCGAACATTTTTCGCAAGGAATGAAATTCGCTTGTGAAACTCTGACGTTCGTACGTTCGCCTGCAATAATCTGCCGCGAGGCGTTACACTCTCGCAATGCGTGGCATCCGCGACCACCTCCGCGATATCCGTGTTCCGTTTACAGCGTTCTTTATATCCGCCGGAGGGCAAAACACGAGAAACAAATGGCGGCCTGTAAACCGTCCGGGCCACTTCTGCTCGGCGAAAATATTTTCCCTCCTAACGACGCCGGCGAAACACTGCAGGTACGCTCTGTCTACAAACACGTTTCGCCACTCCGTCTTAAAACGTTGTTGCGTCTCCACAATTCCTCGAAATAACCAACAATGCGCCACGTTTATTTAACTCGGAACCGAATTTATTGCCGAGGATGCCCGCTGCTTCTTTCCAAACTCTCGTGCGGCAACGCGTATAACAAGAAAAGTATAATAGCTAGACCGAGCGTTTAAAATGTTTCTCAAATGTGTACAGGCAATATCTGTTGATTTCTTTTCTCATTCGTTTTAAATAAACAGTTTCTTCCCGCTCTTCGTACATTCGTTCGGGCGAAACTTCGCTTATTTTCTGTTTCCATATGTTTCAATATTGTTTATGGCTGTTACGTAAATTTATATCGTGGTTCAATAAATTAATCATTTATTATACATAGACAGCGGATTTCATGCATTTATGACAAAAGTGAGTGAGTGTAATTTTGAACATTGAAAACAGACGAATTTAAAAATACTTTTGTATTATTTCCAACAATATTAAACATATTACGAGTAAAAATCAATTTCTATGTCACTCCGGTTTGCTGCAATCCAGGTGGGCAATTTTTATTTTGCATAAAGATCCATTGTCTAACTAGAAATTTATTCTACCATAGATTTGATCAAAAGTTTCATTTTATAGGAGGTTTGGTACCGGAGAGGTTAGGATTTACCAATCGACTCGTAACGTGAACCAATATTTATTTAACCCTTCCGACCCGACCAAGGTACGCCGCGCCGCGCCGTCAGTCCCCTCGCACGGCCGACGACGCAGTTTTCGCGAATTCATTTCATATCTTCATATTTATAAATAAAATAGAGATTTATAAATAAAAATCAAAAAAGATTGAGTAAGATATTAAATAATACCGTTTTTATTCAGAATATGTACCTGTACATAGTAAGTAACTTTCAAAAGTGTTTGTATACCATATTTAATTTCATATTATGTAATCGTCTCTTAATATGTACAGGGTGTAAAGAAAATATATGTCGCTGTGATAGTTCACAGCGACACCTTTCTTACATCAATTTCCATCAAATCGAGGGTTTACGTTTACGAGCACAATAGCAGAACTAGGAATCGCACTTTCAGACAGAGCGTATATACAGTAGCTTGCGTGTTACGAAAAGCGAATCGAACGATTACATGCCTGCATGGATTAAATTTTAAAATACATTCATGTAACAGACACAGGCTAGTGGAAAGGAAGGATCGATCGTCGACCAATAGAAAGAAAACAATCCGGCTAATGCGCAGTTTCGGTTGCCGATGATGACGGAAAGTTTACAGAATGCCTGCTTAATGGGACGCAATAATATAATACGGGTAATTAACCGCGCGTTTTCAAGCGGCATCCGTTCGGATGTAACGAGTTTCACGACTCGTTCTGGCCCGAGTGCTGTACGGAGTTCGATTGCGATACTTGAGCCGGATGGAAAGAGCTGTTCTCGTTGAAAATGTAAAAATTCTTCGAGCCCGTATACACGCTACCCTGACTGACGTCCACCGACACAGAAAACCTCTTGAAGCATTTCGAGATGCGTCTTTCCGTTCATTATACTCTACTCTACTTCAATGATACTCGCTTTGTCACTTTCACCTGCGTTTTGTGCATTCATCTGGACTGAAAAAGCTAATTGTAAGATTAACATCAACGTTATAATCGAAATGGCGTCACATTACAATTCAATCATGGTCATTACGATGATGGTAACATACGCAGCAGTATTTAGTATTTAGAGCATCAGACACGAAATGATCTGTTAATTTGAAGCCTTGAAAATCAATTGCAAGGTAAGGGGTTAAAAACAACATTTCGAAACGGAAATCGTAACTTTTGTTCTCGGAAAGTCTCAAAGAAGAATGGTTTAATAATAGAAATATAAAACATTGAATTCTCTTGAAACGGCACTTCTGCGTGCGTGCCCTTTTCCCACGAAACGTCCCGATGCAACACTGAACCCACTATAAAATTCAATGTCTTCCAAAAGCGGCAACGTGTTAATTAACTGCTGCGGATGTACGATCGGATAAAATACATTTACGTTCAAAGTTAACGCATGTAGTAAAGATCGCTCCGCTCTGTATTTCACGAGTAGACGTGCAAATAGTCCGCGCCGGGTGTGAACAGTGTGAACAGTGTGAACCACACAAACCGAAGAGAGCCGCTCCCGGACTGTCAAAAGGGTGAGAATAATGAAAACGAGATAAACAGGTCTTCCCCTTTATTCCTGGCAGAATGTCTCGAAAAACGTTGAAAATCCGAATGCGTTCGCGTAATCGCGGAACGCGCGTGTGCTCTTTCAGCGGGCTTCCATTTTGAGCGCGGCAGTCGTCGGTGGGGGTGCGGTGCTGCATCGCGCGATGGCATGAACGTCACCGCGAGAGTTCCGCTCGTAAACTGTGAATGCACAAACCGCCTTAGAAATTCAATAAAACTGGTTTTCTCTTTTGCTACGATTCGGGAATCGGTGCATACCGCGGCGCTCGATAACTTTCAAAGACGTAGGAACCGGAAGCTCGTTTAGCGAAGTGGTGGCACCGCGCCCCGCACAGTTTCAAACGCCATGCTGGCTCAGAAAAATTATTTTTCTCATTATTTTGTTCTCTACTGCGTGAATATACAGGGTGAACCACGAATCGCGACCAGTAGATATTCATCTGTTATTAGCGTCCGATCGAAAATGTTTTTATCAGGTATAGCATGATTTCAAGAGAGCTTTCACGCGATTATAGCAAATTTTTTGTAAAAAATATAAGAAAGGCATAATTTTGCAATTTTTTTTGCAATTTCTTTTATGTTATAATACTTGCCCAATTCGCCTTGAAATCCTCTAACAAATAGCCGTAACAGCCTGTATATTCAAAGTATGTATGTACCCATTTATTTTATTATTCATATCTACGTATTTAGGATTATTTTTCGCGGGTTTGCACGTGTAAAAATGAGGGTGCAAGCGATCTCGGAAAAATTAATATGTATTGACGGATTATGTCTATATCGTGTTTCACAAAAGATAATATTACTTTAATCTTATACATGTATACAATATGTCCAAATATACTAATATCGCGTAATTCGCACTTTTTGAAATTTAGCCATATTTCACGAAAGAAAATATTTATATCTCAAAAACCGGCAATAACCAGCAGAAGTTGTGCGGCAATTCTATTAATGTGTGTATCAACCAGAAAATCGAAATATTACAATTCTTCCTCATGCTTCACTCTACCTTTACTTATTCTCTAATTTTTTCGAAGCCCAGCATTCCTGTTCACACGAGCAAGCGATTTAAAAATAATCATAAATAGGTGTGAATAACACAAAATGTAATAATTTCGCTGAGCTGGAATCGCGTTTTAAACCACTGCGCGCCGCGCGCCGGACCGTCAAGAACGTACCTATCCCGTCGCGCGTCGTTCCGGTTGGGAATATCATTCGTGGTTCGGGAATAGGGGACCGAGTGAAATCACGGCGCGGCGGCCGCGTTTTATTTATACGCGCGGCCGAAGTAACTCTCGTTAAACGTTATTATCACCGCGTCGTTGCTGGTTTGAAAGGCGTGGAGGCGAGGACAGGGACGGAGGATGAGTTCGTGCGCCTCGAGCGTTTCGGGCTAAATTCACGCCACGAGGAGGCAAGAGTTTCATCTGAACGCGTTCTACCGCGACATCAAAGATGGCGTGCGGGGCATACATTCTGTAATGAGTTGAATCGCAAGAGCGAGATCCTCTTCCCGTCTCTTAGCCCGTCCTTGCTCTCTCTCTTTCTCTTCGTTGCTTCACCCTCGCTCTCTCCCTCCCTTCATAACTCCCTCTCCATCCCTTTCTCTTCCTCTTCGTCTCTCTTTCTCGTCCGCCATCTCTCTTGGTTCAACTCCCTCTCCTTCATCCTCTAGCGAATTCATTACGAACAGTGTTAGGAAGCAGCGTTGAATTAGCGAAAGCAACGCCATCCTAACGGCATATACTCGTTACCGCGCCTCTTATTATTAAAGCCGCGAGGCATCGCGTATCTTCGTCCCTTTTCACCGAGGAAACCACAGGAGCTGCGTCGAAGTAAGCAGTCGCGTGATTACACTCGCGCGTTCCTTAATTATAATTGCGAAGTCGCTGGTAACGTAATTGGTATTTAAATGTGCATAGGGTAATTCTACGGCGAGCCTGCGCCTATGTTTTTCGCCGCTCGATCGCGGTGAATACTTATCTTACAATGGTTTTCGAACGGTGCCGAACGTCCCTTCCGAATGTAATTCTTTTTTGATGGCTTATAAGGAGAGGTCACAGTGGTGGGGTTCGTCGATTTTAATAAAACGTCCGAGCGTTTTCCACAATACTCAATATTTATAAAGGTAAGGTAATTTCGGGAGAATTATCACATTTTGTTTTCTGCTTGTAAACATTTGATTAAAAAGAGTTGAAAGTGTAGACAGGTATAGTTTGAATTCTTCATTTAAATCTCTTTAATAAAATATAACTAGGGAGAAATGCACTTTTTCGACCTGTTTTAAACAGTATATTAACACATTAATATAAAAGTTTTACTAATTTAAATAAACAATTCAAGTATGCCTGTCTACGCTTTCAATTCTTTTTAATAAAATTTTTATAAACAGAAAACAAAATGTGGTGCATCTATCGCGAAATTACCCTACAGATCACCTTTGGGTTAGGTTAGGTTTCATCTCGGGATCATCTGTTTCTGTAGATAGTGTAGATCATCAAAGGAGAATCTAACGTTGCGTTGGGGATATAAATTATAAACGGGAAATCTCGAAATGTATTACGGACGATATCCCATTGGTCGGTCACGGATAATCCCGCACCCTCGACATTTATTGGCCCTTGAAAGCCGGGTGCAGGTAATCTCTGCAACTTCGGCTGGCACGCGAGCCGACCGACACAAGCGCCCATAACCATTAACAAATCTTGTAGTCTAGCACGAAATAAAGTGCTCCCGTGAATCGGCCGTTTGATTCGAATAGCTGCGGGGCTTTTGTGCAGGAATGAGGGAGCAAGAGACGGATAGATAGACAGACAGACAGACAGAGTGAGAGAGAGAGAGAGAGAGAGGGGGGACAGATAGGATAGCGAGGGGTTAGCGAGAGAGAAAAGAGGCCCGTGGAAGAAAAGGGGGGCGAGCTCGTGCCGCGAGGCCATCGTCGGCCTCCACGCAACTCTTCGCGATGCTCGAGCATGCTCCGACTCCAGCTCCCAGCTTCGGCTCACTCAAAAAGGGGAACGCTCTTCTATACCCCAGACCCTGTATTATGATCGAGCGTGGAACGTAATACGATCTGGCCAAACTTCGGATAAACATACACGCCCCTCCTCGGTGCGTGCTGGTGGTGAAATCAATTTTAACGGACCGAAATTGTGCGGGATTATCAGATGGTGGCTTAGGTTTCGGAGCTTAGAGTAACGCAAACTGCAACTCTTATCCGCGGTTCTGATCGGCTTACTAATTGGGAAACTGTGGGGTTTGGAATCTTGCATTTGTTCCGAGTCCTTCAATGCTTATACCGGAGCGTGATCTATCGCTATCGATCGCTCGATAACGATCGGTTACTCTGCGGCTTTCTCCCCTTAATTAAATGTACAAAAATACTCGGTACACAAGTGACTAAACTCTGATACATAGTTTCAATTTTCAATCGTAAAGATGCACTGAATATGCAATGTATCGGATGATTGCACAAGTTCGTGCCCGATTTGGAAATAAAATTCAATGGTTAAATTTGAAAGAATACAGCTGTATTAATCAATTATATAGTCACCACTCTTTTCTACGATTAGAAAAGTACGGTGACTATATGATTTTTTTCTTTTACACTCCGCTGTGCAGGACAGTCCGCGACGTCTATAAAAATCGGGCTCGAACTTATGCAATCATCTAACATAATACAGGCATGTCAAACACGCGGCGCATAAAGGAAAGACAAATTGGCGGTATGGGTGTTGGCTTATTAAACCGGCCGACCTGAACCGGAGCCAGCCGTAGCCGGAGGAATACACCGATTGCGTTGTAGCCTGGGGATCGCGTTTGCCGCCGAATCGGTGGAGGGTGTGCGGGGTAGAAGGCGCCACCCTTCGACGTCGAGGCTCCAGTGAAGAAGGGGCTGAAGGGGCTGTTGGCCCGACAGAAGCCAAGGAAAGGCGTGTCGGGTTACCGGCTAACCCCGGGGGTAACCGCGAGCCCCACCTAAGCCCATAAGCGTACACGTATTTGCTTGACCCTCGTATAACTCGTCGCGAAGGTCACAAATTTAGCCGAAGGCTGCGACGTGAGCCGTGCCATCCCACCACCTATGATCCCGGCAAGGCACGCTAACGCGAAAGTAACAAGATGTAAATTGAGACGCGTTTAGAAAGGCTGCGCACTTCCGCTTTTGTTACAGGACAACTACGAGTTTCCGTCACATGCGTTTCTCTACCGTTTCAACGTAATGGAAGGTATAGTATTATGAGGAGGGTTACGAACTTGGGGCGGCCTCAAATCTATAGAAAAAACCGGTGTCTTCTGAGGTACCCGAAATATTACACAGAATGATATTCGAAGCGTTAGTAGGTAATGTAAGATCTACCTTCTATTACACATTTCCCGCGACTGATGTGACTTTCGGATATGCGGATGATACGACTTTTTCATCCCCACTACTGGAGGTTCCCTCTCGGGCGGTCGATCGTTGAATATTAGACTTTTAATGTAAAGTTATCAGCTTAAAGTCTCGTCGCAAAGGTGTTATAAGACCATTTTGTACAGGGTTTCTTCTAAGCCTAACTCTTCTGGAAGTTGTATGTAGATAGTTTTCGATAAAGCCTTAAAAAAAAATTGGATTAAATGCAGAACAGATAGTAACTACTTGCTTGCTATCTTAGTTGAGCTTAAGAAGATTGTCGGCACAGAACGAATGTGAAATAAATAATAATTTTAGTAAATGCTCCTGAATAGATCTCCAAACTAGACGTATTAAAAAAGCAACCGTCATCATTTTTTAAAATAAAAAACATACTATTTTGAATTCTATTGTTTTTTTTAAATTTAATTATCAGGTATCATCTATGGCAATTACGTGTGAAAGACGATATCTGTTAAATGACCACCACGACCACGTTTACAGACATCAATTCGAACATCAAAATTTTCGATGACATTTTGGCATATTTGGTCGTTTAATTCATCAATTTCATTTCCAATGTTGTTTTTCAGGTCATGAATTGTTGCTGTCCAGACTTTGGTTTATCATAAACAGATCCAGTTTCATCAAATTTTTTAACCAAATTTCGAATTGTTTGCTCTGATGGACGATTATGTATGCCGAAAAAATCACGTAATAATTTACGATGCGTATTTTTTATTGAACACTGATTTGCAAAATAAGTTTTAATAACTTTAACACGCTCTTCAATCGTGTACGGCTCCATTGTTAAAATTGTCTATCATTGTAGATTAGAAATACAAGATAGTGACAAGAAATAAACATGGCCTTTGACGGATATTCTCATTCTCATTCACATTCAACATCCTAAAGGTATTTTTGGATAACCCTATACATCGATTGCGAGACACATAAGCTGTATAGCCACTTATTTCATCTATTAATCATTTCAGCAAATTATAAATAATACATATAACGATATTTCGAATTCAATTTCTTAATTTATTTCATCTACTCATTTTCGTTTTTGCATAATTGCATAAAATTAGTCTAGCCATGAAACTGAAAGGAATTTTCAATGCTAACTTGAATACTACATCTGTTAGATCGCAACACGAGTATAAAGGCATTTAAGAAGCCCAGTTCGCGGTAGTTCAATTTACAACTGTTGATACGAAACGTCAAAGAGCACCAATTTCCTCGAAACATATTTCTGCCCCAGATTTGAACAACCAGAAAAGCAACAGTGCCAACAACTAGATTTCTTATTGCAGTGGACTTGCTACTTCAAAGTTATTTTCCTATTATGAACCGCAAAGAAAGAGTTTGACGTAATATTCCTGTACTGAAAAATGGTAGAAAAGAAAGTTCGAAGAGCGAGCGGTTCGCATCGGCACTTTGTACCCAGTCTCAAGGTTTAAGTCGATTCATGGAACCAGGTTCCTGGACCAACCTTCGGTCAATTCGAAATCCATCCCGAAAATTCGAGACATCGCATCGTTCCCGACTGTATCGATAAAAAAAAGGTCCTCGTGTCTCGGGTTTCACGATACACGGGTTTCCGAAGTTGACGCTAACGAGCACTGACAATAGGAAAGGCGACCGACGTTCGACCGCATTGTAACGGCCTTCTATTAGCGAAGTCGTCGAGATACGAGGACCGGATTGTCGGATAAAGTATTCCACAGATAAGCGGTCACCTATCGGTTTCATAAGCCACGTTATTTAAAATCCTTTTCCCTCTGGCAAAATAATAGAAATTCCACGCGACGCACAGTGGTCCAATCGAAGAATTAGCTGTTCATTTGCTAGAAAATCAACTTTCTTATATCGACTTTTTTCAAATGTATATCACTTTGTAAATGTTCAGCATTTTTAAAAACGATGAGATCAATTGAATTTTTTAAAAATTGTAATTAGACCTGTTAGACAAAGCGTTTAAATATGAACATCTCATAACCACTATTTTCACCGTGTAAATGACTTGTCTTCTTATTGATAAGGATGCCGTTGTCTATGAGAAATATTGTTTATAATTTATTTAAAAAATTAACACTTTACCTACCGGAAGCCTATTAATAGGATTTTTGATAATTGTGCTGTACCAAAAGAAAGCATAGAAATTTGCTTTTACATTGCAATCTTAAATGAAACTATCAGATGACTATTAGATACGCTTCGGCCACGCGACCCGTTATCAACGCTGTCCTTCTCTACGTCTACGTTCGGGTAGACGCAGTCATTAAAAAATAATGTCGGTATGCGATCACTGTCCGTGCACAACACAAGCTGTTGCACAGTAAACGCGACTTTACCGTACATATATTTTCAATGATCGTACAATACAGTAACGAAGGTTAGTGTAGAGAAAGTTTGTTAGGTTCATAGGTGAGCCCAATATACCATTTAAGGGTTGAAAGTTAGTTTGAATCGCGATTCATCTGAATTTTTCTCTCTTTCTCTTTATTTATAGATGTAGTGGAATAACTAGGATTAATTATAGATGCGCCTAAGATAGATTTTACGCGTGAAACTTGTTTACAGGGTGAAAAGCCTGAACGCGCAACGATACACGCGATGTCCGCCGAGGAAAGCAATTTCAAGCGATCGCGCCGCGATGCTCGATAGAACAGCCATATTCCTTTGAAACCGTTCCACGCGATAAGCGAACTATTAGATAGATAGACTGATCTCTATTCCCGGCGACGACGAGTAGAACGCGGTCGATAGAACGGGCTCACACGTAAATCTTACGCCGCGCCGGCAGGAGAAAACAACGTGACAAAAAATATCATAACACACGAATATCTTTTTCATCCGCTTACTTTTTCTAAACGGGTGAATTCTCGGGGCTACGTAACTTTGCAATCGTCATAACGTCAGACTAGGGACTGAAGAAATCAGTTGAACCTCGATAACTCGAAAATTTTGTTTACTTCCAATGGCTCCGTTGCCACGATCTCTATAAGCGTAAATAAAATTGACTTAATCTCGAATTATGAGCTACATGTTCAAATGCGTTATTTTACCTATGCAATTTGAATTTAGGATAGCCATCTCTGCAAGTCGAAGTGTGCTTTCTATAAGTAGGACCTTTTTACTTCTCCCCGTCGAAGTCCGGGAATCTCCCGACAAGATACTTTTACCACTGCGCTCCTGAGCCTAGAATCTAGGATATACCCGAGATCTAGGACCTGGATCAAGAGATCGACTATTATCGCATTGCTGACACATTCTATATGTGTTTGTTTAAAAATGCAATCACGTTTGAAAAACAGAGTGTTTGCGAAATCGTAATACAACCGGGCAGAGGGTGATTCTAAAAGCAAAAATAAGTCGAAAGAAAGGAATAACATTTTATCGTTTGGCAGATCGTTTCTGAGATAATCAAGTTTGAAAACGCAGTGAATACACGTACCTACTATTACGTAGGTATCGTCTGACGCGTCTGACCATGATCAACCAATTCTACTTTGTGCATATACAGTTACTCGAATTAATAGTCGGACGCTCTAAAAAAGACGATAACTTTTTTAATATTGTACTATACGATTGGAACTTTTTTGCGAAGCTAGAGCAATTTGTTTACTACAGAATGTGAAAAGAAATTTTTTTTAAAAATCCAATAGATCGGAATTGTAGAAAAAATACTAAATATTTTACAACTTTGTTATGTGGGCCTATGTGGAAATTTAAAAAATATGTTTTACAAATCTGTGTGAATTAAACATATTCTGAAAATTTCGACAAAATCGGTCGACGTTGCAAGGAGCTACAAACGTTTATAGATGGTAAAAATTGCAGATTTTCATCATCTTCGGCCTATATCTAAAAATTCTTACATCTCTCAATGCTTTTCCTTTTTTTACCCGCATCAACCGATTTCAATGAAACTTTCACAGTGCATATAATTAACACAGATCTACAAAAAAGCAAACACCCTGTATAGACAAGACTCAAATCAGTGAGCTTAGTTTGCTGATAGTGCATGATAGTGCACTCGGTATCGCCAGATGAGGGGAGGGAGTATGAATTCAGGGGAAAAAGTTACCCTCTCTCTCTGTCATTACCGAACACATGCATGACAGAGACGGATCGGCGCGGCGCGGTGGAAGCGTGTAGATTAACGTCGTAGAAGGGGAAGGTAGAGTGAGGACACAGGTCTTGGTGTGGCGATTGAGTGCACTACGATTAACCTATGTTTCCGAGTGCTTCGACGGGAAAAAGTGAATTCGTAATTAATGCATTTATCACAAAAACGAATAGCCGCAATTTGAAATAGTAGACGGATGAAAAGAATAGAAATGTATCGATATACAGTCGACCCTCCTATAACGCGATTAATTCATACCGAAAATCAAATCAAATTAAATTAACCCTTAACAATTGAGTAATGAAGCACCACAAAAATAGTAGTACCATTGTTCAGAATATTGTTTACATTTTTAAATATGTTAGTATCGAACCAATTGGTAAACATTTAATTATTCTATGAGGTATTACATCAATTTCATGTCGACAAAATCGAAAAAATCATATAGAAAAGAATTATTCTAGGTCACAAGAAATGTTTAATTTCCGAGTTAAAGTAGCTCCGATTGCAAAGGCAATTTTTGGTCCGCGTTATAGGAGGATTTACTGTAAAAAATACAGGTACGTATTACTTTGTCGGGGGGCGAGACAAGAAAAATCTGAAAAGAAATGTTTCAGCCGTGTAGCTAAGGACCACTCTACTAAGCACTCTGCGCGTCAGTTTCGAGGGAACAAGGCTGAGGTAAGAGCGCGAGAGGGACAGAAGCAACTCTCGAATTCCACCGGGTAGTGTAAACAAACAGGCTCGTTCGACCAACCTTTATGTGGCATCTTCCAGAAGGGCGGTTCGGGGGTGGGTGAGCAAGGGTTAGCCACCCCCGCGCCCAACAGGGTCCTTGCCGCGTGCAGCGCCGCCGCCGCCGCTTCCCGGCTCCGCGCTGCCGCAGCGCTTGGCGGGTAATCCGAAGCGCTGTCACTTCCGGCGATGCCGGCACCGCCACCGCTGCCTCCGCAGGAACGAAGGTGTAGGTTCAGCCGACTGCCGGCGACCGTCCCACCGCCACCACCTCCACCTCCGCCGCCACCTCCGGCCACGCTAACACAATGCTGCAAACAGAAAAACAATCTATAGCATCAACTTTTCTCGCACCTGTCAACCCTCGCGCCACGCCGCGCCTCGGTTACAATCGACGCGATGCGTTTCCCGACGAATACACTCCGTGGCAAAAACGTAACACAAGGTGAAGCGGCGGGGTAAGTTCGTAAACGGAGCAAGTGCATGTACTGGTTATTTTTATTATAATATGAGCGAAATTTCTCTAGCTTGTATTTATTAATCTACTATAAGTTAAATATATAAAAAAATTTTTTAAAAACCACGCAAATTGGACGCAACATAAACTATTAAGCAATTTCAAAACCGTTAATCGGAGCGAATGAATAATGAACAGTAAGTTGAAAAGATTACGTCAACTGTTAAGGCAAATGTGGAAGTATCTCTAAATTTAAAAAATGAATATTTTTTTGAACGTATTCAGGTCTCTTCGACTTTTATAAAAATAACTTTACAAAAATAACAAGTTTGAGTTGAGTTTTGCATTTAGACGAGTTTAGATTAGCGCTATGCAATCGCTAAAAGAATTTTACAGAGGAACTATGCAACAAACTCTGCCGCAACGATTTCTCCTCGCGGCGAAGAAATTTACGAGCACAAGGCCAAAGATGCTTTTATCAAAGCGCTTATTATATCATTTATATTTATTTATGTTATATAATTATCTCCGTAGCAAAATAGAATTAAACATGAAGTAATGGGATGGGTGAAAGTCGCGCGAGAAATAAATATGTTATGACTACACTGCAATCTCGCGACTACGACAACGGGAAATAACAAGGACGGAAGACTAATGCATAAGATTTACAAGCAAAAGCTCTCCTCGCTGTTCCTCCGCAACTGTTGATGAGTATTCACATCAAACGGGGCACGCGCTTCTGTTTGGAGCATCTATTTCAAACCGAATACACAGCTACATACCCCCTTGTGCCTTCCTTTAAATACAAAGTGACTCGCTTCGTTTACACGATCTATTGTCCTCAGAAACCACTTCCCCGAATACTGTACGAAGCTCATCTTTCCTCCTAACGAAGTTAAAATTCCTGACAAACGAATCTACGTTTAGTCGCTGTACGCATTTTAGTATTGTACATTACGCATTCGGTGTTCGACGCATGACGAACTACACTCAAGAAACATCAAAGACGCCACCAAGGACTCCTGTCAAAACCTAATCAATTTCAGGGAACGTACAAAATTAATTAATCAAATCTAAAAAAACGACCACTCATGTACAAATGTGTAGTTGCTAATGATCCTTGTGAGGTTGCTGTAACTTAAAAAATAAATGAAAAAAGGGGACACTCGTCTTTGGGTTCATTGAAATCTGCATTTCGTTATTCGAAATTCCTGCGTGTGAATTTGGTCGATCCGTAACGCCTCCCGTGATTTTTGAGAAACAAACAGGACGGTCGGTATTACGAATTGAGATTATACATAACATATGTATGTATACTACCGCTTCATTAAAACGAACAGCGATTCGATATTTCGTGCTGCCGAGACGGAAGAAATAAATCTTGCTAACCGTGTTTCAATGAATTCAGTTTTTGCAGCGCGCGCGGCACGGCGCCATATTGGCGGACGTTTTGTGTTTCACCGACGACGCTCTGCGTCTCTCGTTAAAACTTCATTTCCGCGACTACGGTGGAACGCGAACGCTCCGAGCACAAGAATTGCGTGTCAAGTGGACCGAAGGATTAAACGTTGATGGAGGATGTCACGTTTGAGCGATTTCTTTCACTCGAACTTGATTTCCAGCGAGTTTTCGCAATTTGTCGCGCGCAGGAAAGTACCTACATACACGGTCGCCGCCGCCGCCGCTCGTTTCTCGAATTTTGCGCGTGCTTGCGCGCGCAATGGTTCGATTATTAGAATTTCCATACGACAGGCAGGCTTGAGCGACGAGCTCGTTTCATCATCGAGCGAAGCAGGGAAAAATAAGAAGTGAAACAATTTCGACACCTTGCCAGGTTTCGTGAACAATGGGCTTGTTGGCCAAGCGACAGAACGCCGGGGAACGATGCTGGGAAACGCAGACGATTTCTAACTCCCGTCAGCATTAATTAATTAAAAAGAGGATGCGATAATAGAGGATGCGATGCATACCGATAACCGCGGAGACGGGTGCCACAGAACAATGTAACTCGAAGGTCTCCAAAGGTGAAGGTGCTAGACTGTCAATGGTATGCGAAAGAGAATTAAATAGGGATAACTATGTCTATCTGTGACCTAGTCATTTTCAAGTTAACTCGATTCGAGTCTCGACTAACGGAGAAATTTCACATTTTCTTTCACGTTTCTGTTAAAAGTTCCATTTCTGACTTACGTTATCAACATTTCGAAATTAACCATTTTATTAGGTTGTTGCAAATAACAGTCCTGGACCGTTATCCTAGGACCGATATCCGTGTACGAAGGACCGTAATCGAAACCGATATCAACCAAAATTTCGGTCCTTCATAACTGTTTCGATCAAGCCCGAAATGAAATAGTTTCAAGCCTGACCGCAACTGTTTCTTATTGATCGAAGAATCACACGTTTCTTGATCGCATTATGGTAGAAATTGAATTTTTTGGTCACTCGCATGCTTTATTTACAAGATTGTCATTTTCTAGTTCTTTCTACTATCAGCGAATAGTGCGTTGTAATCGTTGTAGACTGCGGATCTTTATGCAAAATAAAAATTGCTTGCATCAATTGCAAGTGATCGGAGCCACATGAACAGTTTATTCTTACTTTAATAATTTTAACAAGCTGAGAAAAATAGATTAGCACTCTTAAATCATTCTAACCTTTCTACCGTTATAAATTGCACCTACTCAATTTTTGCAATAAATGCATAAAATCCGCAGTCTAATAATTAGTCACAACTAATATCATTTTCACCAAATATCACATAATGCTATCGTCAATATGTTGTTTTTCCACACACACAAATAGAGTACGTTTGACGTTGAAAACATATCTATTTGAAAGGAAATTTATATGTGTAAATTGAAATTGAAGACAAGATCGTAAGCTTTGTACCTGAAAGTGACGTAAAGCGAACCTGTCAAACGCACTGCAACATTTGCATTCTAAAATCGGATATTTCATAAGCAGCAACCTAATATTTTCCGATAAAAATCAATTTCTTCCTTTCACATCCGAAGTGGAATATCTTACGAAAAGATACCAAAGCAGTGATAAAGTAAGATTTTTCTAACGACCGTGTAAACTCTGTGTAACTCGACGGAAAATCTCGAAATCCGTTGAACAATCTTCCTCTCTCATCTGTTCTAAAACATCGCGTCGAGATTGAGCGCAAGGACCGCGCGTAACTTCCATAAATCGTCGGCGTGCATAAAATAAAAAAACTGGCCGAGTGTACAGGAACTGTTACGAGCAGGCCGTCCAATAAATCTGTCGGATTCATAATCGCGATGCGTTAAACGCGCGTTTGAAACACCGCTGGAAGGGAATAGAAGGTTAAATTTCGCGAGCCGTCGGCCTGGGATCCGCGTAAAGGCTGATCAATGTTTCCGCGTGAAACGTCGAAACCGGCCCCGGTCGGAATAACTTCGATATTGTTGCGAGCGCTTTCATAAGCCAATGTGTAAATCATGAAAACTCGATTGATCCCCGCGTACTTCTGCACGCTCTTTCACGCGCCCTTTCACGCGTACAAACGGTCGCCGCTTCAAAGAACATAATTCAGGGGATTATCGTGCGCGAAACGGGGCAAATATTGGCACCGTCGAAACTGGTTCGCCAAAAGCAAATGTTCGAGGTGCGCCCAGAAAATAAATAACGCCACGACGAATAATAAACATCCCCGGTGGAGCCGCTATATTTCTGCTCATTTTTCTTTCTTTCTTTTTTCCGTGTAGCGCCGCGTCTGATCACGTCTCCGCGCGAATTTATCGTCGACAAAACGCGACATATCTCGACGCGCTCGTGAATTCGCGAAAAAAAATCCCCGCCCCCCACAATCAAAAGAAGCAACAACAACTCCTCGTTGGCCGCGCGCGTGTTTTAACGATTCCTTTTATTAGCATTTGATACGCGAATAATTAAATGTTAAATCCGCGTTCCGCTCGGAAAATAGGCGAAGGCTAATTTGCTAACTTGCCCTACGTGCTTGCACGTCCGCCGACCTGTGCAAGTAGAGACACATTACTCTTGAACCTCGCGGTCCTGACTATACGTGCTATACACTGTACACGAGAGGGTGGACAGAGGGTCAACGTTAAATTCGGTCAGAAACTCCGGTAAACAGTTGCGAACACTTGTAAAATAATTAGGGTTCCCGGCGAAATACAGTTTTCCGAGTTCTCCTGTAAACTCTTGCCGCGATATACTTTCAACGTTCTCTCTTTCGATCGTCGCCCCTCCCGTAAACCGTCCAGTTAACTTTCGTTTAATCCAATATGGGTTAAATCAAACCTTGAACACAGTCAGTAATTCTATTTTATGTAGTTAATCGATCACACAAGCACGTAATCTACATTATTTCCAAAAAGCTGTTCGAGTGGAGCAACACCTATACATGATGAACCCTTAGCAGTTGAGGGGCGACTCACAGTCACCACTAAAAATGGCTGTATCATTATTCGCAATATTGTACCTAATCAATACACTGCGGATCTTTATGCAAAATAAAAATTTCTTACCTGAATTGCAACAAACTGAAGTGAAATGGAACTTTATTTTCTTTCCTATTATGTATGTTTAGCAGGTTGAATATAATATAATAATAGTATGTTTAAATTTTCCTAATATGTTTGCTATTTTAAATTACGCCTACTCATTTTTGTTATAGATGCATAAAATCCGCAGTCCACTAATCAATTACTACACAAATGTTTAAATTTCAAAGGGGTTAAATATTCGGTGCTTCCAGTATGAATAATCCAAAACACACCGGTTACGTGTGCAGGAAGCGGAAAGCAGAAAACAGCTCTTTAGACCAGCCATTTAAGTCTCCAAATGTCAAATATAGAAAACGCGTGGGCAGCTATAAAGCGGACATACAGAGGAAAATGTAGAACAGAAAATATACAGGTCTAATCAGGCGAAGAAAGAAAACATGGAAGTCATTGCCATTTCGGATCGGTCGCATCTCCAAAATGATTTCTAAAAGCTCATGTTCGAGAATCGATCGTCGCGGAATCGTTCGTTCCGCTCTGGGCAAGAAGCTTTCTCGAACAGCCGTGTAATTTAAACTCCCGTGGCCGGGATTCTTGCGGTCAGATTGGTGTTTACATCGACGGTAATACCCTCTTTGGCGATCGAGATACCTCTGAAGGCGGGTTTACAACAGCAGCGCCGGTACACCTACGCGCATTCCACCGTCGCTTTCGTTCGTCATAGTTAATCACGCCGCAGTTACGACCAGTGTTAATTATCATTCGGCCGGTTCGTAGATCATTAGCTCCTTTCATCCTGGCCGTGGGGAACGTCGCGAACACGGGAGCCGAGAGGGAAGAATAAGGAAGAATAAGGAAGAGAGAGAGAGAGAGAGAAGCCCATAAACGATTCGACTCGATCAAAATATGCAAGCTGTGTTACATCGTCGACTGATTATGGGCTACTATCCCGGCGCGCGATCGCTTTGTATACCGGAGAGAAAAGTACGATCGCTTAACGTAATGCGGCTCTAATAGATACGCTTATTAAGGTAACGGAGGAATGTGACGGAACGCGGACGTTCCCCGTCGAGTGCATTGTTTTCCGATTATTTACCTGCTCGTCGCGCCGTGAACGGATCAATGGAAAAATAATATATTACAAGTAAAGACGTTTCGTCGAGGCAAACTTATGATCGGGGTGTATTCTCTCCCCTTCAACTTTTTCGATTTCATTAAAATATGTCTGCACAAAGAGCGAAATCGCTGTTCCCATAATTTACGATTTCGAGTGAGAATTTCGTGCAGGTGATGTCAAATTCTGTGTAAGGAGGATAAATATATGTGTATGATAAGATTTAATGCGCGGCTGGAGCTTATTGAAATCGAAGAAAATGTATTATTTCGCGAGCAATAGCGACCGTCGCGTCGGAGCGAAACAGGCGGGAAGTTCAAACTTCCCCGTAGACATTAAACGAACTCGCGACAAGTTCACTAATTACTCGGCTCCTTCGTCGTCTGTGGCAAGGTTAGAAGAAGCTGCCACGCATTAAATTACTTAATATCGCGTTCCAGTGGCGTTTTGCACGAAAAATTACGTAGCAGCGAGATTTCGTCGACGGGCCAAATGGGGGTAGCTTCGAAAAAGGAAAAACGGCGAGGCGGTCTCAAAGCAACGGCAGACAGTGTAACGACATTCTCGACGGTCGATTTGCAATTAGCGGGTACGCGGGAACACTTTTCCTTTCGACAAAAGCGCCTCCACGAGAAATCTTGTGATCCCGCGGCCTCGTTAATGACGGCCGCGCAAAGAACCTGCCGAAGGGGGATCATTAAAGACGCCGAGATTTTTGTACATTAACCTAATGCCTGACGATTTCCGGTCGACCTGCCACGGTAAATAACGACGAAATTGCTATCTGACTATTTAAAGATTGGCGAATACAGGTTGCAAGGGTAGACGAAAGGAAGAACGAGCTGCGCGCCGCTCTTGACGGAAGCATACGACCATGGAACGCCAGAACTTTTCCAAGAATTTCGTTGAAAAGGAGGAGTAACCTTTAGGCGATCTCCCGCGCAACATAGCTGAATCATTACCAATTTGTCTGCCATTTGTCGTCGCACTTAGAATCCGTACTGTGTAGCAATTATCGGATACATTCGTCACTAAAAACTGTTTTGTTTCCTAAGACGATACATAAAATATACAATATTCAACTCTAAACAATTCACTTTACTATATGTACACTTGCAGGAACAATTTTTCTAATTTTTCGTGCTCTCTTAGCTCGCTGCAATGCTTTGCCGTGCGAATACAGCAAAGTTGGGCAAAAGTTATCAAGTTGAACAACGTCGAACAACGAATAAAGTTATTTGAATGTGTAAACTAAAGACGAATGAGACGAGGTGCGTCTCGAAGGAAGATGGACAGAGTGAAACGATGGAGGAAAATCAGGAAAATATAATATAATGAAGATAACACATAAGTCTGAGTACGAACGCAAAACGCAGCTCTCTTTATAGTCTGGTGGGTCATCGGTTTCTAGGATCGCATCACCGTTTATTAAGGCAACGACCTAAAAAACGATGCTGCATGGGAGACAGAGGAATTAAGATGCGGATATGACATAAGGAGAAAAGGATATGAAGGCTCACAGGACAGTAATAACGAGTTCGAGGAACTACCGACACGGCGAGATTTACAAACTCGGTTGATTACCTCGCTGGTGAGGAAAAAACTATGGAAACGCGACAGAAACAAAATCTAAATAGGTGATATAATCCGCTCGTGGGATTTTGAACAAATTGAAATTCAGTCGAACAATGACCAACTACTCTAGAATGAGTTGAAATGACATTATCGCACGGGCTTCGATTCACAAGTCTGAACATGTCGTTTCATAAATCAACAGATGGATTCGTCAACTTGTGGAAGAGAAAAGCAGAATATAATAATCAGGAGAATAAATTCTAACACAATTTCAGATGATTCAAACTCTGCTTTGCCCGAGAAGACAATTCATTTCAGCGTATTTCGGATGATATAAATTCTGCTTGGATCGAGAAGACATTATATGACGAATGAAAAGTTTCCGCAATGAGTTTATTGTTGAATAGTTGCATTAAACCGGTAAGAAACAGAGATGAAGGGGTATGATATTTTCTGTCGGAATAATGGCATTTGTACCATTATTCTGAAGCATTGTGCCGAAGAAGGGTAACGAAGATCAAGCCTTGAAGATTTGGTGTGCCGACAGGCATCGCGATACGATCTCGATTCTGCTACGACTAGCTAGACAAAACAATATCTACGTCGGTAGTTAATTCTACGCATCCAACTACAAGAACGCAACACTTGGCACGCGTGTAAGGATCTCGTATCTCGATCCCGGCGTGTTTAGCGAATACATAGTCAGAAGTTGAACGCGCGATTTTTTGATCGGGCGGGCACTCGCGTGCGCGCGGCCCGGCCGGCGGATTAATTTCCGTTCTCGTCGTCGTAATTCAGTGGAAAGAACGACGGGAAAGGTGCACGGAATTAGTAAATAATTCGAATCGGTGAATTTTCTCTACGAGCGCCGCCGCTGCCGCCGGTCGTCTCGTCGCCCTCGAGCGTTTCGAGTACAACAAAGGGCTTACCGTGAAATCTCCCGAGGTACTCGCGGAGGCTTTCTTTGCCGAGCACTCGAGGACCGAGGGGACATCTGTTATTTTCCGAGATTGTATCACTTTCAATGAGCGCGATGTTTCTTTTTCCCCTCTGTCCGCGTAAAAATAATAAAGGCGGACAGGTGTTCGCGGACGTGACCCGCGCCGTACCTTTACTGCGCTCTCGCGATCCCTAATTCGGCCGACGCCGACGGTGCGTATAAATTATTCATAAAGGAGAAATTTGTTTCATTCGGTCGAAATATACTCGCTCAGCCTCCGTTCCGAAATGTTGAAAGTATAATGAGATGAAAATATCGCCGACGGAAGCCCAATCAGCGCGAAACGGACGGAGAATGTAGAGGCCCCAGCCGATTTTCACGTTTCAGCGGAAACACAGGGGACGAAAGGAAATTTCGTTTACAATTTTAACAAAAAGTTATAACGTTCTAATTCTCCGTTTCATTTTTCAGATCGCAATTGTTGAGAAGCAATATCGCCTGCGTACAGTGCGACTGAACGCGTAGGGAAAATTGTATTCGAACAATATGCGTTCGTTCGCGACTAATTTAATATAAATAATGTTCTCGCGTTACACGCAAAAGGTGCAATGTTTAGATTGTTCGGTGGATTTTATTGGCAAACAATAAAGGGCCGGCGTTATTTAATCGCATCCTACCGCGAAATAAATCGGATGCAATTCACTTTCGGTTGACAGCGTTTTTTTCGCGATCACAATGAGATATTGGAGCGTCAACAGCGCCATTGTGGCAGCAGCAATTTGTCACTAAGCGTCGAGCTACCCCGGGCTTTCCACTTATTACGTCTAGCCGGGTTCATTACAGTTTCCCGCGGCCGACGGCACTCTGAATCGCAACGGAAAAAAAGTGAATGATTCGATTCAATGAAAACGAGGAAATTGGCACAACAGCGAGTACACTTTACGCCAAATTATTTTACTCGAAGAATTGACTTTTTCAAAAACGTTAACTCTTTGTGCAACGAATTTTGTTAATTTTTATTAATAATTTCAGAAGCGTCTCACTGAATTTTGTTAGAAAGTGTGCAAGTATTCGAATACAAAGACGAAGCGCACAGAAGTGTTATAGTTATAACCAATAAAAATTTGCGAACTGTTAAAAATCTACAATAAAGTCGACAACGTGTAAAAGTAATGAGTACTTTCGACCTTACAATGCGAATATATCTCTACATATACTCGAGCTCTCGACCGAGCCGACGGTGATTTTCTATGCACCGTGTTTTAGCGAAATTCGTTGCTCGTGGCGAATGATTTCATATCCGCAATACTGTATGTATGTACAACAACGCAATAACACTGAAAGGAACACTTCCGAACGAGACTTTTTACGTGAATTTAACAATGCGAAAACGATGAACTATTGCCGACGGAATCGAATGCTTTGCAGACTTCCTGTACTACACGTTCGTTAATTTATATACATACGCGTTTCGATCATCGTAATTCTTTCGGATAGCTGTTCCAATCGCGTGACTCGTACCCAACATATACAATACAACGCTCTTTATCAATTGGCGCGAAAAGGAGTGGAAATTCGAATCACTGTTGCACCTCTTACGCGAGATATTCGCACCCGGTCCTTCGTCCCTCGGACATAACTATCAAAACTCTCGCTCCATAGAGACTAGTGTATCCACTTGGCAAGTTTTCGGTCCGATTGTAGATTGAGAAAAGAAACGTACCGTGTCGAGAATGGCCGTGGTCAGGCCGGGTCCAATCACCAGCTAAAAGCACAATCCGCAGCTACGTGTCTTCCGCGCGACGTTCACAGCACTTTTGAAGCGCAGCGCGGACAAACGGTTGCTGGTTGTTAACGATCCTCTCTCGACTGTAGCCGGTTGCTTGCCGCTCGTGCGGGCAAGACGAGAGCGAACCGCGTATCTTCGGCGAACGGGTCTCACTGATCACTGAGAATGCACAGTTTAACGCGAGCGGCGCGTGCTCGTCACGGAATTCACACTGGAGCTTCGCCGGTTCTGATCTACGGGGATCCAGAGGAGGGCCGGCCGGATATCGGACACAAGCGGCGCGGCGGCGTGTTTGCGGTCGTACAGGCCCTCCGGCGGACTGACGGTGCCGTTGGTGCCCGCGGAACGTGAATGAACGAAGGTGTCGCGGTAGCGAAACGACACCTTTTTGCCATCAACGACCAACGGGGGGAACGGTGTGTGTTTTCCGGGTCGGGCGTCGCGTTTATTCGATGTACAGCGGTGGTAATCGCGTCGAGCTGACCAAGGAAACGAGAGAAGGAGGAATCGAACGTGAGAGAGCGTCGGTCAAGAGGAAAGAAACACGTGCAACTCGAAAACAGGGGTGCAGTGACGCGTCACTGCTGCGGTGCGCGGCGCCCGATTGACCACCAGAGTCTGCCTTCCTTCATGCGAAGATCCCTGCCGCACGATTTCGTCACCCCCACCCCTTGCTAACGTCCCTTGTATACGATCTCCCTCTATCGGGCCGGCCTCTCTCTTTCTCTCTCCCTCTCCCTCTCCCTCTCCCCCTTTCTCCGTCTCTCTATCCGCCTATGACTGCTCTCGCTAAGCTATCCCTTTCCGTCGCACGGCCCAGCTAGCCCGACGAAGGCACCCGTGTAGCCCCTCCGGGCAAATTCGTCGGACGACGAGCTGGCTTCGAGAGTGACGGGCTGCATCCCCCCTACTCCAGCCCCCTACCCCTTGGCCAAGTACCCAGAGACTTCCGTGTTAACCGTGCATCTGGGTGGAGCCACGGCACCACGGCCGGTGTGGTCGGATTCCCTCCGTCGTGTTCTCCATCGAACGCCGACCGGGAGTGGGGGCTGCGTGCAGGAACGACAGCGACAGCGCGCACCGGCGTAACTGTAAAAGCGGCGTTCGCGCCTCGACGGAACGCTTCGCGGCCAAGCCGGAACGGGTCCCGATAGGCGGAGCCTCGCGGAGGCGGCACCCTTTGCCGTTGGACCGCGCCACGGGACGCCATTGTTTTCGCGGCGCGGTGCTCGTACGACGCCCGCGACGCACGCCGACGCCCGGCGTCGCGACTCCACTCTCGCACGCAACGCCGTCGCGGCCGTCGTCGTCATCCGCCTGCCTCTTTTCTCTGCCTTCGTTCGGCTGGCCGCTCGAATTTCTGCGCCAAGAGGTAAGTCGACGATCCGTACGTATGCGCGTGTGATTGTGCGAGATCCGTACGTATGCGTGTGTGATTGTGCGTTCGGTTCACGTGTGTCTACACGCGTCTGCGTGTGCGTGCGTGCGCGTCTACGTGTATGTGCAAGAGAACGCGCACGACCGCGCGCGTGTGCGCCCCGAGAGTGCACTGGAAGAATCTCGTATGTACGAACGTGTGTCGCACTTTGCATCTTTATTTCCCTCTTCGTTTTCTTCCAACCCTCCGTCTGTCGATTCCTCCTTCTTTCCGTCTTGTCAGCCTTTTCTATGTAACCGCTCCACGCCTTATTGCCATTGTTTTGTACAGTCAGTTGTTGTTTTTCCTTGTCCGCTTCGACCGTATGCGTTCGTTAGGCTTGCGAAGTAAAAGTACGTGTCCATTTGAGAAATTTGAGAATTTTTATTCTCCGACGGTTGAACAACATTCTCGGCCAGTTACCCTCAAACGCAGTGTCCATATCCAAAGAAAATGCTTTCGGGAGCAACCGGCGGTAGTTCGATTCTCAGAGGACACGTGCCTTAAGACTGGCATGAGTGTACGTCCCGTGAATACGGAGCAATTATGGTCGAGGGTCGAAGACGCGAGGGTGGAAAAAATATTTGTCGGCAGACATCGCGCGCGCATGTTAATGCACTGTGTGCGTTGCACGCGTTGTACCATAGTTGAATGGTTGCTTCGTTGTTTGCTCAGCTAATTTGTTTACGGAACACAGTTTGTACTGTAGTTTCGGTGTACGCGTCGGACTCGATCCGCCATGTTCTCGAGACTGTGCGCTCTCGCGCTCGCCTCTTTTCCGCTTCGGGGTTGTTTGGCAAGTGAAGACGAACGTATAAACAAGGTGTGCGGCGGTCACGTGCACCCAGGAGAACGGAAAATGGAGTATACGATCCACTACAACAATGTCGCGGACATTATTATAACGTTCAAGTTGTAAGTCGATACACTCTTCCGATCTTTGTACAACACCACGAACAAGTTCCGTCGACGTTGCGCCACGGTCGCACGAAATAACGCTTCGCAGCAAACCGAACGAACACGTAATTCCTTGAACAGGGGGTTCCGAAGAATAAACGTATGTTGAAGCAAAATCTGTGTCTTTATTTTCTCAACAAACCCTCTCCGAGAGCAATCCATTAACTATCATAAGAGCCAAACATTTCATCGTCTTTCAATAGCGTCCTTAAATTGCCGTTGCTCGAGCCTCTTTAACTTTGAATATCTATCATTACGTAACTCGGGAGCGTTAAGGAGAAGAAGAGGGACACGCGTGAAAATAATTGTTCGAACTTCTTCGTCCGTGGCGACATCGTAGCTCCGCGAAGTTGACATCCTTTGCAGGCCTGCACAGAACAGGTAGCTCTAATTATGTTCCAATTACCTTCGCGTTTAATTCTCGTTTGAAACGGCTGTCGAAGCGCTAATTCCAGAGTGTTCGAGTTTACCGACCAGAAAAAAAGGGAGAGAGAGAGAGAGAAAAGGGTAAAACATTATTAACGATAGCGGCGGAATGTGGATACAGGTATAATGGATCACGGGACACTGTTTCTGTCTCACCCGCGTGTGCGCGCGCGAACGCGTACGCGTTTCCGATACAAATACCTATTACCGATTGTTCGTTTCATTCCGCGAGGTTCACGGACTCGATAAAAAATGAACGCGTCTCCGTTCGCTAATTATTTTTGCGCACGAGGCGACGCGACAGTCGTGCGTAGCTTGATTTTTCTCGCCAATCGTCACCCTTCGCTTCCGCATTATTCATCGAGAACCAGTCGCCGTGATGAATAGTCGATTTAATATTAATTACCGTGTATAATGAACAGCTTCTTTTTCATCCACCCCCTTCTTCCCCCTTGTTCCTTTTGCTCGTTAATGATATTGAATATTCATAATTGTTTGCCTCGTGCGTTTCGTACGCCGACGTTTCCTGTTTATTAAGCACCGGAGGAATTAAAGCAGCCCGATAAAATTGCGAAGAGCCGGGGCACACCGACCGAATCGCTTCGCGAGCATTATTCTAAATCGCTGCGTTCGCTTTTTTTCAGTTCTTCTTCGCTGAATCGTGCAGTGTTTCGAGCGTGCTCTGCGGTGCCGATCGACGAATCGTATGCGGAAATCATTCGCAGGTATTTTTCGTTCTTGTACTTTTACAGAGGCCGAAGCAAACGGAGAGCGAATATCCCTTGACTCTCACCGGTCAATACACCGGTTTTATGTTTTTCATTTTACAATTATTGACATTATAAAGCTGCATATACCATATACAAGCACATATTGTAATAAACATTGCACGAAGTCTAAATTAAAAGAGCAATGATTAAAGGATTAGTATTTTGTTTCTATTTCTTAATTTCCTAAAAAAGGAGAAACTTCATATCTATTGTACGCCTACATGTTCCCCAATAGCTGTACATTAACGAAACCATGTCGATGAAAACATTTCGCTGATGCACAAGAAAAATGTCAGAAATAAAAAGATACAAATTTTACAGGAGATGCATAGTTTAACTAGTTGTGACTGTGTGCAAGTAAAAACGAATGAAACCTAATAGTTATATAAAAAAAACCAAAGAAATTAGAGTTCTGACGATTTTCTCGTACATGAGCGATTTGTTCACGATTTGACTTTGCTGATAAAAACGTAGTATCGACGAAAGTTAATGTTGGTTAAGCCGTGTCGGCGAAATGAGTTGTCGACGAACCCAGGGTAACCCGATACAAGAAACCAGTCATTTGACCATGGTAAGTTTAGTATTAAAGTCCCGCATTACAAATGAAACGTACTTAATTAATATTGGTACGAAATCCCTCATGCTATTTCCAAAGAATGTATATAAAGGTTAATAAGTTTATTGTTTTCGGATAAATCAGTTTATTGTTTGTACAGAAACAGCGTGATTCAGGGTAAACGGGACAATGTGCATTCTGTTAATGCAATGAATTATGTCAAACGATGTTGTTGCATTTGAATTCCCGCCTAGATACAAAAAGGAGATATTAGCAGCGTTATAAACGGTATTAATCAATTATAGATTATAAATTAGCTTGGATGCAGTGACCGGTTCACATCCATCTCAGTGTAGACATGAGATGTATTTGTTGATCAAAACGCATCGTAACATTTGCCTTCTAAAATCGGATACTTTATACTTTATACGCAACAACCTAATACATAATAAAATATCTCAACAGTTTTCGTAAATTGTTTCATTGCGTTTGGTAGCGTTCAGAAGAAACTGGTCGGCCCGACCCGGTCAATCCTGTCGTCGGAGCTCCCTTGCGCTCAAAGACTATCGGTGCTCCGTCCGCGACATCCCGTTTTTTTCCTTAAACGGACCCTGTTAAGTTAAAAAGCCACGGACCTAGCACTCCGTTGGTTTCGGCACACGTGAATGGTCACACGACACCCGAACTTTACGAGAGAAGAACCCTGAAGACTCGCCGGCCAAGGACGGCCGATCTCACTACCGACGCTAAATACGTGTACTCGACCGAGTGTGCAATTAATCAACGATCCGTGGGTAACTGGCGGGGAATCGATGAGCCCGGAGCGCCGGCGTGTGTGCGCGGCCCATTCAACAAAAGTTCCGTCGTCGTGTATCCCTTGTCGTCCGAGACGTCCGCGTCCGGTAGAAAGTTTTTCGTCGAAGGTTCACGCTGGAAAACCGACGCGACGCGACCAGCACCGGGAACCAGTTACGGAGCTACGGCGGAGGATCCAAAGTCGAGCGCAGAAGATTAAACCTCGATGTCACCGCGTTTAATCGATATCGAGAATTTCGCCTGGCCCGTGCACCGATCGAATTTCACCTCTTCTCCGATGCAGAAACTCGAAAGCGCACTTTCACCATTTACTCGTACCATCTTCGCATGCTTATTCATCGATATAATCAGCCTGCGGATTTTACGAGTGTACATATATTATGTATATTGGGTTGCCAAATAAGTTCGTTCGGTTTTTTAGAGTGGAATAAATCACAAAAACCGAACGAACTTGTTTGCCAACCCAATATTTTCACCCTTCGGGCATCACTACCAATTGCTGCTTATACGGATGAAACTGAAAAACGTTAGAAACAAATAAGGTCCGTAAATTTTTTTATGCGTGAGCTTAAAATTATTGGAGCCATCGTTCTTCATTGCTTCCAGCATAACTTGTTTTTTTCATCTTACTTTTACAATGGGTTGATATTCGACTGAAATCAAACAATTGATTTCGATCAGCGGATGAAATTAGAAAAAATTGTTATAATTCGTAATAATTAGGTTAACCTAAAAGTTGAAAGATGCGTCAAAACAAATGACAGATGTCATGAAACATTGATTTTGATTGAAGGCTTCGCAATTTTGCGCTACAACATAACTTACAGCTGCATTCGCCAATAATTCCCGTTTAAATATTCACTTTCTTGATTTAAGTATTATTACGGGACAAAGTAGTAAAAAATTGGCTTCCAATTTTCCTTGAGAAATCGAAATGACTATCCGAACGACCTAATAACTTTTGTAAACCTATCAATTTGACCAATTTGACACGAAGAGATATACGCTGCTTGTGTTAGAATGATGTGAAACAGTGTTGAAAATGATAAAGATCCGGAGAAAGAGCATAGAGCGCTATACAGGAACGACGAAGAAGGAGAAACGGACGAGTTTAGTCGGTCGATTACCAGATAACCAGATTAGAATAGAACGGGTAGGCGAGTAGCGGATAGATGTACCTGTGTAATTATGTTCAGACGTTTGAGTGACACTTCTCATTTATTTCGGTCGTTAATCCCACAAGTGAGCACCCACTTTACGCGTAGGCTTCCTATTGGCTTTACGGATGCAGCCACGGACTTACGAAACTGTTGCGTACACGAGATGTCCAAATTTTGAATGGACGGTCCTATAAACACGTCAGAGTTGCCGAAGCTAACGCAGCAAAGTTTCTATCAAAGTTAAAGAGAGACAGTTATATCCTCTTGTAAACTGAAAGGATGACTGCAACTACTTTGCGGTTAATAATTTGTTACAACAAGAAATTACGCATAACCACATACAACATAATTAATTATTAAAACACATATTTATAGTGCAAACAAATAACTTTTATTGATTTTCGGAGTTGTTACACGTTTTCTTCTTCAGTGTTGCATCGTTGCATGGTTGTTACATATAAAATACGAACAATGATTACTAGACAGCGGATTTTTACGGAAAATAACAATTTTCCACCTGGATTGCAACAAACCACACTAACATAGAGGTTCATTTTCAACGTGTCTAAATAACCAACTTCACTATCGACTGGTAACATTCTCATGTGCCGTGTATAAATAAAAAAAATTGCATGTGCTTAATAATTAAAGAATTCGTCGAAGAAAATAGATTATATGTTACATACCTACGTAGTTTGCCTACCGGTCTGTGAAGGTAGGATTAGGTATTAGGTATCTTCCGTGAAACGTGTAACAGTCATATCGTTGTCAGACTTTTGAGCCGATCCTTTGGTCACGGCTCTCGTGTACCTTTCAGCTTATCCATCGCGTACAATTGGATTTATCAAGTTGAAGTCGAATCCAACACAGTGCCGTGCGCTCGTTACGCGACGATGATACAAGCCATTGGAACCTCACTGATCCACACGGTATTTAAATGTCACACAGTGTCGACTGCATCGAATGATTTCACTGAAAAAATCCACCTGTAACGTATTCGATGTATCGACGAACAAAAGATTCCCTCTTTTGTTGGTACGGATCAACGAATCCGAATACAGGATTGTAGTTCTAATAAATATTCCGCAACTAGCATAATACCCGTTGAAAAATCAACGGCTGGCTTATTTCTCGAGGTATGCTACTATTTTAGACTATAGGCTACGTTTAATGACATATTTAATCTCGTATTAACAATAGTTGTGCTTTTTTTAGCTGCTGATATTCATGTTAACCCTCGCAAGGTAAGGTCTAATAACGCGTAACAAATGAATTGAAAATTAAATGAAAAATGAAAACGACAAATGAATTTCATATATATGTATAGTCTCGTTTTTAGGATAGGATAAAAAGTACGCAAACAGATTTAATTTTATTCATAGAAAAATTCTTTTCAAAAATCTGAAGTTGAGGTCTCTGAGACCCACATTACCTAGCGAAGTTTAAGGGAGCGAAAATATCCTTTGAAGTTGAGGGTGAAAATCATATTTTTGAGGGTCTGGGACAACGATTTTGTTTTAATTTGTGTTTTCGATAGAGAAATGTATTCATATAAAAAGGTTTCAGAAAGAATTATTTGTTTAATCAATATTTTAAGAATTCATATTATGTATTTAATAATATTGTTAAATGACAAGAACAAAAAATTTCAGGAAACACGTATCTCCTATTTTGGTCCATAGATTACGCACTCAAAGTTACATAAATATCGATAAACAGTAAATAAAAAATATTGCATAGAAAAGGAGAATTTTTTAAATATTAATTGAACAAATAATATTTTTGGAAACTTTTTTATACGACTAATGGTACCTGTAAATTCTACTAATGTTTTTGCTGCTTTAAATTATATCTACTCATTTTTACATAAATGCATATAATCCACAGTCTAGTGATTACAGTCGGTGTGTTATACTTGGGTAATGTCCCTTGTTAGTAAAAGTTCCAAGATACTAAAACGGCAAAAATTATTCTCTGCTTATCGATACACATGATAAATAAGTTTAAATCTTTTAAAACATGTCTTCAGTAACCGTTAAGTGAACTATTGGGGTCGATGTGGCCCCACTCGAATTTATGCTTATTAGCATAAATTACTATTGAGCTGTTTTATACAAAAATGGTGCAAGTCGAAACAGTTAATCATTGGATAATGAGAAATTAAATAAAGGTCTATTAAACACGATAATGTCGAAGGATGTTACATTTGCTTTAGGCAAATCACGCTATAATTATTTATCTATTACAATTATTATATATTAATAACGATTACACTCTTGAGATATACATATACAACATAGTGTTAAACCAAACAAACAAATATTGACTTGCACCGCTTTTGCGCTAAATGGCTGAATTATTTCATGCGTGACGATTAATAATAGAACTATTTCTTGATTTAGATGAAATTTGACTATCTCACTATGTGTATTTACCATTTCGATAGAGATGAATATTAATGCACATTGTTTTCGGGCGGCTTTTTCATCAATCCACCCCGTAAAGCGAGCAATTTTTTCAGATTCGTGCTTCCAGTTGCGAAACGATTAATAATATATGTAATTATGACTTCTAATCAGGCAGGCGTCTAATTTTTACTTGTAATTTTCTTAGAACGAGTTAACGCTAGAACTATCGAGCCCGTCAAAATGATGGATTTCAGATTCATCTGTTTGTTAGTATTCGTAGAGATGTTTAGTTTTATAAAAAACAAGTTGATATGTTTACAGCTATGTATTGATGATTGAAGAAATTTTATAATAATATCGATTGTAAAATTACTATCCAATTGAAGGTTTCTAATTAGAGTTAATTCGCTGCTCCATTGACAGTAATACAGTTCTCCCTTTAGGCAATCATGTTCTTGATACGAGAATGCGAGGTTCCATTAAACCGGGCTCGCGCACAGCGAAACCAAAGTCGAAAGATATTTTTACGTTGCACGGTCTCGTTGCAGCGAATAAAACGCGACACGTATCAATGTTTCCAACTAGACGAATTTCATATTCACCGGTATTATTTGAACGATTAACGCGAATGGAACCGTTCCCGAGGCCGCTGTATTGTTGGCAACATTTTCAACCGAGGCATTTACAATTCTCTCTTTATTGCCTCTCGGCTTATCCGGATTGCGCAGGGAGCGTTTACGAGTTGTGTTTCATCCTAATAATAACCATTAAGTTAACGAACTGCAACGTGGTTGTTTGAACGCAGAGTGTGTGTGTGCGTGAAAGAGAGAAAGAGAAAGAGAGAGAGTGAGAGAGAGAGGGGTGGGGTGGGACACAGAGATTAACGTACCATTAATAAGATTATCCGCGTAAACAATAGATTGCCCATTTCCAGGTTTCGAGCATCCACGATCCCACGGATATAACGCAACCCGGTACGAAACGCATTTATTGAAAAACGCGATTACAAACTGGCTCGGGCTCTCGAAAAAGCGCACCTGGTTACGAACGCGGAATACATATGTATACATATGTATGTAGTCAGTGAAATGATACAGAGACAGCGCGTGACTGCTCCCTTTCAGCAAAACCATGTCAGAGATTATTTTCAAAGCAAATTTTTACGAATTTTCGTATTATTTCTCATCCACCTACTGACTCTATATCGGTTTCTGCGGAATATGTAGAATTAGGTTTTTGGGTTTATTTCTATTGACAAAAGTGAAAAAGTTTCTAGGTAGCCTACGCTCATGAAACCATGATTTATCATCATCTTTGTGAAAAAGATGAACGTACTCTTTACCCTTAAATAAACCTTGCTCTTTGATGAAGTTGTTAGTTGATTTCCATGATTGGGTTTTAAAGTCGCTGACAAAGTCGGTAAATGGGGTTTTTCTTTTTGTCCCGAAGTGTAAATGCATCAATGTCGAAATTTAGCTCCCAAACCTCTTCAATTCGGCTTCGACGAACGGGGAGTTAACCACGAAGATGATCCACGGTCAAAGTCGACTGATTTCCCGGTAGATGGGACGAAAAAAATCGTCTCGAATTACCGAGAGGCGTGTTTCCAGAAGAGAATCGATAGATCGACGCGTGCACCGTAAGAAAAGGACATTCGTCGTTAGGTGAACTGGATGGTGGGTCGCCGGTACCGGGAACAGGGCGAGCATCAAAACGGCAAGTGCATTTCGCTGCGGAACGGGAACGGGCGCCCGACATCTCGGTGTAATCAGACACCGTTGGATAGGGAGTGATGTAAATGTAATTGAAAACATCCGTCATGCTTCTGATCCGTACCGCTCCCCACCCGATTTCTCTCTTTCTTTCGCCGCGGCACCGCGCTGCGCTGCTCCGCGCCGCGCCGCGCTGCGGCGAACGCGCCACCCCTCTGTTCCGTAATTAAAAGTCATCTACCCGTGATTTTTGCTTCTCCCGTTCGCGTTTATCCGTTCCCCCGCGCACCTTTATTTCTGCGCTCGAACACGCACTTCACGATCCCGTTACCATTCCTCAAACCTTTGACGTCGTTTCGTAATCCTGTGTCCACCACCAATCAATGTAATTCCAGCAAACTCTGTTCGTGGAACCTTGCTGCTTCGTTGTTGCGCACTCTCCTATCCGCTGTTCGCCATCTTTTACAGCTAAATGGAGGTTATTATCCTTTTGCAGTCGCAGCTATTTTAACTCGAAAATTAAACATTTCTTCCGACCTATAATAATTCCATTGTATATGATTTTTTTCATTTTATAGATATGAAATTGACATAATACCTTGTGCAATACTAACGGTAAATCTACCGAGCTTTAAAAGTAATTGGTACATGTTCTAATAAAAATAACAAGATTGATTTTATTTAGACTTCGTGCGGCTCTTATCATAATACGTGCTCTACCGAAGATATTTATAGAATCAATTCTTATAAAATCATTTTTATTATTTGGAAATATTCTGGATCGGAAGAAATGTTTAATTTTCCAGTTAAAATAGCTCCGAGTGAAAAGGGTTAAAATATTGAACGCAAAAACCATGCAAAGCCGTTTACCGTGTGTTGTCGTATCGATTTACAAAGTTATGTATGAAGATTGTAAATGTTTTTAGAATTGTTGTAACACTTTAAAACCGTAAAATTACGGCAGAATATTATCCTTAGCGTAATTGTATTTATTGCGTGAAATGAATCGGAAAGAATTCATTTCTACCCCTAACAGAGTAGGTTCCCCCGAAATGTCAAGACATGAATCATCTCGTGTCTACGCTGAGATGGATGTGAACCGGTCACTGCGTCCAAGCTAATTTATAAACCATAATTAATTAATGCCGTTTATACCGCTGCTAATATCTCCTTTTTGTATCTAGGCGGGAATTCAAATGCAACAACATCGTTCGACATCATTCATTGCATTAACAGAATGCACATTGTTCCGTTCACCCTCGATCACGCTGTTTCTGTACAAAACAATAAACTTATTGACCACACGATTTTACCGACATTAACTTTGTTACACTATGTTTTGTCGACACGGTCAAATCGTGAATCGTGAACGAATCGCCCATGCTCGAGAAGAACGTCACAACTCAAAATTGTTCAGTTTTCGTTTTATTGCATTCAAATACTTGCCAGATTTATTTTATGATTGTGAAATATAATTGGTCTTCGTTTATACGACGTAACTACACTTGTATAAAGACTGAATAAATAAATAAATTTTAAATCATTTGCCCATTATGTACAACTTCGATGCTTCAGCCAAAGTCCTAAATATCAGACAACATGAACCACAATGTACCTCGCCAAGTAACCGCTTTTTTTACCCAACGAAAGCAGCCCACAATGGAGCCGAATGTATCTGGTAAACCGTGAAACTTTTCAGGAAACCGCGTAGACATTGGGTCCCGGAAAAGAGTGCGATAATGCGTTTCCAAGTAGCCGAAAGTAGGTGTAAATACATGCCGACGATTTTTTCCCGGGGCACCGTGGAACATTAGGTGAAAGGAGCCGACGAAGGCGGTCCCTTTATTGCGAATATTTTCAATGGAAAGTTTTTTCTCACAATCCCCGGCCCCGGCGGCGCGGCGTATCCGTGTACCGGTGCACACGTGAATGTCGGAGCAGAAAAAAAGAGGAGAGGAGAAGAGGAGAGAAAAGAAGGGAAGAGAAAAGAGGAGAGGAGAGAAGAGAAGAGAAGAGAAGAGGAGAGGAGATTCTTAAAAGGTACGCAGAGTACCGCCTCTGATGAATGCCGCAACCAGTGGCCACCATGTTTTCCCTTCAATGGTCCGCCCTGCTTCGAAACATCCCCCTGCCCCGTCCCACTGTCCGATTTTCCAACCCCTCGCCAAACCGCGATTGAACCCTTGTACAACGTTGGTATGCTCGCCAGAGGAATACATTTTGCGAAGCGGAGCGCACCGGTCGCGAGATAGAAAACGCAATATCGATAATAATTACACCGACGTACCGTTTGTCCAGACTAGCCGGGTGTAATCGAATCCCTTTTGTAAATAAAACATACACGCACGCACGTTCCCGAAAAATCCCTTTCTCACTCTCTTTCTTCTCCTGTACGTATTTTCACCATTGTGTACACTCCCCGACGATACTATTAGGTTGGCAACTAAATGCGCGATCTCCACAATGTCTCAAACAAAGTCATTTATATATATATTTTCTAAGCACGAGTATTTTATATAAATTCAGAGCTTTTCGATGATATATACTGCTCATATAATGAACACGTTTTTTCTTGAAATGAGTATTCGTAAATCGTTATTTCATTTCCCGAGTATTTTAATAGAATTACTATATAATAGAATGGTATTAAAAGAATACCGCGCGGGTTATTGTTAAGATCTTTCATTCTATAACAAAGTTCTAACAACAGTTGATGGTTGCAGCTTCTATTCCAAATCCAGCATAGGATTAAACGAAAAATGGGCCAAATCGCCAATGAACGCGAACCTCAATTACTATTGAACCCTGGTGAATGATAATTACGTAAACAAATTAATCATAGGACCATTGAACCATCTCAAAAGACAAATTGCTGATCTCTGGATATGCTCACCTATTTGAATACAGTTCGGATAAGCGACACATGCCGCGATCAGTCAGTTCGCATAATAGGAGCTGAACCACGAGTTCAGTAAATTGGGCATTCCGACGATGCTGGTTTAGACAAATGGAGTTCCGCCGTAGTATGTTTCAACCTCGAACCTTGGAATTAATTCTATCGCAGCTCCAACCTTAACTCAATCGCCGATGACTAGCAAGACTCGAGATAGTAAATAACTGAAAAAGAAAACGGGAGATTCCTCGCGGGTAGAGCATGCTAGAAAATTCGTAAATTTCTCTTTGAAATAGCTCGACCCATACACAAAAGGAAAGCGTAACTTCCGAGTCGACTACGGTGCGCTTCCTCAAAGAGTTCGGCGCTCTTTGGGAGCGGACGGGAGAAGAAAACGCGAGGAACCGTGGATGAAAAAGCGGCCGATAAACGAACTACCGAGGATCGCGGCACTTTAATCTTTCTTTCGAGGCATCGGCCGCCTTTTGCGGCGTTCAATGAAAAGAGGATACTGGGGTGGGGGTGCACGGTTTCCCCGTTCGGCCCCGTCTAAGCTTCTCTGTCTACGGTGCTCCGGACTCATTATAGCAACATGCGGTAAGTATCCTGGTGTCTCGCCGCGCCGCGCCGGTAGCTTTCGTGCTACGGGTGCCTACCCGGAGGAGAGTTGGCATTAGTTATACGCGCGTATAATCGTGTACCACCGCACTATAAAAAAGTGGTATAGTCCAGAGGCTGGAACGTGAAACACCGTGGCGTTCGAAGGCCGGAGGGACGAGGACAGGATACAAGAGCATCCCTTATTCCGTGGCGGCTCGTTGTACGGCTCGGCGCATCCGAATGGTCTCACTCCCCTGATCCCGGGGATTCCAGGTGGTTTCTGACCCCCCGTCCGCCCTCTCGAAAATTAGGTAGCCTGGATCCAATGCACACAGCTGCGATCCGCAACAGCCTCGCAAACCGAGGATGCTACTCGTGGATATCTGGCACGCTTTTTACACGCTCTGTTCCCGTTGCTTTGCGTCTTTATCGCGTCGATACCAAAGCAAACGACAACGGAACACTGTGCCGTGTGTGGTTTATATGTACATACAGCGTGTGGCTGAGAAGCATAGAGGTCCATGTGAATAGAACATACTGGCTGACCAGTGTGTGGACAGACATTTGAATACTTGTATGGAAATTTCTCTTCGTACATACAGTGGTCGAAATTTCTATAGTCATTTTTATTTTCATAGACATTTTAAAAATATAATTTTTGTTGATGTGTCGTATCTGATCTTATGAATTGCTATTTTTTAAATATTTTTAGTGAATATTTCATTGCGATATCTCTAATAGTTTAAAAGTTATAACTAGACTGCGGATGTTTATGCAATTTTCAATTTCTGTAGATAAATTTTAAAAAGATGGTACCAAATAAAATTCTATTTTCATTGGTAATAGTTGGGTTATGGATTTTATGCATTTATGACAAAAATGAGTAGGTACAATTTAAAGTAGCAAAAATATTAGAAAAATTTATACATACTATTATATTATTTTCAACCTACTAAACATGCTAGGGAAGAAAATAAATTTCTAATTCACTCCAGTCTGTTGCAATTCAGGTAAGAAAAAAAGATCCGCAGTCTAGCAATAGTACTTGCACATCCAAAATAAATAAAAATCGTGCTCAATTCTGTTGAATTTAATACTTTAGCATTTTTTGAAAATTTTTATAAGTCAAAAAGGCATAAACATCCGCAGTTTAGTTATAACAAAATTACAGCAAATTCTTCGATCCAAACCACTGTGCAGCGTTAAGGGAACTCCCCTAATACTTTGTTATGGAAATAGTGTTAATATCTTTTTTACAAACCATTCTAAAGAGGTACACTGCGTTGCATTATAATTTTCTCCCAACATAGTATATTCGTCGTACGCCAAATTGTGTAACGTATAGAAACCTGGTAGGTATCTATGAAGCTTGATTCTCGAAGGTGCTCGATCTCGGACAAAGTACTCCAGAGGAGAAGGCTCGGCTCGAGTCTCTCTATTCTTGACAAATTTCATCCATTGTCATGTCGAGGCAGGGTATCGCACCAGGTAAAACGTACTGTTTCTTCGACACCAGGTAGCCGGTGTCGGTGCTCTCGATCCGTATTAACCGAGAGATAATCCGAGTAGCGACGGTAGTGGGACTTGTACTACCCCCTCTCCCCCTGCTCTCGCCATGGTGCGGCACGGCGCGGCGCGGCGCAGCGTTCGAAGCAACAGCCAACCCCTATAAGAGGCAACGATACCGCGGCTGAAAAGCCGCTACGAATAACGTGCTTACGCGTGATCATCCGACCGCGATCCTCAATGCCCGTGACAGATCAAGCTGCGCGGCTCTGAATCGAAGTTTAAGCCAGCGCTAAAGAGCGAGGAAGAGCCGGCGCGCTAAGTCCTCGTGGATGGACGGGCGCGCTGGCAACAGCCTTCCTCCTCTCTTTTTCCACGGGGCCGACAATACGGTGTAGATTACTTTTCAGAATGGGCGGCGTGACGTAAACGCGGCCGTTCCTACCGGCGAACAATCGACGTGTTTACCGACACAATTTCCACGGATTAAAATCGTGAGAGCAAGCAAGCCTGCGCTGCGGAGGGTTAAGATCATCCTAGTCGCCGCCGCGTCCGTTTCCGCGTGGACGCGGCTCTCTGTCCTCTCGCACAACGGAAACGAGACGCTTGTCCACCGAGCCACCGACGCAACGCACGAGGTGCATTGTCAACTTTCCTTGCGCCATGGATACGTCACGAAACCTTCAGCGAACTACACTTCCACGGATCGGTAGAGAACAGTTACCTAATATGGGGAGGTTTTTCTTAACGCTAGACTGCGGAGAAACCAAACAGAATATTATTTCTTTCCTTAATAATTTTAATAAATGAAAAATCATATTATGTACATACATCTTCAATTTCGAAAATTTTTCTACAATTTTCAATTTCATCTACTCTACTTTATTGCATAATTTTGAAAAATCTATGGTAGGGTAAACTGTATTATTGCTGGCACACTGCATTAGTTATTGGCACTTTTAATTTAAATGGCAAATATTAACTCACGTAGGGTAAATGTACCAGTAAGTGACTAGTTAGGAGTAACATCGTGCTACAATTATCTGTAATTCGTTACCTTTTCGTATAGTTAAATAAATAACGATTCTTGAACTTACTTTGCAACTCCTCTTCTCGTATACAGTTGTCATTTTAGTTCTACCGTCAATTCGAAATAAACAGAATGCTGGAATTCTAATCATAGCAGATCTACCAGTAAGTGACCACAAAATTGCTAAGTAAAAATATCAAAATACATATGAAATAATAAAACAATGCCTTTATTTACAATATTCCGTAAAAGTTATCTACACACACCACACTTTGGTACGAAAGTAAAGTGGCCTATTCACGATCAATCATGTTGCGCAAAACGTTTGATCGTGAATAGGCCCCTTAAGAAACTAATAATATCATAATATGCCCGTTTAGAAGCCATTAAAAACCACTCAACATATTTTTGCTATACATCATAATAGTGACGTAAATCAAAGTCAGAATCAGCTGATTGTATACCTAAATCGATGCGAAACGAAATGTCATGGAAACATGAACTCTCATCTCGAAATGATTCGTGAAGATTCAATCAATCCAATCGGGATGCGTGTTTCACAGCAGAGGTGGTCTAAAAAGGAGCAGCAGGTTTTTTGAAATTCCGAAAAGTCGAGAGGAAGGGTCCGAGGCTGACCGGGATCCAGTCAAAGGCATATTCTATTCGATCCGTCGTTGACGGGGTAACTTCGGACAGCGAGAGCATTCGATATCGGGCCCTGATGAAGGTTTCTCGAATGTCGTGTCAGGCCTGGGGAACAGAAAGAAAGAGAGACAGAATAAAATAGAAAGGGAGATTGAGCGAGGAGGCCGCATTCCTAGACGGCTTACCGGTCGGTTATCGTGGCGGCCATCGCTCGTCTTCTCGTATCCAAAGGTGGCGGATTTGTTTCTTCTTCTTATCCGACCCTTAAGCACAGGCTTTCGCGCGAGGGTGTGCGGCCCGGTGGCACAAAGGCACCCTAGGGACGCAACAACGGTATCATCTTCGAACGAACGGAAAGCTACCGAATTTTCGAATCGTTCGAACGTGTCGTCATGGATTTTTTCCGGGCGCGTGCGTCCGTCTGACAGATATGAAACTGTCTCTCGCGCGCACCATTGTTTGAAGAGCTCGACCCGCTCGATGCTTTCACTGCTGGTGGAATTATCTTTGATCCACGCTCGCCGATGCCGGTCCGGAGGAACGTCTTATATACACGTCGTGAGAAATATTTAATAGTTCCTGATACACCGATGTCGTCATTGCAAGAGAACCCTTCGACAAAATTCTCTGACGGTTTCACAATTTCAGTATATTGTCACCTTTTATTTCATTGTTGTTGCATGTTGAAACAGTTAATCAAACGTACGGATATACACTTTTGAAATTAAATAAAATACTTAAAGGGTTAAACTGTTATTAAACAGTTCTTCGAACTTAGTTGCCGACCTAATGACTTTTAAATTGCCAAATTACATTATCTAAGTTTTCGCCTAACAAATAAAATTTTAAATAAATAAAAATAAAAGGAACTAAACGTGTTATATAATATTGTGAAAGAATTGTTTGAAGACTTATGTTAGAATTAAAAGCACTCAACAGCAGGAGAACACTTCATTTTCTCAATTGTAAAACCACCCCTTTGAACACACGGATCGATTTGTCGTCGATCGCAGTTTTGCGCAGCCACTTGAGCTAGGCAAACATGCAGGAGAAGAAAAGTCAATTCGCAGTTATTTATGAAGTAGCGATTACAACGAATAATAGCAAAGAATCACTGCGAGTGCTCCCCTAACTCCGATATCTCCCCCACTGCCATTATAGGGAACCGCTCAAGCACGAAGTATTATCATACAAATATAATCTCTGTACGCCCTTCTGCGAAATAATATTTGCCCTTGATCATCGTACGACCAATTATCTTAACTTGTGCGATCTGTCAACTTCTGCGCACATGTGCACACGCTTACATCAACTGTGTACGCTTCTTACATTCCCTTTTCTACCTTATTGACATACTACGGAAGCACTATACATGTATTTGAAAGAGTCGGCGAAAGTATAATTACGGAAACACATTTATCATACATCGCACACATTTTTTTGTGGTAAAGATATTTCTAGACAGATTTATATCTCATACGCGCTAATCAGTAACTAATTAATCTTCGTCAGATTCAGAAATCATTTCCAAGCAGATTAAAAACATTTCATATCATATCGTTAACCCTTTCGATGTTTATGTCAAATATGCTCGTTGTGAAAATATGATAATTTATTGTTTAACCCTTTGCACTCCTTTGTCGAGTTTCGTATACAAACAATTTCATTTCCAAAAATTCATTCTTTTTTTGTTTACGAATTAATGAAATTTTAGATCCTGTCGATACCGTTAATGAATTTTTGAAATATAAACTTTTCTTAAAAATAACAACCACTTTAAAAACGCTTTACTACTGTAAAGTGCTCTTACTCAGTTTTTATCGAGTGTAGTCGCAATTGCTTAAAAATGAAAGCAATTAAATGCACAGATACACGCTGTTAAAATTAAATGAAACATTTAAAGGGTTAAAATGTTATATTTCAATTGCGAACAAGGATCACGAACAATTTATTTCGAACGGAAACATCACTGACAATTTAACCCGTGGTTATTTCTCCATACACTCACCTGAACGAGAAACAAAAAAATATTTCCTGTATCAATTAACCTTGGAGCGGTCGTGTGGATGAATTTTGTTCAAATTCATCCTTTGAAACCGAAGTGCTTGAAACAACAAAAGTCATGTCGAATATTGACATCTTTTTATTCCACTCTTTTCTAGTATTTTTCCTTTGTGAAAATATTTAGAAACATGGGATGACGTTCGAAGTAAAAATACACGAATACCATTCATTACATTGCAAAAGTTACAATGCATGATTACTGATGATTAGGCTGCGGATGTTTATGCAATTTTCAATTGTTATAGAGAAATTTTAAGAAAGTGACGTGAAATAAAATCCCATTTTTAATGGGGACAACCTTTGTAGATCCAAAACAAATAAAAATCTTACTAAATTCTATCGAATTTTATATGGCAACATTTTTTAACCATTTTTATAAGCCATAAATGCATTAAGATCCGCAGTCTACCGATGAGATTATTCCTCGGTCGACGAGGGGCAAAGAAATACGGTAAAGTCGCGATTCTTGTCAAACAGCCTGATGTGGTGAAGTGGGTAGCAGAGGTGGGCATTATTGGGCGAAACAAATGTTTGAAATACTATTTAATATTTTAGATTTTATTTTGCTGAAAGAAAATAGTATTTTATTTGAACAATCTGAACCTCGAAATAAAATATTTCTATTTGAACAATTTCATCCACAAAATAAAAAATTTCTATTTTAATAATCTGAAACACAATTTAAATGAGACGTGATAAAACGCAACTTGGAAAGAGAAAGTATCCAGGCGAAGGATCATTCGGGCACGGGCACATAAGCAAGGATAACATAGTGGACAATTTCGCAGGTTTCTAGCCTTTGGGAAACAGTTGGCCTCTGATTGGTCATCTGTATGTGATTGACCGCGTTACACAGGACGGTGATCCAAGCAGCAATTCTCGTTCTCCGTTTCTCTGTCCACGGTTCCGCGGGCAAACGGCCCGTGAAAATCTTCTAAATCAATTTCTGCGGCGGCAGTTATCGAGTCGCGTCCCTCAATCTCGCCGGATTTAGGATGAAAACGAATGTCCTTCGACGGTAGGATCGATAGGCTTCCTACGCGGATATCGAGCTCCTGCATTTGTCTCGATAAGGGGGAAACGTCGACCTAAACTCGATTCGACCTAAACCCCTCCCCCCACCCTGGCTTAACATCGTTCCTGTAATTTTCTTGATTGCCCCGCGTTATCGCGGCCCCGCTGCCACCCGCGAATATTTTACGAATGAAAACTCGATGGCCATAGCGTTACGTCGGTGAACGATCAATGTTTCACTCCGGGGCAAAAAGATAGCATATTTTAACACTAGAACTACCGAGGTTAAGACGAAGCTGGTTCTACCTAAACCAGTCAAATTGACTGGACTTTAAAAAATATGTAATAATAGAATATTTTTATATTTATTGATTTATTACTATCTTACAAAAGGAATGTGGGGCCGAATATGTCTTTGAAAATATTATGTAGTAGTAATCTTCCAGCTTTAGACCCTCCTTTTATTTTTCTCAACTGGATCTTGTATACTTTCATTTTCGTCTTCAGAACTTGAACATTGGGACAATGTCATAGTTGTCAACTTTTTTTCTGTTTATAAATAAATAAAAATAAAAAGTTGAGTCATCATTTTGTTACTTTAAAAATTGTTTAAAAGATAGAGACCATCAAAGATTGCCGTTTCGGACGGTTTTTACAAACACTACCTTCAAAAAACAATTTATATCACAGTTATTATCAAAGATAGAAACATTTTCTTTTTCTGTTAATCATTTTAATCATCTTTAATCAATTTTATAGCTGAAAAATAAAACGTATCTCAGCCTTTACGACACTCCCTTACACGTTTCCAAGTTTTCTAGCAAAAACTGTTAAAAGGGATAAAATTGAAGAAGTTTATGGGGAAATGATATCGAAGTAATATTGAAGAGATTATTCCACGCATACGAATAATTTCATATGCACCAACCTAATGTTTAATGTTCTCGAGAGGAAACGGGTAGGGGTAGATAACTCACTTCATTTCGCAACGTACCAGCTTTATTGTTGCGTCCACGGTTTACAATGCTACACAGAGGTAACTTAACACATGTATAACAATATGATGTGACATTTCATGACACAGAACAGAATAGAATACAGAACACAATGGAACACGGATATTTACAATGAACTAAATAACTACAATAAACAACTGATATAAACTACCGCTGTGGCCTGGACGCGGCGGGAACAGCTAACTAAATTGTTTTAAAATAGGCGTGCGTACACGAGCCCTTAACAAGTCGCTAAATATTCACCAAACGATTCCTCTAATAGCCCGACCGGTCTCATTGTCCCATAGACAGACAATACCAACCGCTTCTCGCATACGAGAGCGGGCAGTTCACTGGTGTCCCGGTTTAGCTTCTGTCAGAGATACAGCCGAGCAAGATTTAATTAAGAATTCTTCAAACTGGACGAGCAGCCTTTCGTTCTGCTGCCTGGGACGACTGAATATATCTGAAATCAAAGTCGTTACCAAGCAAATGAAGGAGGCCCGACGACGAGGACGATGACGACGACGAGGACGACGTCGACGAGGAGGACGACGACGACGAGGACGATGATGAAGAAAAGGACGAACTCACGAGAAGAAATGGAAAAAGGGGTAAAGGGGTAAAGGAGGACGAGAAGGAATCGGGCCGAAGGTTCAGATTTCGGCCCGGTAGCACGGAACAAGCAGATCGGCGCACTCGGCACCGGCAAAGCATTCCTTACGTCAGGACTTCACCGGACGCTGATCCTCCGTAAGGAGAGAGAATCAAGAAAGGTCAGCGGGATACTTCGACGAGGGGCTACTGGTTTCTCCGCCGAGTAGACCTCCTATCCACGTCGTCCGTTCCTTCGTCAAACTCGGAGCGTGCCCGTGGCCACGGATGGCGGCGTCACAGCGTGAGCCTCGCGTTTTCTGCCTCTATCCTGGACGTCCGTACGAATTTCAGCGGCGTTTCGTCGGCCCAAGACGAATCGTTCCGTATGTAAATTGAACGAAAGGAAGAAGAGAAAAAACGAGAGAAGCAGAGAGAGAGAGAGACAGAAAGTGAACCCACATTACCGTAGAGGCGTAAGATGGCTGAGGCCGCTTTGAAATTTAAATCATCATCGACGGAGAATCGTGCGAACGGGAACCATCTTTTGCGGGCCGTTCCTACCGTCGTCTTACCGCATTAGGTCATGGAGTTTTTAATTTCAGATGTTTCGGACCTATTACACTCTCCTACAAATACGTCGTGTGTGTGTACTGAGTGTAGGAGAGGCTGATGAAGCCTGATACGTTCAGAGACTCGATACACTCTAGACTAATGTAGATCGGCATTTCTTAAATCTCTTCCGGAATCTTCTTCAGAACCCTTTGACTGTGACAGGCGTATACAGTAGACTCCCGTATTACGCAATCAAAAAATTATTTAACCTTCATAATACCGGGGTACAGGTGTATTCCAAGCATCAGGTTTATCGAATGTCAGACTTTTGCCCTAGTATTATGAAGGTTAAATGAGACATTTATTGCCATATACAAAATATAGATATACAGTATTCTTAACCCCTTGCTTGATTTATTTTACGGTTTCAGTGATTAAATCTTTCATTGTAGTTCGTGATTTACTAAAAAAGGAGAACATTTATGTATATCTATTGTATGCCGACATGTTCTCCAATAACTACACGTTAGCAAATCCAAAATAGTATAATAAAGTAAATTTGTTGAATTGTTCCCTTCCTCTCACAGTTGTACGAAATAACAGGTGAAAGTCGAGGAGCGCGACAAAAGTAGGGAAAAGTCCGCGTTTCCGCGATGGTAGCACCCAGATGGCCTCTTCGAAGCAGCGTGAACCCGGCATAAAAAGCAGAGGCACGTAGAACTCGAAAGGGAACAACTTCTCTCGTGGTCGTACAGCCGCGTCCGCAGGATATGACAACAAGATCGCTCAGACCGGTGACAGGGGTGCGTTCTGGTGCGCCGGTGTGCGTGTAACGTGCGAGACGAGGTAACCGGCGCGGCGCGGCGCGCCGAGGTAGACGGGGAAGAAACCTGGAGAAGACGGTGCAAAAGACGCGAGGACGATCCAGCTCCGTGCGAACGACAGAGAAAACGAACGGATGGACAGACGGACCACCCCGTACGCCAGCGATCATGTCCCGATCACGTAAACTAGCCGCCCCCTCATCCATCATGCCTTCGTCGTACATTGTCATGTGTGACCAGACCGATCTCCTTTTTCTTCCTGTTTCTTTGTCCGATACGGCGTCCTCCTTGTTTTTCGTGCCTCCGCCTCTTTTTCATCCTCGCCTCCCCTCCTTCCCCGGCCGCCTCCTTCCTCCACACCTCTTTCGTCTTCTTGTTACTATCGCGTCTTTTCCAGAGAGACGGGGTTCGCCGCAAATTGGCAGTGAAAAATAAACAAGAGACCGGCACGACGTAAACGTACCAATCAGGGGTGGTCGAGCTCTCATGCCACATAATTAGAGTCAGCATCTCTGTTATTTTTCGCAGCGCAGTTTTTCTTCCTATGCCTCTTCCCGGTGTTCTTCCTCTTCGTTACTTAGGGAACGTTTATGTTCGAGAGCTGCGATAAACGATCCGAGCTCAATGGTCAATTTGCCCGAAAACGTGGACAACATTTGTATCTTCGTTGGTCGTACGTTGATCTCAGTACTAGATTGCGGATTTTATGCATTTAGAACAAAATTGAGGATAGGTAACTACCCTTATAGAAGGTGTGTTGCCCTAACGAAAACCGCTGTGTCGTACAATTGTCCAGCAATTGGAAGGCGTACCTCTGAACGTGTATTGTACCGTAATGGTCATTCAAGTATGACGGCTAATGATTTAATGATACATTTCGTCTAAGAAGAATAATCCACCGTTGCGATTTGTAATTGTACCACACCAGAGGCGCTTCAGTTCGCTTCCATCCCCTGGGATGGACAGTACATTCCTAATTGCCGATTGATCGTGTCTGAATAACGCAATTAATCGGACGAGAATATTCCTCTGTTAATTACACAGACGAGTCGAAGGAAAATGGAAAAAGAATAGCAGAAACCTGGATGTGTCATTACGAGAAATATTTCATGCAACTGCAGATTTTAATTCAACAAATAATTAACGTACGACACTGACCAATTTTTATTGAAATTATTTTTCGAATAAGTACTTTCTTAATCGTGAAAGGCATCATTATTAAAAATATTGTTTACATTATTAACCCTTTGCACTCGGAGCTATTTCAACTCGAAAATTAAACATTTCCTCCGACCTAGAATATTTCCATTAAATAAGGTTAAAATAAAAATGTTATAAAAATTCAAATAAAATTGTATTTGAATAATACTGAACACTGCAGGAGAAGCGGCATGGAGAAATACCGAGGTTCGGGTACCGATTCAGCAGCGGTCGAATGCACAACGGGTGAGAAACGAAGGGCAGAGGATGAATAAAGGAGTTTCTGGCTACGGCACGTGCGAGGGCTGCCAACCGTAAAAGAGGCGGCTTATATTATTATAACGTAGGCAGGTGGGCGAGGCACTCTATTGGCAGCGCTAACGAGGGATCGGTAATTATTACCCACGACTTAACTCCTAGATACTCGTGCAAAGACCTTTATTGTAATCATTCGCCCTGCGCCCTTTCTTCTGCCGGGGAATCTAGTTTGCGGGAATCCTATAACGCGCCCGCGGCTACCGAATTAATAAGTATTATGATGGAATGCTGACGCATCCCTGTACTATTCAACGACGGCTCTATTCTGCTCTCGGAATTTTGCGTTGAAACGAAAGTAGCTCCTACTATAGTAAAACTATTATGTATGTACAAAAAATTTAACTTGTGTTATCTGTTAAATAAAAAAGAACGAATTAATAGAGTGTCCAGTCTTTTGGTGCGTGACTGTACCAAAGAATCAAGTAACAACCGATAAATACATAATAAGATATACAGAAATATAATAGTATTGGGTCCGAATATTAATGCGAGTAACTATACTTAAAGGCTGAACCTGTTACAGTAATTCCTGATACAATGAAAGTGTTGACCGAAGAAAAGGGACGACGACAGTCGACTAGAATGCGGTAACCAGGAAGCTCAAATATTTACGTGCATTAGGAGCTTTATTGGCCACCCTGTTGTTATTCTCAAGGTCGCACACGCCTCCGAGCAGGCAGCCGGCCGTCGAAATATCAGATGATTTTCACGTTTTGATGGAGTTGTTGACCCTTGTAAGGGTACCTGCGAGCCGGCACGATTACAAACTTTCAGCGCGTTAGTGTGAACGTGTACGTCTACCTGTCCGGTCAAGGTGGACGATCCATCATCGTGTCAACGGTGCGTTATACTAGACGAAGTATTTCGAACATTCCCCGTATCTGTGCGCGTCGTCGGTCGAAACATTTTTCGGCCTGGCGCAGATAAAAGAGAGAGACAGAGAGAGAGAGAGAGGGGGAAAGACACTTCATCGTTTCTTCTGGCGGGAATGGTGAACGTAAAATGAAATAAAAATGAAAAGGAGAAGGAGAAACAAGAGGCAGTCGTAATTGTATCGACGATAAGGCGAATAAAGAGACAAAAGAAAAGGAAAAGCACCGTGAAAACGAGCCAGAGAATCGGTCGGAACGACGCGACGCGCTTGGAGCAGCGATTAAATGGCACGTAGGAAAAGTATCCTTCCGTTTTCGGTTTCCGCTCAACCCAAACGGATAATCGCTTGTTTGCTACCTCCTTAAGGCCGTCGGATCTTTTCTCTGTTCACCAGCGAACGACGAGTATCTGTCGAATTAACGTAAATCCTTTTTAAATAATAAGTCCCTCGTTAAGTGTAATGAATCCTTCGGGAGTAAGCAGCCCGGGTCCGTGGTCCCATTGTGCGGTTAGAGTTGTCCGGGTAAACGGTGCTAGTGGGACAGCGGAACAAGAGGCCCGGCCCCGGAAAATGGGCCAGAACTTCACCGACACTCGGTGCGCCACCGTGCTTAGCTTCATTATTAGCTGGGACTTGGATATTTGGATACCCTTAATCCCTTTTCTACGATTCCAAGTCCAATATACCTGATGGAGGAGTGACAAATAATATGAAGTTGCTCGGCCGCAGAGCTGACAACTGCCAGTACCCGTTTCGTTCTCTGGACCTGCTATCTGATTTCGAAGGACGCGCCGCGAAAGATGATCCGCCGCTGACAAAAGGCGTCGAGGATCGACCTAACCATCGACCAGAGTTTCCACCGAAATCGCCACCGAGAGAGGTAAGCCGAAAGGTGCTTTTCTCGTATACAGATCCACGGCAGGACGAGGGGAGCAGGCGGAAGGGATGGTTTGCGTTCTAGTCGGTCTTGTAACGGTGCGCGACAAAAAGATGCTTCGGAGGTCCGCACAAAGGATGGGCACAATTTGTCCGGATATTTGTGTTCGCCGAAAACTCTCCTTTGTCAGTTGTGCAAAATTATACCGAGACGCTAGCGGTTACCGCGAGTTGTTCCTATTAGTTGTTTTCTATTTGTTGGCCACCCACACATATGTGCTACAAATTGTAAGTATGGTCCGATATTAAAGAGGCTTTCTTTGAAAATTGTCCGAATATTACTGTGATTCACTGTATCTACTATTTTCCACCAAAAAACGTTCCACTTTCAATGTCTTAAGACATTGGTCGGCAAACTCATTAGTCAAAAGAGCCAAATGTCACTCAAGTAGCCAAAGTGCCGCAGTTTGCCGACCACTGCCCTAGGATCACACGATATCAAAAGATCGTATATTCAATTTTGAATCGCAATCAATCTAATTCGTTAACTTCGATAAGAACCCGTGCCTTGAGCAAAATCCGAGATCAGATACAGAAAAAGACAAGAGACAGGCACGATATCTCCGCCAAAAAGACAATCAATGACCGTTTCGCGTCTACTTTTAGCTCGGTCTCCTTCCACCGCATCGGTTGCTCCACCGGAGCATCCGGAGCGTCCGCGTCGGCACGCACGCAGGATGTGTCGTCCTGCGAGCAGGTATACGTGAGACGGAGGAAGGAATCAAAAGAGAAAAGGGGCCGAAGGAGAGGAGAACGATAGAGACGAGCAAAAAGATGGAAAGTCGCGCGCGCGCGGGGTGAGGCACAGAGAGAAAGTCCATGGCCGCGACCGCGATACGGCGAGCAGAGACGGTTCGATGATCGAGTAGGGGGATCCACGGAGAGGGAGAGGCAGGGTGGATCGAGAAGGAGCGGGTCGGCTCGACGAGGCGAGTTTTAAGGCGGTGGCGGTCTTTGAAAGATGCCGGACGCTTTGATGTTCGCCACACGTCATCTCGCGCGTTACCTTGCTATGGCTCTTCAACCACCGAAACCGGCGAATAGCGACGCACCCTCTTCGCGTGCGTGTTGCGCGTGTATGCGTAGGCTCGCCGTTCGTCGAAGGATCGTAGTATGTAGCCTCGTGAGGTAGAATCACGAGCAAGAGGGTGGAACCGCGCTCAACACCCTTTCGCTACCACGTAACATTCGACTATTCGCCCGAGCTCTGCGCGTTCCCCTCGATCGGGTTCGCTCCCCATGTTTCCACCCCCGTCGCTCTTTTTATCGGTCTTAGACCTCCCGCCGCCTGATACAGTTTGCAAACAGCACAAAAATGCCACTCGATTATTCCCCGCCGGCGCGGCGCGGCGTGCTGCACACGAGTTGCTAAGCGGCAGCCAGCGATGCGGCTTCGAGAGCGAGAACTGACGGGTTTGGGGTGTGAAATCATTTCGGGGCGGACACCCGCGTTGCCCGACCGAGATTCGTGCCAGAAGAAACACCACCGTCGAAACAATTAGGGGAGATCTTCTGTGAACTTCAGTTGCGTCGTCGTATGCAAGATACAGTCACTCACAGTGGAAATCCTACATATTGCATCGACGAATATTTTACGTTAAAAGATAAACAAGTTAGAAATCGTGACTTTTTAATTTATTTTTTATACATTATTTGGTAAACTAACCCTTCTGACATCTCAAAGAAACTCAGGTCGATTGGTACAATTTTAAAAAAGGGATGTATTAGTTTCTTGAGGGTGTCTACTAAGGTGGTCCTTAGCTATTGCAGTAATAAAAAAGTTAAACAAATTTTTTACTTGAAGTTATTAGTATCGAATTCTACTCTGTCGATTTTAAACCATTGTGGATCGTTTTAACACTAAACCTACCGAGCGCTAAAAGCGATTAAAATGATTTTAGTTACAAGAATGACAAGACTCTATTTATTTAGATTCCGTGCAATTTTTATAACAACATGTGCTTGGATAAAGAAATTTAACGAATCAATTTCAATGTTAGCAACTTGATAATTTCAATAATTGTGAAATGGAAAATATAAAACCTCGTATAAAGTCTCGTAGTTCTAGTGTTAAAACTTTATTTATTGAAGACTACTTTAGTCACTTGCGAAATTTCCAATTTCGGAGTTGGTCACCTTTGCCATTCCAGGATGGTTTTCTCTTACGCCGTGATTTGTGTGACCAGTGGTCTTGACATCGTCATCCTCCCAAGACCTGCACGTTCACCGGCCGGTCATCCGTTATGGTTACCGGTCGAGTCAGTGAAATCTTTGTCCAGGACGATCCGAATGCCGATGAGACGAACATTAATGAGTATTGATGTCCTCCTCGCGATCGATCGGCCATCATGATATCCCTTAGCGGAACTTGCATCACGCGGAAATCACGTTCGGCCGCTCCGGTGATCGGACCACTGGTACAGTTATCACGTCGCGAGACGTCGCGTCGGGATGCTTTGAACTCGAGGATCCGGAGATTGCGTTTCCAAGACGCATCGAACGTAAAATGTTCATTATTTTTAACAGAATTAATTCAACAGGTTTCATTAATCTCTTTGAAGCAAATTGCGAAGCGAAATAACACGAAATAAAATTATGACAGCTGGAAGTTATTTTCAATTCTTTGCATCGAACCTGAAATCGCAATGTTACGTCAAGTTATGTTGATAATATGTTCGCACTATCTAAACATGAAATAAAATTATTCTTTTTATTGAACCTGAAACCGCAATTTGGTGTCAAGTTATGTTGGTATATGTACAGAAATATCTATAGAAAATACTAAACGTTAAAATTTTAAAAATACGTTTCGTAGATCTGTATCAATTATATGCACTGTGTAAGATTTATCGAAATTGGTTGATGCAATGTTGAATCCTTAGAGTTATTCTAGTTAGAGGTCGAAAATCGTGAAAATCTGCAATTTTTACCATCTTTAAACGTTTGAATCTCTTTGCAACATCGACCGATTTTGACGAAATGTTCAGAATATGTTTAATTGATACAGATCTACGAAATGTGTTTCTAAATTTTCCATACAAGCCCACATATAAAAGTTGCAAGATACAACTTTTAGTATTTTCTCTGCAATTCCTACAGCTTGCGATTTTTTCCAAAAAGTTTGTTCATTTTGTGTAGCAAACAAATTGTTGTTACTCCTGAAAAAAGTTCAATTCTAAAGTCCAATTTTAAAGAAGTTATCGTCTTTTTAAGAGTGTCCAAATATTAGTGGGAGCAACTGTAGGTCGCCGAGCAGCGGGGAAGTAGCCTAGGCGTGTGCTCTCGAGGACTTCTCACTGCTGCGAAAAATGAAGTGCTCATCGATACTCTCCTGACAAATGTCGTCATTGTGCCTGAGCATCGTGGTCCCACCTTTACAATTATCGCCGATCGTTTGTTGGTGGAAAATGAAACGAGCCGGGACACTTTCTCACCCGGCGCGGCGCGGCGGGGCACGATCGTTTTCGTCGAAGCTCGAAACGGAGCCGGTGAATGGCGGTCGGGTCCCTCGACGATTCCGGATGCTCCCCGGAGGATTCGCCTACCTACGATTCGTCACCGGCGGGAAAAACTTTTTACTCAATGACGAGGAACGACCCGATTCAATGTGTATTCGACGAGCGGGTATCCATGAACGGGTACACCTGTAGCGTGCAGAACCTATACTCCGGCGAAGTAATTCCAGCCGTAATAATAAGCTTCGACCCGGAACGGACAAAGATGACGGCCCATTGACTCCGTTTTTCGTCTGGCTGAATAGAACGAGACGAATTGTGCATCCACGATGAATCGTTGCCTCGCTTCTACCGGCGCGGCGATATGAATGAATGAAGACGTTGCCAGTGTTGCTCCTGCCCAGGGAAATAATGTTGTTCGACGACCTTACGGCTGCCCATAAATTACGCCTCGCTCTCGACAGTCCACTATTTTGTCGAGCATCCCGACGCCAGTGTTTACTCACCAACCAGCTGGAGACTCCTCGGGCACCAGCTCCTCCGGGAAGAACAGGGCAAAATATTTGACCCTCGATCGGAACCACCGATCGATCTCGAATCTTCCAACGATATTATATTTAGGGTAAGGTAAATCACCCAATTATGCATGACGTCCCTACTATGGAGGGTTAATTAAATTTTTCTGAATAAATACACTGTATTTATACAACACCAGAAATCATTCTTCTTTAGTAAAATTCAATTTCTATTTTATTTGAAGGAATTATTAGGTGTGCAAATAAGAATTACTTCGCGATTTTGGTGCCATCTGGAAGAGCGTTCTTTTAGTTTTAAGGAGAGTCGTGATGAGTTTCCAGTTGTATGCAACAATTTCAAGCAATATGGCGTACGAGAAGCATCATTTGCGTCACTGCTTACTCTTCGCATTCCAGCTTAGGAAATCATCTGTCGAAGTTACTGAAACGATTTGTGCGGCACTGGGATAGAACTCTGTATCTTACAGAACATGCAAAAAGTGGTACCAAAGATTTAAAGCCGGAAATTTTTTAGAGGAATTGCTCAACGTAAATCCAACCCAGACGCAAGAAGAATTGGCAGAAAGATTGGGAGTCACACCAGAAACCATTTTTTTTACCATTTGTAAAAAAAATGGGAAAGAATTTATTTGCACAGCTAATACCTAAGACATTTGTCAATTTGTTCGTGATTCTTCGAAGAGACTAACAAGGGAAGTTATCAAACCTGTAAATTATAATACTGTTAGTATTATATTTTTTCTACAATTCTGATCAACTGCAATTTTTGAAGAAATTTCTTTTCACATCATGTAGTAAACTAATTGCTCCAACTTTTTCAAAACAGTTCAAATCGTATAGTCCAATAGTTAAAAAGTTATCGTTTACTTTCATCTAAACTTTTGGAAACCGATCCGACTGGAACCCAAAATTTTGGGTACCCGCAAACCCCCAGTAGTGGATCACGTAACTTACTGTGGGGATGAAAGTCACAACGTTTAACTGTCCGCGACGAAAACATGGTCGCACACCCCAATATTGATAACTACCCAATTGTACAGCCTCCGGAGGTTCGTTTCTGATGTAATCAGGGAATACGCTGTGGGTGCTACTAATTGTAATCGTGTAACGGGCCTGTAGGCCGGAGGGGCGACGAGCATCGCAAAGAATTGATTCTGGTTACGTTAATATGATCAGAAATTCAGGACCGGCCGTCCCCATCCTTATAAAATATGTACCGCAAGAGACGTCTGTTCTGCCGGCTTATTTATTTACCATTCCTCGTACGATTCCGGAAATTCAATAATCTGGAAGGTTATCCAAAAAACCACGGTTTTCTTTTAACAAAGCACAAACTATTTCGAATTTTACCAAGCTATTTTTTTTATCGAAAGTATGATCTATTGCAATTAAATGTGGAACATAGAATATCATTAAAACGTGCAACCTGACTGCGTCTACAGTCACTAATTCGAAAATATTGAAATTTTCTCAATGAGACAGTCAATATATAATTTCTCCTCTATTAAGATCATTACGGGAAGAAGTAACATTCAATTTAGTTTCTATTTCTTGCAATCGGTGTAGAAAATTTTTATTTTGCATAAAGATTCGCAGTCTAGTAATTAATAAACAAAATTGTTTAAAAGAAGTAGCAGCGAAGGAACTGTCCTTTGAAATAAATTTCAAATAAAACACTTAAAATAGTAGGGAGTTGAGTGCAATAAAATTGAGAAATAGTTCGGAGTGCAAAAGGTTAATCTGGCGACACTGGTCAAAACACTGGTTACTGATGAAGAAAGCAGAGTCAAGCCATATCCAGTTATTAACTCTTTGCACTCGAACCTATGGTCGAATACTTTTTACAGTACCATTTCCTACACGAATACTTAGTAAATAAACGAGATTCATCTGTCGAATCTAACGGAATGGATGTTACATATCAAATTGATCGACATTCGCGCGCACAGTAGATAGTTGATCCCACCGCTAGCTAATATTCGCCCGGTTCATCACCGTGCATAAAAATAGAAATGCGAGCGGTTACGGACCAGGATCTGACCGAGTGCAGCGCAAGATGAATGCGTACGTGTGCGTGTGCCGAGGCGACGTGGAGATACAAACGTTAGTTGTAACGCTGAAACGTTACGCTACTGACGAACGCATTGTGCCACCGTGGCGTGTAAACGAGTCACGCTGCGTCACGTTTCGGCCCGCTACCGCCACAGCCCTTCTCCTTTTGTCCGTGCACCCCGCCGCTTTTCAACCCCGGCCCGAATTACGTTACGCCAGTTTACTATCGGCCAGTTTATATTCGAGGTTTATGGCGAACCTCGGCGAGACACACGTGAATAGCGTTTTAATCGAATCGCCGTGGAGCCGCGTAATGATATTTGCTTCCATCCTTTGGCGCGCTGGGTTCGGCTCAGGAAGATTCTTTTTTCGACTATCGTGCTACTCGTCTGAGGGAACTGATGCGGTTATGGCTCGTTAGCTTCAGACATTGTTCTACATATGGTCTCTACTCTCTAGCAATTTTGATATTCCATCCAACGAACAGTGGGCCAGAAGCGCAAATAGACGGACAAAATTCATGCCTCTGTTAATTGTATATTATTATTCACTAGAAACGGAACGGTTCTAGATCGCACCGTGGGGTATTTAACTCGAAACGTTGGAAAAATTGATTTATGGGCTCGATCTCATAATACTATAGTAGGTTGTTAAATTTGTCTTAACTTCAGTTATAACATTACGAAATCAAAAATGCATTTTGAGAACGCAATGCGTGCTATAAAATCTCTTCACTTTCGCTGAAGTAGAGTACTTCACGGGTGTAGAAATTAAAAAATCAATACTGAAGCCTTATACTTCAGAGCTTTAACTACGTCGGACAACGAAAATCGGCTTTTTTCGACTTTTCGGGCTAAATACCCGACTGAGGGTCGTAGAATTTAATTCTGGTATTACTTAAACGATAAATCTAACGGAGTTAAGTTGCACGTGTTACTTATTAGCTAGAATGAGGCTAGAATTCTTATACAATTACCCTTATGGGGAGTGTTTCAATCTACGAAATTGAACTTTGCTAGTTCACATCGAATGCGATTTTAAGCAATTAATGTCTTATGGGCATACTGTTGGAAGTAAATAGCTAATATAAAAAGTGCGTCTATCGAGCTACTACTGTTTATGGTACGGAATAAACTTTCCTGAGCCACGTTTTGCAAAGGAATAAAATCATCGTCGAAAGAAGCGCAAAGTAGCGTAATTCATAGAGAGATATTGGCATCGGAGAAATTTGGCACAAGAGACGAGCTACAGGGGAAATCAACCGGAGCAAAATTCTAAGATCTGCGTCGCGTTAACAAAAACGAAAAGAGCATCGCTCGTACTTTGACGTGAAGAGCGTCCGCATTAGACTCGTTCCATTATCTGCCGAGAGGACATTGCTCCGCGGAGGGATGCAGTATCCATACGACGAGAGATCGGGAGCGCACAGTGGCAAAAGAGTCGGCGATCTCGCAGTAACATCAAAGACAACAGTGAGCGGTGGGTCTACGAATAGGAGGAGCGAAGTAAAAGTGAGCAACATCGCGCGGTTGAAAAGGCTGCGGCTTCCCTTTCACCGGCGCGGTACAAAACGAGACGGAGGGCCACGATATCGGGCCAGCGACGGGCCGTAGAGAGCCAACGTAATCAATCAGTTTCATAGGAGCACGGAGGCCGGCCACGTTAATGCTAGTGATGGGACCAAGCAAGTCGCAAGCAATGTCGAGATATGACAGCAAAGTTCGAATCTTTTAAGAGTACGTGCCTGCATAGGTGTTTGTTCGAGTAATCACCCAATTAACGGGGTATTCTGATTTTCAAAGCCGTTTTTTTTATCAATGTTTAGGAATTTTTTTAGAAAAACCATTAAACTTTCTGTATTAAGACTTCGAACGGATATTTACGGGTATTTGAAGTACATAAGTTATTTTGTAAGTAAAACTAATACTTACACAAGTTACATATTTTTTCCATCGAATGTGTTTTGGAAAGCATTTGTTAACTGTTACAATGACTCAGGTCCCTCTGCTGATCCAGAACAAAAAATTTGGAAGTACAGTAATCAGTATGAATGTGGCCGTGGTCTGGCGAAAATAAACTCAAAATCTTGAGTGTTTACAAAAAGTAAAAGGCTGTGTAAAGGTTTAATGCATAAGATATAGCACACTCTCTTCGACGCCGCGTCAGGTGCTCAAGACAGCAAAGCATTCGAGTACAAAGAGCGAACCGAATTCGAGGGTCGAGGAGTTGAAAACTCCCGAAATATTCGCACATGCCTACTCATAACTTAATGGGGTTGACAAGTCACCGACGAGAATGATGGACTGCGTTGGATCGAGGGAGTGCACGCAACCCCTACGCGGGGTTCAAAACGAATTCGCCACGGGCAGCTGTAGTGGCGCGACTCCTCTCGCCTTGGAGCTTATTTTCTACCTCCTTATTTTCAGGGATGGGGGAATCAACTCTCCCGTCATCGTAATCGGTTTTTCTATCGCATCGCACCACTATACGACGGTCTCTTTTTGTACATGCGTGTATTACACGAGCTCTATTCCTGTCCCGAATTATACACGCCTAACCCCTCAAGTGATTTGAAAACGGGGACCACTTTATTATGCTACCAAAGTTTCATTCATACTCGTTTCAATTCGTCACGGATTCTTAATGTCATTTCAAGTTAAAACGCAGTTATGAATAAATTGTGAATACTTATGTACATATAGAACTTTACAGAACAATTTCCAGATACTGAGATTACGATAAAATTGTATATTAAATTTTTTACAAACGTTATCGCTATTCAGATTAGAAAGAAGCCTGACTCAACTTTATACAACTTGCCATTATATGTTTCATCCAATTTGCAATATAGATATGACTACGTTGGGAATATTCGTAGGAGCAAAAGCTGAATTAGACTGTATTAAAATCTATAAAAGCGTTGTAAAACTCAATAAAACATTTTTTAGAAGATTAACTCTATACCAGAGAGGAAATTACATCAGCTCAAGCGATAGTGCTGCACTAACCGGATAAAAACCTAATTTATTCCTCGATAGCATGGACAAGAACCTAGTTAGCCATGTTAGCATGGACTGAAACCTATTGACTTCTACCACAGATTATTACCGTTCATAGACCATACCACCGACGAGATATAGAATAGACCAGAGAGGAAATGAGAGTGCTCACGCCCGGGGTTTGGCCGTGCCGCTTTGTCTCCACATCATGTTTAGCCTGGAACAGCTCCTACATCATCTTTAGCATGGAACAGAACCTACATCATCTTTAGCAGGAAACAGAACCCACTTTACTGTTATTAAATCTGTGTAATGGATCAGAACTGGCTTCAACCACCGATCAGATACTATTATTTAATAGTTAATATCATTTAATAGTATCGGGTCGGTGATTGAAGCTAGTTCTGATCCATTACACAGATTTAATAACAGTAAAGTGGGTTCTGTATCCTGCTAAAGATGGTGTAGGTTCTGTTCCATGCTAAAGATGATGTAGGAGCTGTTCCAGGCTAAACATGATGTGGAGACAAAAGCGGCACGGCCAAAACCCGGGCGTGAGCACTCTCATTTCCTCTCTGGTATATAGTATTATAAGGCAATTACAGAATGGGTAATGTCAGCATTCTACTATATCATTCTTCTTCAACTTGACGAATATCTCGTCGGTGGTGGAACTTTTGACTATGTGGTATATCAGCTCACTGTAAGCTCTACGTCCACTTACCCGTCCCGCTGTTTAACACAGGGGCTGGCAGTCTTTAATAGTATCTCGTCGGTGCCTGGGGCTCCAAAACCGAGTTGGTAATACAGGAAATGACAAGAAAAAGAGGCCAAGTGGCCTCAGCAAAGATGGTCGCCAAAATACATTGGATGATAGGTCTATTCTTATATCTCGTCGGTGATGATACTATTGGATACTATCGTCCCGAATCGAAGCTCTTCTCCTCTCACTCTCACCGCGGTATACTGTTGTACATGTATGTACTTACATTGTACACTGGACGCTTGACACAGTATTCGTTTGCTTTCATTTCATCTTCGTTGTTCATCGCTTGTTCTCTTTCTCCAAACATGCGCACAGCAGACTATGCAATGCAGTGGTGGGGATAGATAGAAATCGACAATAGTGGCAATAGTCGCCAAAACGCGACCATGTAAAGGGAATATTGAATGTTTATCAGTGATCATTGTTTGAAATTAATACGTTTTACGAAGAAAAATTTTATGAAAATCCCACACAACGTTCAGCACTATCATTTTAATATTAGTCATAACTCGTGAAACGCTTCAAACAAGACCCTAATGTCCTTCAACAAGATTGTGTAAATTCTGTGAGTAAACAACATCTTTTTGGAGGTAAAAAATGAAGATGTATCTTTATTAACACGTTGTGAGTTGATCTGATTAGTGAATCTTGGCCTCGGGATAATCGAGATCGTAAATCAATTTATTATTTAGTACATACAGATTTTTAATACCACGGGAAAAACTTTGAGGAATGCTCGAATTTTTTTTTTGAAAATCCTCTTTCTACAGTTTTGACCCCTCCACTCCGTTCTGGCACCTTCATCTTAAATTAATGTACCACTTCTTTAAATTTTTAAGGCATTCACCTGATATTTTAAGTCTTACATGCATTATACAATGACAGTATTTGACTCATTAAAATGTTCGACTCATTAAATGTTAATATATGAATTAATTATGTAAAAATTTCGTAATTGCTGATTCCGTATAGACGTTTGTTTTGTTAATATTGAGCTTGGCTTGTAAAGTTATTTACTTGTTGGAGTATAATTATAGTATAATTGCAATATAGTTTTTCTGGATTCTAGAAAAAATCACGATGTCGCGCCAAAAATTTCATAAAAAATCTCTTCCTATTGGGGAGGACACACGAATTGCTGTGAACTTAACTTTGAAAAAATTATTGGAAACACCGGAGCAGAAGGAATTAGGTTTTCCATCGTCTTATACGGCAGAAGAAAGAGCCTATATTCATAGACTCGTTTTGGATCTTGGATTGAAATCTAAAAGTAGAGGGTAAGCAAGAAAACATAATATATGCGTACATTCTGGTGAAATTCATAATTCTTTTTTTCTCAACAGGAAAGGTCCAAATCGTTTTTTGACGGTTTACAAGAGAGAGGGATCGACTATAGTACAAGCTGATGCTGTAATAAAGTTGCAAAAGACATCGAGGCAAAGCATTTATAATTTGCTGCAAAGCTTTCCTCTAAATCATAAAGAATGTCAAGATTTACTACCACCTGTTGAGCGTGAGCGACCTATTAATACAGATGGTATTAATATTATTTTTAGCTTTGGTTTTTATATCAAATTTTCAGTAATTAGAAAGTTCGTCATTTTCAGTTTCTGTGAGTACAAACACTAAAGCTATGGGCAGATTAAACAACAGTGTGTCGCAAGTACCGCAACTAAAAACTAATCTTGATGTGCTGAACTTTCGCAAGTCTCTTCCAGTTTTTAGTGTTCGAGAAGATATTATTAATGCGTTGAACAGCAATGATGTGGTCATTATTGGAGGTGAAACCGGTAGTGGTAAAACTACTCAAGTTCCTCAATTCATACTCGAACATTGCCAACAGATACATCAACCTTGTAGAATTATTTGCACTCAGCCAAGAAGACTGTCAGCTGTTTCCGTGGCTGAGAGAGTAGCGTTTGAAAGAGATGAAAAGATAGGGCAAACATTTGGTTATCAAATAAGACTCGAGAGTAGAGTTGCTCCGAAAACTCTTTTAACATATTGCACGAACGGTGTATTACTCAGAACTCTTATGGCAGGTGACTCTGCTTTAAGTACAGTGACGCATATTATTGTAGATGAGATACATGAACGCGATAGATTTTGTGATTTACTTCTGATTGCGCTTAAAGACGCGCAGATGAAGCATAGCTCTCTGAAGCTTATACTTATGAGTGCTACGATGGACGTTAGCATTTTTGTGAAATATTTTAGCAAGTGTGCAGTCATTAGTGTAATGGGTAAAGTATTCGATGTGGACACATACTTCCTTGAAGATGTCTTAAAAATAACTGGATACATGACAAAAGAGATGCTTACTTCGAAGAAGAAACTCATGAACAAAAAAGATGAGCGTAAAGTTTTAGAGTCCTGGATTCAATATAAACCTCAGCAACCAAGTTCAAGTACAATGAGCGAAAGGTCTTTTCTGCCTGCTCCAATTTTAGAGCAACAATGCGAATCTATTCCGGAAAAAGTGAAACTAGAACCTCGGTTAATAGAAGAAATGGATAAAAGCATTTGCGATGCATGGTTATGCGGTGGTGAAGACAATTTCGCACAGCTTTTATATTTCATACTTTCTGAAAATGTTTCTGTGGACTATCAACATTCCATAACATCTTTAACTCCACTTATGGTCGCAGCGGGTAGGGGATGCATAAACACCACGGAACACCTTTTAAATTTAGGTGCAAATTTAAATTTACGAGCTGCCAATGAGTGGACTGCGTTAGACTGGGCGAAAAATATGAATCAAACAGAATGCGCCGAGTTGATAGAAGCCTATATGAAAACTTATGATTATTCGGTGCAAGATGATGCTATAGCACAGACAAAAGATGCCCCGCTCTCAGAGGAAGATAAACTTTTGTTAGCTGCTTACCATCACACATTTGATGACGATAATATTAATTACGACCTTCTGTTACAATTAATTCTGCACATTCATTTGAAAATGCCTCCTGGTTCTCTTTTGGTATTCTTGCCAGGATACGACGATATCGTCACTATGAGAGAAAAGATAAATAACGAAGAAAAAAAAATGATTCAGAATTTACGATATGTTTTATATATCCTTCATTCTAATATGCAAACATGCGATCAAAAGAAAGTATTCAAGCCAAGTCCCCAGGGAACTCGAAAAATTATTCTTTCAACGAACATAGCCGAAACAAGTATTACAATTGATGATGTAGTATATGTAATCGACTCGGGAAAAGTTAAAGAAAAATCATTCGATGCTCTATCAGGAGTGTGCATGCTTAAGTCGAATTGGATCTCTCAAGCTTGTGCTAAACAACGTAAGGGTAGAGCAGGAAGATGTAGGGAAGGCATTTGTTATCGTTTATTCTCGTCGATTCGATACGACAGTATGCAGCCTTATCAAACTCCAGAAATTTTAAGATTACCTTTGCAAGAATTATGTTTATTCACAAAACACCTGGCACCGGGAAACACACCGATTGCTGAATTTTTGGATCGAGCTCTAGAACCACCCACTAGCATAGTAACAAGAAATGCGGTACAATTACTAAAAACTATCGACGCTTTAGACCCATGGGAAGATCTGACTGAATTGGGAAGCCATTTGCTTGATTTACCAGTAGAACCACGACTTGGTAAAATGTTATTGTACTCTGTTGTCTTGAAATGTTTGGATCCTGTCTTAACCATCGTATGCTGTTTGTCTTACAAGTACGTAAATTGATCCACGTTACAATGATATTGTTCAAATAAATAGAGCTAATGATATATTAAACAATTAATTACAGGGATCCCTTTGTTTTACCTTCGCAGCCATCACAGAAAAGAGCTGTGACCGCAGCTCGCAAAAGGTTTGCCACTAACACGTATTCTGATCATATGGTTATGCTACGTGCTTTTCAAGGTTGGCAAAACGCACGTGCAGGTGGTAAAGAGCGTTCGTTTTGCGAGCAAAATTTTATTTCTGCCGCGGTGATGGAAATGGTGTTTGGAATGCGTTCACAACTTCTTGGTCAGCTTCGTGCATCTGGATTTGTTAGGGCAAGAGGTCCAGGTGATATCAGAGATTTAAATTCGAATTCAGAGAATTGGGCAGTAGTGAAAGCAGCCTTAACTGCTGGCCTGTATCCGAATTTAATACGAGTGGATAGGGAACACATGCAGTTAAGAACACAGTACGTTGTACACTTTATGTGTAATAGTAAGACTTTATCGACGTTTTTATTGTCTATCATCAATCAAAACTATTGTTGCAGAAAAGAAGTGAAGGTATTCTTACATCCATCGTCGACCCTGAGGGACTGTCCAAAATCATCGAAGATGGTATCTTCGCAGAGACACTCACCTTATGTTGAGTCATTACCTTGCGAATGGTTGCTCTATGAAGAAATGAGTCGCACAGGTCGTTTTTGTCACGTGAAAATGGTCACGTTGGTTAATCCACTGACAGTAGCATTGTTTTGTGGGCCAGCACGGTTATCAGTGGATGTAATTTATGAAGCAGAATGTAAGTTTGTTTACTGTGCTATCTATCAGAGTTGGGCAAAAGTTATTTCGAACAACGAATAAACCAATTTCCGAATAACGTAAATCGGTTTTAACCGGTTGTAAACCGAATTTAATCATTATCGCAAATAATAATTAAATTCGGCAATATCGGTAAGGCAACAAAGTATCGCAATTCTTGATCGCTAGTTAGATCAAAAGCGAGACGAATACGCTTACTTTACAACTTTGGTTGGCAACTGCCAACTGATTCCGATCGGTGTCGCTAATCGGCAGATTCGGGCCGACTCGGACTACTTTGTAACGAATGAAGGAATAACGAATAACAATGGAGGAACTGCGATCAAATAACGGATGAACGAGTAAAAAATAAAATTTCATTCGTTATAAAAATGTATTCGAATAATGCCCAGCTCTGCTAGTATCACTATACAGGGTGTCCCTACCAACTTGAATATCGTCTGCATCTCGTTGATTATTAATACGTAACGTTGATATATTGCAAAACGCGATCTTAAGAAAATTATTTATTTACCATTACGCTGTGTTACAATATTTGACTTTGTACATTTCAACATCTGTATTCTCAATTTACAGCTGCACCAGAAAGCGAATCCGACTCGGAAGTTGACGACAGTAATGAAGGAACAATTTTTAAGCTTGATGACTGGGTAGTATTTAAACTCGATCCCGAGACCGCAAGATTTTTCTTACATCTAAGACAAAAATGGAACGCTTTGTTTTTGAGGCGTATGAAAACGCCAAACAAAGCTATGTCACAGTTAGATGAAAAGGTAGTGAATACGTTAGTAAGTGTACTTACAAATGAAGAACAAGCGTGTGGACTGCAGCAACCATCTGGTATTGGACAAAGACCGCGTCCATCGCTTGTTGACTATTATCCTGCCAATCCTAGAAGAACGGATGATTTTATGTAGAGGTAAATTTTTCATTTTCTTAGTCATTTATAATGTATATAGAAATTCTTGCATTATTTTTTAATCATCTGTACATTAATATAAACTTTTTATTTTCTAGAGAAATTTTTAAATTTGGATAGAAGAAGAACATTTTATTGTTTGTAATCAATAAGATATATTCAATTTTTTTAGTTCCTATATATAAAATTCATTGCAAAGTTGTGATGCTATCCTTTTATTTACAAAAACTTTAGAGATGGACGAATTACGTTTAACATAGGCAGGGTAAAATGAACGAATTACTTGTAATATATTCGTTTTCTTAGTCAAATATTTATTCTGCATTGTCAAAATATATATATTATTTGGTATATATAATAGACAAATATTTATTCGACATTAACAAAATTATATTTAATCACGTGCTAGTGGTTAATGATATTAATTAAAATTAATATGCAGCTTGTATAATTTTTCTTTATAAAATTGTTTCGGGAAGTTTGCTTGAATGTTATACAGTATTAATGATTAACAACACCTAATGTAAACAAATATAAGTATAATTTGATGCCTTATCATAACATCTAGTTTATTATAATGATGGTTTTACGAAATTGCTTCGTATCTCCAATGTATTACCTAAACCTAAACAGTACAACATGCACAACATGTAGAGATCAAAGAGTAGATCTTTGTGCCTATTAAAGAACTACGATATCACTGTATAGCTGTTAATTTTAAGTAATGTATTTATATTTTGTACTGTGTATAAAGTACTTAAAGCTATAATTTACTACACAGAATAGACATGTTAAAAAGACTCACTTATTTGCAAATAAATAAGTAGATCAAAATTATTAAAGAAAATCTAAGTATAATTCACTAATAATATTTTCATTTTCATCATTGTCACCTTCATGAATTTGCATGGAGTATTGGACTATTTTATGTAACATATACGAATTGTAGATAAATCGTGTTTTTATTTGAATTCGAATGCCTCCACATCATTGAGTACAAAGTTTATTCATATTTTATTTTAAATGTTTCGAACGAGATTAACAAAAAAAGACTGTTTATTTCCTATTTACAATGTAAATCTAATTTCTAAATTATCAACAAAATTTTTAGGCAACAGGTATGTATTGTAGTTTTTAGAATTATTGTAATAATTTTCCGTGTGATAATAAAAGAACTAAATACGTCACATACAAATATGTGTATTCATTCTCAGATATTGATCAGTTGTTAACAGTTGTTAATATGCATGTGATTATTATCTTTAAGTGACCTTTGGATTATGTACTTGAAATAATATGCGTGTCAATGATAACACATATATATATATATATACTAATTTTGAATTTTTGAAGACTACATTATTATTTACTACAATTCATACATTTTTTATTTATTTAATGTATCCACTGTAGACAAGACATACTAAATAAATACAAGATTATTCCGGAAAGTATTTACATAAATAAAATGTGTATTTGTACGTTACCACGTCGTATAATGTATTGCGTTTACATATGTAGGTAATAAAATTCAATTTTAGTAGAATATTAAAAATAATTTCGAGAGTTTAGGTTTGTAAAGTTTATTAAGTTAAATATGTCCCTCGTGATTTGTAATTTTCATCGCATGTCAACTGTATGTAGAATCTTAGAAAAGTCAAAAATGTCTTATCCTAACCTGCCAGTACTTATACGTTGCAAATCAGGTAAGCTAAATAATTAAACATCTGAATAATTAAAATTTACCGGTAAGGAGATGATTTCTGACGTAATTATATTATTATTACAGATGATACAGTCGTGAGAATTGGTGACATTTCAAAACAAGTAAAATCAGCACAACATCCTGAATACGTTCCAAGAAAGTATTGTAAGTTGAACAAGTTCTGTATGATTTTGTTTCTTTGTTTATTTTAATACAAAATAACAATGAACTATCATTTCCACAGTATTAAAAACAACTACTCAAGAAACATTAAAGCATTTAAAATGGATGCTCCAGAAAGATATTTTATCACAAGATATTTTCTTAATGGGCGGACCAGGAAACAGGCGAAGAGAATTAGCCCTAGCGTTTCTTGAACTCACTGGTCATGAATTAGAATTTATTGCACTCTCAAGAGATACAACTGAGGCAGATTTAAAACAAAGAAGAGAAATAAAATCTGGTACCGCTTATTACCATGATCAGAGTGCGGTGAGGGCTGCGACACATGGAAGAGTTCTTATTATTGAAGGTGTTGAAAAAGCTGAAAGAAATGTACTTCCTGTCCTAAATAATTTATTAGAAAATCGTGAGATGCATTTAGAAGATGGCAGATTCCTTATACCAGCATCTCGTTATGACAAATTACTTCAGGTATTATATTATATTTAATCGTATACATTGACTACAGATATTTATGCATTTGAATTTTTTAAATATGAAAAAAAGTGTATATTCGATAAAAAGTATTAAAATGGGAATTTGCATAAAAATTAGCAGTCTAATTATTGTGAATCAATAACTGTTATGGGTTTCAATATATTAAAGTGATCACATATTTGTATCAGATGCATAGCCAGGAAGAACTGGATGCTTGGAATCTGGTCAGAGTTAGCGAAGACTTCAGAGTTATTGCATTGGGTTTGCCATCGCCACAATATCCTGGAAATCCATTGGATCCTCCTCTCAGATCTAGGTTTCAAGGAAGACACATACCGTCCTTAAGTTACAAAGTAAGTATATTTAAACGTTTCAGTATTACCTGTGCATCAGTGGTTTTACACTACAGCATCAAGTGACCATTGGTGAGTCACAAAATTAACAATGAAACAGTTGAAAAAACGCAAAAATTAAGCTGGAGACTATTGACACATTACCAACCGGTGATTATTGCATAATTTTAAGAAATCTATGGTACATGGCTAAACACTTTTTAATAGAACCTTCAATGGCAACAGCAATTTTCATTGAGAACTAACAAGTCACCCACAATATCATCATCTAATAGTTTCATTTAAGATCGCAACGTAAAAGAAAATTTCTTTGCTTTCTTTTGGTACAGCACAATTATTGAAAATCCTATTAATAGGCTTCCGTTTGGTAAAGTGTTAACATAGTAAATATAACCATTGGTATATTGTAAAGAACTATTGCCTTGACAGGGACATATTTGATGAAACTCAAATTTAACACGTTTAAATTATTTTTCACAAGACAACAGGTTCAACAGAATGCTAGATTATTTAAGCTGATTATGGGTCTGAAGCGCATTATCATCAATTAGTTATAAATTGACACCCAACTACTAGATCACAAATGGTTTTGCATTTATCGTATATGAAATTTCTAAAATACGACAGAATCTTTTAGTCATGGAAAAAAATTTTCCCCTTATTTTAGAATACGCAAAATTAACCGTTTCACTTCCATGGACGTGTTATCACACAGACGAGTAAACTCGCGTCTGTGTTTGCTCGATCTTTATCATTTAGCTCGTAACTTTATGTTTCGAATTGTTTCATACGGAAGAAAAATAAATTCCAGTTATGCTGAAAGCAGTATTTCCTTCATTTCCCGTTCCCAGAATTAACATTTTTTCGAATTAAAACTCTTCAACTAATCATAAAGCCAATGAGATATATTTCGTTCTGTGGAAGCGAAACGGTTAAATATGAACATGAGAATGTGCATAAAGAACTGCAGCCTGTTGATCACGTTCATATGAATGGTTAGTGCACTCTTCTAACATTGCCAGTGCAATAACATTCGAACTGAAGTTATACATGAAACAACGGTGCACACGAATGTTAAAAAAAAAAGAACAATGTAAAAGCAGCAGCATCAAGAGGAAATCAAGAGGAAATGGATAAACTAAAATTAGGTAACAAGAGCAAGGGACATCCACCCACACGCACAAAACAACCCATGCTTGTCTCTTATTAGCAATTGGAAGCTGCATAAGTCTCGTGTGACAACGCTCTGTAATTACTGTCGCAGCTCAGAGGAGACAGCGGCACGTGCAATTTGCTCGAGTTTTACCTTGATTTATGGATACGTAACGGCGTACTATCGGGCATGGGGTGCGGAGGTCGCACCCACCCCTCCAGCCAGCCATCCCTTCCGGTGCCTGTTCCCTTCCTATATAAACAGTTCGTCGCAGCGCTATGGTCACAGTCATCGCGGTTTGGATCGCGTGTCCCGCATACGGGAGCTCTACTATTTGTCCCCTGTGTTCAGTTGAGAGTCGATACATCGACGTCGAATCGTCACAGAATTTACAGGAAAACTACAAACAATATTTTCACTTTTTTTTCAACTTTAACAAACAAGTAGAACGAAGTTAAACGTCGCAGACAGTGGTGCGTATTTTCCTGAAGACGAACCTCGCGCGATCTGAAACAATCGTTTTCAGCTCCTGATGTCACACGTGCACGGCGCGTTGATACGGAAATTTTTCGTTGACTATGCCGGCTATATGGTCGTCCTCGGAGAGACCGTTGTCTGTTCGCACCGTCTGGGTAGACGGCGTCCGACACGCGATCCTGTCGCCTAACGATCCTCTCATCGATCCTAAACTGCATCGTCGGTCCCGCGAGTCCAGGATCAAGACCTATTCGCCGGAGTATCGACGGAGTGGCTCGGAGTCCAGGCTGGATCGTCTGAACAGCTGTTTCAGCAACTTGCACGTGGTCGTCGGCAGCAACCCATCGGAGAACAAGTCTTCGAGGGTCTACCGAAAGTCATCCGCACCTCCGTGTCCTAGATTATCGACGACCGCTTCGGCTACCAACGCGGAATCTCTGGAGGAGCACAAGAGACTTGTCGAGGACCGGCAAGATGAAACAGCGAAACGGAGTATCGACGTTCTGGCGACCAGAGCGATCTTCAAGGACGAGATTTGCAGGCGGAGAACGCCGGAGCCGGATCCAAGCTCGAGCAGGATCGAACGAAGACAGCCAGAGAGGACGTTCGATACTTTCTGGAATCCCTTGTTCGAGAGGGTCCTCCAGTGGCTGGATTTGTCGGGGCGGGCGCACAATTACGAGTTCGAGGAGGACTTTGCGGAAAGTTCGTCGCGGGAGGAGGACCGGAAGTGGAGGCTTATGAAGAGGAAGATACCGCGGTTCAAGCGAGAGTCGTTCGCCGGGAAGGAGAGGGTTGTGATACAGAATTACAAACTGCAGAACGATGACAATCCCCAGTGCGGTAGGAGGAGAGCTAACGCGATGCTGCAAAGGAGGCTGCCGAAGATAAGGAGCGCGAAGGAGGATCAAGATGTCGACGAAGCGTCGGATCTCTTGTTTTGCGTGTCCTCTGCGAAGGCGAGTTTGAAGATGGAGGAGGACGAGCCGAAGGAGGAAGTTCGAATTCGGGAAAGGGTGTCTGCAGCGTGGTCTCCTCCGAGGCGTCTCCAGCTGCACGTAGTGATGCCTAATCTTGCTTCCAAGGAGATCACGTCTTCGCAAGAATCGTTGATCAACGATTAGGCGACGATCTTATTTTTCTAAACGCCGTGTAGTCGCTATATAAATTGTATGAATTTTTATACGAGTATTGTACGAGGAGATTTGCTTTCTGTCTTGATATATCTTCTTCAACTTCTGTATCTGGCCTTTGAAATCAATTTTAGAAGTCGACGTAGAGTAGTCGAACAGTTTGTGAAGATATTCTAATGAACGCGTTCGTAGAAGTAGACGATCCTTGCGCGGTATACTGCTGAAATTACGTCAAAAGGTAATTAGTATATGCTGGGTGTTGAAATTTCTTTCTCTTTTATGAAGATATTTAATATACCACCCTTTGTAGAAAATATTTGATCAAGATCGTGGGCACGATTGTCCTTTCATCAAACATACATTTGATGAAGATTGTAAGAAAATTTGAAGAGTGTGACAAACTTTAAAATATTTATTAATAGTTTGAACGATGAAGATGACGACAGAGATTTATTCTTTTTTTTTTAATGAAAACATCTTCCTCGACAAATGATTATAATGATAGACGCTTGATTCTTTCTGATCGAGTACTTCTAACTTGGGGCTAGTAGTAATGATACGAATTTAATAACTTGTGTACATATAAAATCACGCAAGAGATGATGGTAGAAATTTTTGTACAAAACTGCACAAAAATTTGTAGACTAATCCATTAGAATATATTTCTTGTTATTATTGTACTGCAAAGAACAGAATATTAGTGTGCTGTAATAACAACAGCAACAATATGATAGTGTGCAGCACAATAGTGCCGCAATCATTGTGATTACAAGTTTCGTAAGCGATTGAATCCGTCACGTCACACTTTGGCACACCTCGATGAATCCAATTTTATTGGAAGTCAATTCGACATCCATTATTCGCCGCGTGAAGAACTAACAAAGAAATGGTGCCGGGGCGAGACATCGCGATATGTACAGCGATTTACATATTTACCGCGCGCTAAAGCTCGGAGATCCGAAACTGTAAGTAAAAGTCCTAACGAGGGTCACTTAAAAAGTCAAAAGTGATTAAGGCGCACGTGGTATTTAAACCGCTTTAGGACACTGTTCCGTGACGGAACGAAAGCAACGTTATTTTGCAGAATTCTTTGTCACGCATCACAATTTGCAGAGGAAATAGTTTTACACCTATAAATCTCGTGCACGCCGTAAAAACGAACCATTTCTTAATTTTCTCTGGTTTTACTTTTCCGGTTCCGTTCGTATCGTTATTGAAATTTGCTGCAGTCGACGGTCGTTCGAAGGAACTCATTACACGTAAATAGATATCTTTAAAAAATGTGTCTTCGGGATTAATTTTAATATTTGTGTTCTCCAATTGATTTGTTTATTTGTTCATTTTGCATTTTGTCCGCAGTGACAATTTCTAATACAAATAATATTCGAGATGTTAATGTAAAAAAGGAAAAGAAACATTCCACGAGGTTTTTACAGTCTTTTTTTCCATAGCGATTAACTCGCCTGCGGCACATTGAACTACAGTAATTTATTAGAATTTCCGGATCGCGTGATAGCGTCTCTGAACAAAGAACATTAATACCATAATTGCTCGGCGACATATTTCAAGAAGTTCGTGAAACCTTGTCTCTGGGGTATATTTACCGCGACGTCCGAGGAATATAGTGTCGATCTTATCTCCAACGGCAATTTCTACCGAAAAGTTTGCAGTTAATCAACATTGCAGTGGTCGCTGTAAGGCATTCTCTGCCAGTAACGGTGATTAAGGGTAACACTGAACGCAATGTCGAAATCGAGTTTGCAATGCTACAGCAATTTCATCAATCGACATTCTTGTGTAATTCTACTGAGAAATCCCATCAATTTCTACATTTGAACGAATACAAATGTTTGGCTGCTAATCAGTAGAACTGATAGCAAAATTAGGGGGAGTTCCCTTTTAGTGCGGGCGCTTAGGGTTTTTCTTAAATAAAAATAGCTTATGTATTATAGCTTATAAATATTTTCATAGAGATATTTTCGGAGTAAGTCTTAGGTGCCTCACCCTGTATAGCTAATGTCAGGCATCAGGTGCCGTCCGGAGTGAAGATAATAAAATGCAAAGGATGAATTTTACAAATCCTTAACATACATACAAAATCGCATAATATGCAGAAAAAAACGTTTAATATCAAGGTGTCGATAATAGCTGATTCAACGAACTGGTCGACCAAAAATAATTCTATTTGCGAGGAATCGATAGAGGGGCGATAAGATAAGCGTGAAAGGAAATTGATCCAAGTCGAATTGATTTCGCCGAGTATTCTCGACTTTTAGGAAGTGTTTTACTCGAGTCGTTTCAGAGAACCGCATTTTCGCCGTAGCCGTGGTTATCGCGTCGATAGGCTCGAGAATGTAGCTCAATTGAAACTTTTCGATGGGAATCTGCAAGCTATCTCGAGGATTCCGTGCCGAGTGGTAGTTATTGCCGTGCTCGGCGTACAATGGAAAGCTCTCTCAGCGCTAATCACTCGGGTGGTCTGTTTGAAACAAACCGTGGTGTAACATTCCGTACGGCGCGATTGCTCGCGATTACGTCGGCTATGCGGTTTTCGGGCAAACGGAAACAATGCGGATACGTCACGGAAGTAACGCAACCATAACTAAACTCGAGCCGGAGAAACGTGACGTCGCGAACCATTAAGTTCCATTCGAACGTTAGAACCGTTCGAACGTCAACATATTCATGTCAGTTTAACTCGAAGGACGATGTCGTAAATAATGGAGTTTGCTAAGGTCATGCCTAGTTAACTGTCTGAAGAAACGTGATCTTTAGGCATTTTTTCGGAACGCATCAATAGACTTTTTTAAAAACCTGTGATAATCTTTTTATTCCAAGATCTTAAAAATTTTTGAGCAAAACATTGCAAGTAACAGAAATCGCCAGGGGGTCATGTCTAGCTAACTACCTGGAAAACTGTGGTCTGTAGGAGTTTCGTCTGGAAAATGAGTACACCTATTTGTAAACGAGCACTGCAAAATTCTGAAAGATGCCCGAATAGAAACCTCTCTTCTAATATTTGTTTTCTTGAAGCTGGTATGGGGTTTGTCTGACGTTTTCAAGGAGAAAAAGAAACGATTCCATTTATTGGTATGATTATCTCGGTAATCGTTTGGATTCCAGGATCAGCTGGAAACATTAAAAAGTTTCGTCCCGAACATTGACCCCGGGAAATTGTCGCAGTTGCTATCATGCGCGCACGCCTTAGTTACGGAAGAGGCTAAATCCTTAGGTCTTCCAGATTTCCCTTTGGATAACTTGACGTCCGCCGCTATAATAATGGTAAATACTCTTAAGTTGCGAAAGCTGTTTGTTTTAAGCCTGTAGTTAATTTGAACCTTATCGCAGGACAAGTGTCCACACCTGCCGGTATTCGACATATTTTACAGGTTCTATCCGTACAAGTTGTTCTTGGGTAAAGAGGGTCAGACAGCCGTGGAGGATATACTGCAAACATTCGATGTTCTGAGTTCCGCGACGAAGAGCGCTAAACTGACAAGACGCGTGCATGTCAATGAGAAAATGAATAATTCCTCGAGCGTTACCGTACAGCATGGTAGCATTGAAACAACGTTCAACGTAAGTGCCGATCGATGGAGGAAATCATACTTTTCAACTTTGCATTTAAATCGAACATTTTGCCAACAGGTGCCTTGCGGGACGAACCCTGACGTAAAGCAGAGCGGATATGTAGAAACGAATTATCAGAACGATCTGTTGGCCAGTTTTGTAGAGACTCACTTGGTTTCAGACTTGTGCGTAATCGGTCCGAAGGGTTGTGGAAAGTCTACGACCGTGCAGACGTTAGCCGACTTAATGGGGTACCAAATAGAACCGGTGGTACTTTTTCAGGCAAGTGTTGTAGTAGTACTTATTTCGGCTTCGCGGCCAAGAAATTGGACTTGGTTTACAATTCTTCTTATCGCCCATCCCTCCATACCACCTACCTGCACCTTCTCCGTCTCTGTTTCCAAGTCTGATAGGGCAAGTGTTGTATATTACTCTTAATTTCTCATTGATGAATTGTATCATATACAACTAGTATTAAGAATACGAGAATTTATATTATTATTACGTCATTTGAAACTAGTCCTTATTGAATTACTTGAATTTGGAACTTTTTTACATCTCAGGATATGACTTCGAGGGATTTGATACAACAACGAACAACATTGTCGACCGGTGACACGGTCTGGAAAGACTCGCCGTTGGTCGAGGCGGCCTTGCACGGAAAATTGGCTGTGCTGGACGGAATTAACAGAATTCATCCCAGTACTTTAGCAATATTACACAGGTGATCCCGGATTAACTTGGCAATATCGTCATGGTAGATGGACAAAATATCGGTTGTTTTTAGATTGGTTCATGATCGGGAGCTGCAGCTACACGATGGCAAGAGATTGATCAGGGCAGACCGTTACGACGAGATAAAAAAGGAATACAACAAGTCGGACGAGGATATGCGGAATTCGGGAGTGCTACGCATAGATCCATCATTCAGGATCGTAGCCTTGGCGGAATCGCCGTTGATCAACAACCCTTCGGGACAATGGTTGAATTCGGAGCTGCTCAGTCTGTTCCTTTTCCACGAGATGCGACCGCTTGCTAAATCGGAGGAATTGCATATTATTCGATCGAAGGTGTTTGTCTTTGTGTTTAAACATTTGTCTGATAATGGTTTAACTGTTACAAGAATATCGGTTACGGTTATGGTTCTTGAGGACCGATATTATTTAGGTTCTGTAACTGTTATTTTTCAGTTCTGCGTTTAAGTGTTTACAATCCCTGCGCACAGGGAGTATCGTACGATTCGCATACTAAAGAGCCTGCGTTATTTCAGTTCGGGGAACCGTCAGAAGCGTTATTGAGCATTTTAGAGCTGGCACACGTGCTGCGATCCTCCAGCGACCCAATTCTACAATCTTTGGCGGCGTCATTAAGCACCAGACAACTTTTGAGGACCGCAGAGAGGATGCTAAAGTTCCGCAGCGATAATGCATATGACGCGGTGCAACGCGCTTGTCTAGCTCGATTTCTGCCGGCAGTGGCGAAGAACACCCTTGAAGAGTGTTGTAAACGGATCGGTATTGTCCGAACAACAAGTTCACCGACAGCAGAGATGAAGTGCGAGGTCACAGAGAACACGTTGCAAATTGGAAATACCATTGTCGATCGATACAAAACGAACGCTTTAACAAAAGTGCCTGATATTTTGTTTTACGACGTGCCCCAACATGTTTCTCTTCTGGAGAGGCTGTTGCAGGATTTCACTTTGGGACAGCATCTCCTGTTGGTTGGAAACCAAGGTGTTGGAAAAAACAAAATCGTTGATCGACTGCTGCAACTTTTGAACAGGCCGAGGGAATACATACAGCTGCACAGAGATACAACTGTTCAAACTTTAACCCTGCAGCCGATGGTCCGAGACGGAAAAGTTGTGTACGAGGACTCGCCGCTTGTGCAAGCTGTTAAACTGGGCCACGTGCTTGTCGTTGACGAGGCGGACAAAGCTCCCACCAATGTCACCTGCATCTTGAAGGTACCTGTGATGTCTAAGCATGTCGTACACGGTGTTCTACATAGCTCGAGCACCTCAATGTTTGTCTGTCTAAACCGAATCATGTTCGTGACTTTAAAACGGTCCATGTAATTATCATTCGTCTAAAATTTTTACCACGACAAATAAAAGTCGCTTGTTGTTCCTAGACGTTAGTCGAATCTGGAGAAATGATATTGTCCGATGGTAGACGTATCGTTCCCCCGACGTGCGCCACCGCACAAAATTCGAACGCAATAGCGCTCCATCCAGACTTCAGGATGGTCGTGTTGGCGAACAGGCCTGGTTTCCCATTTCTGGGTAACGATTTTTTCGGAGCTATGGGAGATTTGTTCAGCACGCACGCAGTCGATAATCCAAGTGTCGAGAGTGAGATCCAGCTTTTAAAACAATATGGTCCACACGTGGATGAGAAGATAATATTAAAATTAGTGAAAGCCTTCGGAGAGTTGAGGAACATGGCCGACCAAGGCTTGGTTTCGTATCCGTACTCCACCCGAGAAGTTGTTAATATTGTAAAGCATTTAGAGGTGAGGAATTCAAATTTAATTTCCTGTATTATCTCTATTGTTGTACTATCTCTATTTACATTTATATTTATATTGCTTAAATTAATTTTTCGTAGTACGTAAAGAGGTTTTCACGTTGTTTATGCTTTCAGAAATTTCCCCAAGAATCTTTGGCTAACGTAGTGCGGAATGTATTTGATTTCGATCGATATAGCAAAGAGGTTTTCGATTCTCTAATCTCCGTTCTACACAAACACGGGATCGCGATCGGAACTAGTCCCACTAATATTGCGTTAGCGAACGAGTAAGATATTAAATGTAGATAATCGTTGTTTAAACAATTTTCATTTGGTACGAATAAAAACTATGTTTAATTCAAACGTGCGTTTTTATTTCTGCATGATAAGTTGATGATAATAGATTCCAGTATGAAAAGAGTGTTACTTTATTGAAATTTAATAGTTTGTTATCTCTCTTCTTATTTCAGAATTTCGTTTCCAGAAAACAAGACTTGCATCATTTGGGACACATTAAAAGAGCAAGAATCGTTGCCTGTTCAAGAAAGATACATTAAGTTCAAATCACCCATACGCTTGAATCAAAACGATTTGCCACTAGACTGCGTTGAAGCCAGATCAAGTTTGTTCAGTGAATTACAAAGATATTGGACGATACCGATTGGAGAGGCTAGTGGGATTGCAGGTTTGGCAGTGGCTAAAGGTTCCAAAGGTGATGGTACAGATGATAAGATTCATATCCTCGCGTTGAATCCTTTGAGAATCCTCAGCATGTACCAAGAATCGGATAAGATTCAGGAAACTGTGATACATGGTCTAATGAATATAGATAGTCACAAACCTGTATATAATATAACAGTTGATAATGACCAAAATGTTTTAGTACACGAGGAACATGTATGTATCTTCGTGAAACCATTAATTTTTTTATTTTCAATTTGATTTTATTCGACTAATCAAAATATTTATTTCCAGAGTAATGGTTTGTTAATGGTTAATTTAAACAACCAATCTGCACAGCAATTGCAGTTGGCATCCTTCTTTGACATGGCATCAGATAAAATATCGCAAAGCTTCGGAACGAGAAAGAATATTTTGTGGAAGATCAAAACTGACATGTTGCAATCTCAAAACCAAATCATTTTCTACACTTATAATTCCAATAAGATAGATATAATCAATTTACATTCGCCGAACGCTTATACGATCAATTTACCATTCGATTTAACATCGGTTGTGGTTGCGTCCAACAAGAAATGGCTGATTCAAGACATGTCTGGAAGCAAATACATACTTAAGAAATCTGTCGACTCGTCTCCCTGCCCGAACGTCCTGCAAGAATTAAAGGAGACTAGCGAGCCTCAAGGAGAAGTTGGTTCTTTACAAAGTTGCGGTAAAAGTAACTTACCTATTAGTGTAGTCACCGCAGCTCTACAACAGAAGATTGATGCTCCAAACAGACTATTGACGTCTGACAACATGTACGCCGGAATCGCAGTCGGATTTCCTGATTTAGATAGCTTTACGGAACTCCACTTCTGGCCAAGAAAACAGAGGATCAGAAATTCTATGCCTCCCATAGCTATGGAAAATGGACAAGTTGTTCGAGTTGTTCAATCCAGAGACGTGCCTAACGAAATTCTTCCACAGGATAGCAAGAACGTTGAGATTTCCTGCTATATAGAAGTAGTTGATACAGTGGCTCATAAACTACGTTATATCCCTGTACCAGAGTAAGTTCTCGACCCGTCCGGACCAGACATTTTCGGATTCTTGCACACCTCTATCTTCAATTGACTTATTTGTACATTTTTTTGGAAAATTTTTAGACCAGCCAGGTTACCCCACATGGTTCAAGTGTTGTACGCTTACCATCATCCTCTTTACGCTGCGATAAAGTCGAATCATGATTTGGTAACAGTTGACGCAGGTGGTTGCCTTCGCCTTTGGGAAACGTCAGTAGCAAGCATCGTGAAATCGTTGGACGAATGGAGGAAGATGGTTGGCAGCGACAATGAGCGATTGCAAATTACTAAGGAAAGATATTCTGGGTTGGACGTTAGCGGTCCAAAGTTTGGTAAAGTTGACGAGAAAAACGAACCACACGTTGGAGGGAATACGTGGGCCGGCGGAACCGGAGGTACAGTATACAATGCTGGAATATTAAAGCCACGGGTTGAGTGTTCAATGAAATTTTCAGGCAGAGATACAGCTGGCCTTGGTGGGAAAGGAGGACCTTATCGTTTGGATGCCGGCCACACAGTGCACCAGCTAAGCGACCAGGAAAAGAACGATGTACCAGAACACATAAAAAAGGCAGCGAGGGAAATGGGACTAAAAGCATTTAAACAACGCTTAAAAGACATTAGAATGAAGGAGTACGACCATGAGTTGTATTCGCGGTTCAGTAGGCCTGTTCAAAAACAGGTTCAGGCTTTGAGAAATATAATAGGTAAATATTAGAGGTGTGAGCGAGAACCCAAAAATGTCAGGTCGGGACGGGTTTCCGAAAATTTTCAGGATTATCCTCGAGACTTAGTGAATACAGATTAGGCTAGAACTGGGTTAATGACTCTTCAAATTCCTGAAACGGTGGTCTAGAAAGCATCCATTTTTGAAAAATGTGGAAGCTAATATATGTGCGGTCTACTTTTCGAAAAAGAGAACCTGATAACAACAGTTTTTGTATTTAAGATTGTGATCCATGAATTATTTTTGTCGAGTAAAGATATTTTGCAAATAAAAGAAATTTTGACGACAGTTGACAACGCCGCTCAAAAGTGTTTATTCGAACTATTTTTAAACGTAAAATTCTTTGTTGCAGGAAGTCTACAAGCTAAAAGCAAAGAGCGAGAATGGTGCAGGCATCAAACTTCCGGCGAATTGGATGACACGAAGTTAATAGAAGGTTTAACGGGGGAAAGAACGATTTATAGAAGGCGAGCGGAGAAGGAACCCGAACCTGGTACACCATTGTCGAAACCGAAACGTCTGAAATTGGTGGCTGACGTATCGGGTAGTATGTATAGGTTTAATGGGTACGATGGACGACTCGATCGAGAGATGGAGGCCTGTGTAATGGTAATGGAAGCGTTCAGTGGGTACGAAGGAAAGTTTCAATACGATGTCGTTGGTCATTCCGGAGAACAACATGATATCGTTTTTGTGAAGCACACTCAACCACCTACAGATAATAGACGGCGACTGGAAGTGATACAGGTGACAAGATTAAAAAATTACCATATCGTTAATTCTCTGCGTTTTATACAGTGGTAATTTTTGGTTACTAATATTGAGTAGTAGCGGATTTGTTAAAATGGGATTGGTTAAAGAAGGAGATATATTATTTGAAAGAATAGAACTCAAGTATACCGAAGAAAGTAATATGTTCCAGATGATGCACGCGCATTCGCAGTTTTGTATGTCTGGCGATCACACTCTGGAAGCGACCCAGCATGCAATCGCCAGCTTCGCCAAAGAGGATTCCGACGAGTCTATCGTTATCGTTCTGTCTGATGCCAATTTGGAGCGTTATGGCATACGCCCGGAACATTTTGCTAAAGTTCTTATGTCGAATCCGGATGTCAATGCTTACGCCATATTTATTGGATCTTTGGGAGATCAAGCAGAAAGGTAAGTGCGGTAGAAATAACTTTTAAATCTCGACAATGCACGAATATTTATGATAGACAATACTTAATAATTAGATTGCGGATCTTTACGCAGACTAAACATTTTCTGCATCAATTGCAAGAAACAGGAAGTTCATTCGTCTTTTAATCATTTTAATACGTTGATGATAGTTCATCGGTATTTTCAAATTCTTTCAATCTTTCTATTGTTTCAATTTTCCGCAGTCTACTGAATAATGGATTAATATTTCTACAAAGTTAGATTTTATAATGGTTACTTTGGATATTCTATTTAGTTTCCCGTATTAGTAATATCTAAAGTAACAATTCGATTAAGTCGAATTAAAGGGGAACAATTTTGGAGCAGAAAGGTAAAAATATGTCTATTTTTAAGACTGATGCAGAAGATGCCGTCAAGTCGAGCATTCATCTGTATGGACCTTAGGGATATACCACGAATATTACAGCAAATATTCGCAGTTTCTTTGCTAAGTACCACGCGCCCCAATTAAAAGCATCACTCTGGTAATGGAAGTTCTTGTGAATATTCGTAACAGCGTAGAAGTAAGCAGTGTATTATAATGTACATTAAAATGTAAAAGAAGTGTAAATACAAATTTTCAACTCTATAGATCGATATTACTACGAAAGTTTGTAGTGACTGTTTCTAATCATTGACAATACTTGAATTTTCAAGTGTATATAACAAGGTATTAATATTAAACTTCTAGCTATTGGATATTTATTTAATATATGATGAAAAGATATCGTTCCTTACCACTAAAGAAATTACATTTTTATTATAAACATAAGCACATTAAACTATGTTTACTTGTTTTTAATCGATTCAACGATTTTGATTCTGTCATGCACAGACCAGAATAAAGAAAAACCTATAATAAAATCCTTGACGCTTTTTTATCTAAACTTAATTCCTATCCTAATAACTCAACCGCTCCAAAATTAAAGATTTTTATTTACACAAAGACCTTTGAAAAATTATTTAGTTTGACAGCAATATCCAAAATCTCCTAACACAAACTCCATGCCAGTTTAAAGCATTTCAAATCTCTAAAAATTCCAGCAAATCATTTTATTTCCTAATTTCTATAGCACGATAGAACATAAACGTTGCGATTACATTCAAAATTCGCAACGAGACCGAAACCACTCATTACTCCATTAACCACCCACTCGAGCAGCCGCAAGGCCATTCAGACCAGTCGCGACAACTTTCGCACCCCATTTCACGCATTAATCTCCATCGCGCACTTCGTCCGACCTCTCGCCACGTTGGTTGCATCGGCAGCGTGCGACGCGAAGACAACGCGTTGTCTTCGTCGTTACAGCCGAAGCAACGTGCAAAGACAACTCGGAACAATTATACTGACACAAAGAGCCCGCTGCAAAAGAAGACAAAAAAAAAAGCTCGAAAAACAAGTACTCACAAGGTACGAGATCGCCGAGGCGGCGCGGCGCCGACGCGGTGCACGTGTCTCCATGCGAAATTAGGGCAAAAAGAGAGAACGGGTCGACGCACCGTGGGCCATTTCTATAAAACAGGTGAAATTATACCAAAATTTTCATTTCATGTTTATTTGTAAGCTATATAATACTCGATTGAGACAGGCTGAAAAGGTTACAGATTTATATCTGATGTTAAATAAAGAATAGTCAAGATCAAGTCTCTTGAAGCAATGTATCCATCAGTTTCTAAGTGAATATTTTCTTGGCAATTAAGAATGAATTTTTATGGTACAGTCATTCGTCCGTTTCTACTGTAAAGCTTCTACATTTTTACCCCCTTCGAATAACATTGATATACTTTATATTGGACTAGAATAGGAATGTTGCAGCTCTTTTTGATACAGTTAGGTGTAAGCAAAGGGTACACTAGCCGGTTTCTGCAGGGTACTAGCAAAGTTTCAATTTCTTAGATTGAAACTACGACCGTTCTGTTAGTAGTTGGTAATGTCTAATTAACAGAGACTCGAATTTCGTTGAGGCTTTTGCGATTCTGGCCCACTGCGCGTCGGAAGAGGGTCGCGTATCTCGAGGACCCGTCGTCTGGCCGGGTGGGTGGCCGCATTCGGGGGTCGGTGCGCCCCTGGTGAGGGGGTGGCGTTGGTAGCCGAGGTTCGCCGACTCTGATCGAGCCGGCCTCGGGTCGGGTCGCGACGCGTCGGTGACGTTGTCGGGTCTCGGTGGTGGTGTGGGGTGCGCATTTGTTAGTCGCACGCCGGTCGTTGAATGGAGCGGGTGTGGAGACGCGTACAAGGCGCCGGGCGTCGCGGTGCAGCAGCCCGATGTGGCTGCCCTATGCAGCCGTGTCAGTTGCACGTGGACCAACGCGCGAAACGCGGCGGCGGGGGCCGGAAATCCCGCGGCGGACCGCAGACGATCGTGTGCGGTTGCCAGGTGCAGCCGTGCCCGGTTCACCCGGTTCTGATCAGGGTTCGTCGTACCCGACCCGCGGTTACCAACTGCGACTGTCCACCCGACTCGCAGCCCTGTCCTCACGCACCGCCGCGTACCTCGGCCCTGCGTCGAGTCCGCAGGTAAATAAACGGCGTCGACCCGATCCTCGGGAACGCGCGATCTCTCCTCCGATCTTCTCTCTCCTACAGCTGTTGGCCCACCCCCGAGGCACCCACGCGTCCCGAACCATTCCGCGACAAAGGGGTGGAAGACACGAAGGTCACACTAACGACGTGTTGAACGTATTTACGGAACCCGGACACCGGGGCCAACGCGACTCTTAACCCTACTCAACCCTTTCAACCCCTCCGAACGATTCACGACGTCGTGCCGTCGCCGTCGTCGTCGCTGTTGTCGTCTACACCGATGCACGGGTTAACCGATGCGTGTTGCGTGTGCACGTCTCTTGGGGGTCGGCTCCTATAACCGTCGAAACACTCGCGTGATTCTATTATGCCGGATTAAAAGGGTTTATTGACTGACGACCCGACTCGACCAGCATAGGTTGCTTTCTTACGATCGAGTTCTACAGGTAGCTCAGTGGGTGCACGAACCTTTGCTCGGAGAGTTCAAATTTTTTATGGCATCAGCTTACTTCGATAGACTTTTAGATGTATAGTTTGTATAGATTGTCTTTCTACGGAAGATTAGTCGACGTTGTAGGGAGATTTTGTTAGATGCTTTCCAGATTTGTGTATTCGTTTCTTGTGAAAGGACGATGGAATACGTCGAGTCCGTAGAGAAATGTCCTCCTTAGGTGATCTATAGGATTTATGAAAGAATCGATCCTTTGGAAATATTATGTAGATTCCACGCTATTACCGTGTCTCCTCTGTTCGTCGATTGGTCTAGTCTCCCTAGTCTTTCCAAGAAGATAGTTCCAAGCGAATGTGTCTTAACTATGCCACAAGCTGACGTCGGTGAAATTGCTGGTGGGATGATCTTGTACGGACAGGAAGTCGGAATTGCAGGGTGTTCTTGGATAGTTTACAGATTTATGGAAGTATTGATTATTTTGAAAATTCGATAAGATACGTAGTCTCTTACCGTCGCCTCTGTTCGTAGACAGTCCATTGTCTTGGGTCTTTGTAAAACGATATCTTCGAGTGAATGTATGTAGAGTATACAACATAGCCTACTGACGATCTTTGGCATGAAATTGGCAAAGCAGGGCAAAATAGTATATGAATACTTTTACATCTTTATAGTGTTCACCAGGGGATTGACTATTTCGAAAATTCAGTACAGGCTGTCTTACTGTGTTCTCTGCTGGTGTACTTTTACTGTCTTGTGTTTCTGTAAACTAATGATTAGACTGCGGATTTTTATGCACAATACAAATTGTATCGATTGCAAGATAGAGGAGTTACGTAAACATTAACGAGCTGAAAATAAAATTTCATTGATGTCCATGTTATTTTGCATTTGATCTACTTATTTTCGTCATAAAATCCGACGTCTATTAATTGTTAATCGAAATTTTCGAGGGGCTGATTTGTACCGAGAACAAGTCAAAATTGTAGAACGGTTCGCAGATTTCGAAATCCAGATATGCACTCTTCCAGTGTGTCTGATTATTGTCGGACATATCTACTGGCATCGGATATTCATCATCCTGTTATCGACGTATTCGGTGTTTGTGTTTCACCCTCACTATATTTATCAAATTAGTTTAAACAATGGTGTTGTTGTCATTGCCACTGGCGTTGTTGAACATGTTAACATCAGTGGAATAACCGGGGATGGTCAGACACATAAACTAAGTGGTGCTCAAATACACGCGTCTCTGACCAATTTTCAGCTTCCATTTATCCCGATGCGGGGTTTCGTGCGAGGAACATTTATTTCATTTTTTCAAGTTATTCATTCGTGTGAAATGATCCTTTCATTTGGAAATCCACTGGGATTCCGGTGACACAGTGTGGTTTTTTCGAAATATCGGTCGCACGGTATTAAAATCGTGTCGCACGGCCGATTCGCTATTCAGTGTTTATATCAATGCTGAATTTCATCGATACTGAAATCTGGATTCACCGACGTTTTCAATTAACGCGTTCACCGCAGAATCGCCTGTCCCAAGAAACCCCACAAAACAAATATAATTAACGAGACTACGACTGCAGTGTGACAGTTCACGATAATGTTCACGAATCCTAATAAAATTCGATTTAAGCAAATGTGTTACGATGAAAACAAATTTTCAACGCGTGCAACGTATGAACAATGTGGTCGACGATCAGATAAACTTGTTTCTGTGCTAACAAAAAATTCTCACCCGGGTCGGATAATGGTTTTGTACCATTAACGAGCGGTGTACGTGATCGTGTGGCTACGTTTCGAGATTTTTCCGAGATGTGCTGTATAGTTAGGGGTTCATGACACTTTTACCGTGGTGTAATAACAACAGACGAGTTTGCCGATAAGATCTCAATCTGCGAGTGCAAGGGTGAATGCATCGTGTAATTACTTTTAATGAGATTTAATGGTATCACTATTACAGCCATTATTACACAGTTTGTCTTCGGATCGGCGCGACGTGATCGTGCAGTTATATCGTTGTGTTAAAGCTATACACTTAAACATCCATACAACGTCCAGTGCTATGAACAGAAGTTATTCGAGGTAATCAAAAGTAAGACATTAAACGCCGCAGTCAAGAAAAGTGTGCAGTGGACATATTATTGGAAAGTATTTTAAAAGTTACGTTTCATATACGAAACAAAAGAATTATCAGTTACATTGTACTCGAGTTTCGTGTGATTGTGAAATAGCGAAATGCATATTTCTCAAGCGTAAAATTAATATTGTAACACCAACGGAAAACATTGGGAAATAAAATACATTTCATTTTTGATATCGATTTCAATCCCGCCCCTGCGTATTTACATTCCAATTAACTTCGTTTTGCTATAAATTACCAAATCAATGTATCTCGTTCGGAGCTCCGTAAAATGCGAGTTGAAATTGTTTATTCATTTTAAGTCAACGCAAATGGCACTGGGGACGTATAGTATATCAACAAATAATTGCAATTATTGCACGTTTGAGCTCGCGAGCCAAATGATCGTTTCACAATAGAGTATTTTTCGCGTAATGTGGAAAGAGCATTATGCGAATGTGCTTTTATTGCGTTTGCCTTTGTGATTGCGCGGCGTGCGTGCAATTCGATGCCCGGCAAAAATGATTTTCAACACTTGTAACGCGATCGTTCGCGCTAGCATCGTAAATACTTGGCACCATTTTACAAAATTCGCTTGAAATCCACAGCCTCTCGTAACAACTCTGTAAAAGGGACATATTTCATCTCGGTACTTGACACCAATCTCCAGTGCATCATTGAAATATCCTACACCCCGTAAGGAGAACCTGAGAATTCAATTTTCATTCTCAAATTTTCAACGAACCGTTTATAATATTCCGCGATTCGGACGTCACCGTATAATGGAACGATTAACGGTATTATGTGTTTCAATATTTCATTATGCCGTCACCCAGTTTCCACGAGAAACTTCCGGCGATTACAGTACTCTATTTTTCCCCCGTTTTCCGGGCCACTTTGTTGCACGAGTTTTAAACGTTATGGTCGATTTAATGTGCAACACGGAAATGAGAACTCGACTATTGTTTAGCATTTGGCCTTATTGTAGAGTTATATAAACCGAATGTCCAAAGGCCTCAGATTGAAACGAAGTATACAATACATTATGTATCTGAATATAAAAAGTTCGTGACACTAATTATGGAGTACAATATTATCCGAGCGTCCATTTGACGTAATGTTTGCATTCATTTGACTTGCATATTTTATAAGTTACAGCATTTTCATCTAACGCTGAACAAATCATTTTCGCAGCCTCAGCAGCATTTCTTTCAATTCAATAGCAAAAGGCATACAGTCTCGAATGTGCTGTTTCTTAAACGCCATGGGGCAAAGTATTGTTTTTTGAGATTATGTATTAATTAGCGTAAAATATAGTGCGTTTAGTAGGGTAAGGTTGATACTTTGAAACCCCAAAGTGGCGGGAGAAAATTTTAATTTAATATGCAATCACAGTTGAATATATGTAAAGGCACCGAACTTATTTGTGCACCTAATAATTGGGGCTTAATTTCATTAATGGTGGCCCTTTAGCTTATCAACTGTCTTTAAATTATTGGCGTAGACCTTCATTTTAAGAAATACATGTTTACTTTTCGTAATAGGAAACGTCCATTGGACAGCCGCGAACATTTGAGGGCTGCTTTTGCCCCTTGAATATGAACGATGACCGCTAAAAAAGTATGACATATTTTTCTAGCGGTTAATGCGTTACGTATTATGTGTCCAATATTTTTGCAAGAACTATCAATTGTCCCAAAATTTCATTAAGATCTAGAGATGTCACTTCGGGATCATCCCTTGCAAGAGACTGGAGTAACAAAAGTGAATAGGTAGAAGAAGCAAACTGCCGTAGGAGCAGCCAGCTGCAGCAAAGCTCTGCTTAGTCCCAGCTGTATCCTCGCGGGGGTACGAATCTCGAAGCTCGTCACGTCTCTACGACGAATCAGAACACAAAAGAGCAGACAACAGGAGCAGAGGTCACGTCCGAACCGGGCGAAGTCAAACGAGTCGGATACAGGTGGGCCAGGATACACGCGAATAGGATCTGGCGGGTACAAGATGTTCCTGATTAAAGCAGGAACCGATAGTACTCGTCGGAAGTTATCCAGGACAAGGTGGGGAAACTTGGAGGTTGCTGTCAGCGACAGGAAGCTTCGGGGTCCGACGTGATCCGTTGGGATACATCCGGCCACGGCAGATTCGCGAAACGATCAGAGCTCGGCAGGGTTCAACCCGAAGACGGATAAGACAAATTAGAACGTTTCGAGCTCGATGGGACTGGTTCGATTACCGATCGTTTTCGGTTCGCATGGTTTTGATCTGACGACAATCCGGTTCTGGACACGTGAATGAATCTCATCAATTCTGCGCGTCGGTCCCGGCGCGTCAATCGCCTACGCATAATGGAAGCTATCTTGGGAACGGATAGTTGGGTCCCAATTAGGATTACATTTCTGCATCAGTATTCAGTCAGGCTTAAGGTATCGCACACTAGACCGCACCGCCGACCACCCTCTTCCGCTGTTTTGAGTTTCGTATACAGGGTGGGGCAATAACTATTAGCACCTCAGATATCTTCGAAACTACAAGTTTCACAGAAATGTTTGCTGAAACAAAATTGCACAGTACGAAAGGGGCCATCCGGTGGCGATAATAGTTTTTTTGCAGGTGGACGTACTTCGGACATTTGAAGGTCACCTTCATTTTTTTAAATGGAATGAGATATTTTTTAATACATCAATCGATGCAGCTGGACATTCTTTATAAAAAATAAATTTTTAAAAAATACCACGTTTTTAAAACGGACTAAAAAGTATAAAATAAAATTTTTAAAAACGCCACGTTTACAAAACGGACTAAAAAGTATAAAATCATTTTTTCTAGCCCCATACGGATTCCTAACCCCTGAAAATTTGTGATTGTTAATTTTTAATATCTAAGAAGATACTTGTAAGATTTAAAACGAAAAACGTGGGGCGCAAGATAATACGTAGTAAGGAGTGTAGAGAGTAGCTGCCGCTGAGAAATCTCGTACAACACTTCATATCATTTGCAGTGCAATAAAGTTGTTAGTGATTTAGTTAGTTGTTAGTGTTCATTCATCAATTATCTATTGCATGCGCCCCGCGTTTTTCGTTTTAAATCTTACAAGTATCTTCTTAGATATTAAAAATTAACAATCACAAATTTTCAGGGGTTAGGAATCCGTATGGGGCTAGAAAAAATGATTTTATACTTTTTAGTCCGTTTTGTAAACGTGGCGTTTTTAAAAATTTTATTTTATACTTTTTAGTCCGTTTTAAAAACGTGGTATTTTTAAAAAATTTATTTTTTATAAAGAATGTCCAGCTGCATCGATTGATGTATTAAAAAATATCTCATTCCATTTAAAAAAATGAAGGTGACCTTCAAATGTCCGAAGTACGTCCACCTGCACAAAAACTATTGTCGCCACCGGATGGCCCCTTTCGTACTGTGCAATTTTGTTTCAGCAAATATTTCTGTGAAACTTGTAGTTTCGAAGATATCTGAGGTGCTAATAGTTATTGCCCCACCCTCTATGTAGTTCATAGCTCTATGTTTTACATCAGGAATGGGCAAATTTTTGCTCGATTGTACAATTTCTTCTTAACAAAGATGTTGTTGCGTGTTCGCAGATGCGACTGTCCAGAACGACCTTGCCGTCACGGGGCCTACAGCGGTACTCGTCGTCGAGTACCCGCGCAACCCTCTTCACCCAGTTTCTCCGCCGCGGGTCAGTCGAACCAGCAACAACAGCAACAGCCGTGCGAGTGCATCGAGCGGATAAATTGCACTCATGCGGCTGCAGCCGGGGCCGAAGGGGCGGCGGTCGAGTGCGAGTGCGAGGAGGAAGTGAAACCGTGTTCGCACACCGTGAAGCAGCGTCGGTCGCGACGCACGTGCGATTGCAGCGGCAGCGGCTCGCAGCCGTGCAGCCATAAGCCGCAACACGAGGGACGGATAAAACGCGTCAAGTGCCGCGTCAGACGCGCCGGTTGCGCCATGGCCAGGTGCACCGCGGAACTCGCGATGCTGCACCTGCACTGGGGCCTGGCAACCGAGTGCGAGCCCTGCAGGCCCCGTGCACTCACTCGCAGGCTATGTAGGAGGCAGCAAAGCGACAACGAACTGTACAGGAGCAACAGCTTCAAGTTCGAGCGATTCGAGAGGACCAAGGACGAGTGCGCCACTCCGCTGCGGAAACAGGTAAGTGGACGCTCTCTTTCTCTTCCAGGTGTTATCGGTATAATGTACAATATGTGCAGGGTGTATAACAAGTAATGGATCCGATCTAGGGGTGAATCTACACCTCTGGATCGGTGGACATTTGTAAGAGAAACTTGCCGCAAAATTGTTTATAAGAAAGATAATTGTTATCAAAGTTTGTTTTTACATCGATACCTTCTACTCATCGAGAAAAGAAAAACTTTGAAAGGAGCCACATGTTGCAAACAAATAAGACAGCTGAGATATAAGCTGTTAAAGTTTTTGCAAAATTTGATTGTGTTGAGTTATACGTATACACAAAAGCCTACTACTACAGTATCGTGACCTTGAGTACGAAAAATTTCAGATTATGTAGCTACAAACAGGGAAGCATAAAAGAATAAACAAAATTAGATAAACTGTGCAAGAATGATAGTCGAACAATAAAATGGAATTCGAAATTTGACTACCTTCATCCGCGCACAGGAATTTGACAAGATTGAGAAATACTGCATGCAGTATACGGAGTATTTTGTATAGTTAGGGTGCGCTTCTCACAGTGTGTTTCATTAAAAGTCTACTTCAACAGCATGTTTGCTCTCAACCCCGGCCTTAAACGCTTTAGACTCCTCCCCAGAACTCTCAATTCGCTGACTCTCGAAAACTGATTCTCGCTGCGCTTTGGCAGCACTTGAGAACTCTCGGACGTCAATGTGCTCATGGCTATAGCGACCACGTAGCGGTCTTAATGCACGCACGTGCTTCTCCGACACGTGCTCTCCTCCACACATCGTGGTCTTTAGATTCAGCCTGAAAAACGGTCTCAGCTGAAATAAAATGTTCTTATTTCTCAAATGTTGGATTTCACCGTTCCGGATTTTATAAACCGTCATTTTCACCGCGGAGGGACTGAATAGTGCGAAACCGGGTCAAGTGTTCGCACGAGGGAGGGTCATTTATAAATTTCCAAGTTGCCCTTTACACATTCTCCGATTTTTCGAATTGCATTTTCAACACTGCCGAATCTCCACCTCAAAAAAAAACAGAATAGTTCCACTGGTCACTTACACCATTAGAAATTTATAAAACTTGGTCGCGAAGAATAAACATTAAACGATTGAGTTCAACTAGTTCGATTCACCTTGAGAAATAAATTTAGCTAATTATGTTCAATATCATCAATAGACTACGGATCTTTATGCAAAATAAAACTTGTCTGTATGAGCTGCAAGAAACAACAACCACGTAGAAGCTTCTTTCTTCTTTAATAATCTTAAATAAGTCCAAAATAATACATTGACGTTCGTAAATCCCTTTAATCTTTGGACTATTTTAAATTACACCATCTCATTGTTGCCATAAATACATAAAATCCGCAGTCTGATCATCAAGTATTGACGGTTGAGGTGAAAAGCAGGAAGACTTGGATGACTACCGGAGTCTATATTTATCCAACATTTTAAAGACATCTATCCCGATCCTAAATATTTCAATTGAAGATCAATTATCTGAGAATAATAGAAAAAATCAATGGCTCTGGATAAAATATGTGTAATTGATAGATAGTTGTTAAAATGACAATTTTGAAGTCTACTTTTTTCCGACTGTTCGTCGGTCAAATATCCCATTGCAGAGTTGGGTATTAATCAATTAAAATTCTAACCAAGATTGAGTGATTGATGTGTACGATTAAAAAAGGTAATCATTGAAAAATCACAGACTGATTTAATCAATTGTTGAAATGGGGCGCGGTACGATGGTCGTAGCTTTCCAGGAATAATAACTTCAAACATGCAAGCACATAGAGATCGTATTATAGACCAAATGACAATATACCTAAACTCAGTTTACATTTTTTTCAGCGTGCATACAGCTTTGATTATGTATTTCATTTCGAAATTTCAGCAGTTAATCATTAATCAATTATCCGATTGACGATTACAATTGAAACGAGTGTAATCGTTAACCGGAATTAACGACTGAAGTAGGAGTTTAATCGTTAATTGCGATTAACGATTGAAGTAGAAATTTATTCGTCAGTCGTTGATTAAATTTTTGGCCAAGTCTGCCCTACTGTGTGTCGTCTGTGGAATCATCAATAGCGTGTCCGTTTTCTGTGAAGGTAATTTGGAATGTGGGGCGGGGTTACGATCGTCGGAAACATTAACCAATCCAATACTAGGATTCCAGTATTGCCGCTATTGGCTAGACGACGCGAATCTTTGTTGATTAAAGTGGCTGTACTAAATGAAGACCCGGGCCAGCTCGTTCGCGCGAGGGCTCTGCAAGAGGCAGTAGAGCGACAACGAGTTCTACTTCGGGAACAGCTTTAAGTTTGAACCCTTTGAGAGAAGCGGGGCTGAGTATGGTGTTCCACTTAGCATGTAGACGAGTCCTCGCGTTGATCGCTTCACTGCCAATGGCGTGCATACTTTTTTTTCTGCTCGTGCGCAGCGCCGCGCAGCGCCGTTGTGCTTCATCCATAGCGTTTCACGAAAACAAGGAAGGAACGAAGGAATTACCATTACGAGGTAAATGCAAGTGTATACATGGTGTGCTGAAGTTTATTGGTACGACCAACAGATTCAAGTAAACTTACCTCGTACTCGCAACTAAAGTTTTCTTTCGCCGGTTATTTAAAAAAAAATCCGAATGAGATAAAAATTTCTTTAGTTAGAGAGAAGGTCTTTTGTAGTCAACATAGAATAGTAATATTGCTGATTTTTGACTCCTTAAACTCCAAAAATAATAAAAACAGCTCTGCAATTTTCTGAACGGCTTCGCAAGAGATTTTTAATGCAATTTGTTAGAGAATCTTTGATCGTTTTCCGCTGTATCAATTAATAATAAATCATGAGACGTAAAGGATGCAATTATGCTGTACCTAGTTATGCAAATACTTTTAGTAAATTGAAACTATCTCGTTTTAATAAGTCTTGAAAGCTTAACTTCGAATCTCCTTGGCTCCTCTCTCGTTTTCCTTATTGTTCCGCATTTCATATTCTATTGAAAATTATTTGAAGCAACATCTCCGCAACTTCGTGTTTAATATTTCACAGTTCGCTAACACGGCATTGTAGATTGCTTAAACCCCGAGGTTTCAAATAAATTCCGGAGATAATGATGTAATGTGTATACATACCGTGCATAATTTCAGCGTACGATCTGCATTCTTGTTGCCCAGTTCGAGGAGCAGTTTTTGCCGCATAAATATCTGCAGGCAAGCGAATATATTACCAATTAACGTCGAAATAAACACAAAGCACGTTAACCGTGCAACGTTCCGACGAAATTAACAGAACTGCACGATGCTGCGTAGCTGAAAAAGTCCGTTCAAAAATGATTTTTGCCGAACGAACGGTTGTAAAAATTTTTTTCCATTTTCGCGTCGCACGTTCGTCGTTTCACGGAATCGATATCGCATACGAATTTCGTTCTCGGCCCTTGCAGCCCGGATTCGTTCGACCAATGTCCCTTCAGGGGCTATTCCGGTCTGAAATTATGAGAAAACCTATTTTTGTTGTATTTCCTTGAAGTGCTCGTCTTCAGAAACGTGGCTGCAAAAGGATTCGTTTTAATTCCTAAGAAGTTCTAGTTTTTTTGTAAAAATTTCGTCAAATCAGGGCGAAAGAGGATTTCGCTTAAGAAACAACGAGAAATTTTCGATTTTGTTTAAGTGCACTCGGTAGATGGCACCGAGCACCAAAAATTACTTTAACACAGAATGCAAAACATTTTTAAGAATAAATACTTTTCAATGCAGCGTACGATTTTTAAATAATTAAAAAAAGTAAGAAGATCGTGGCTGTTTAAAGAAATGTTTCGTGTTACCAATAATTTTAAACTTACATGGCGGTGTACACCCTTGAGCCGACAGGATTGCACAGCAGCCCGAGTGATCACCGGACGAGAGTATCGTGTATTAGGGGAAGGATTTCTTGGCCTTATTGTGGCGGAAACATGTCTCCGGGCGTCCGCTGACGAAGATTGCACCTGCGATGGTGCGCCAGATAAGACGGTTCCAGGGATTCATCCCTGGAAAGAGAATTTAAATCGAGGCAAGATGGAGTTACAGCAAGTTCTTGAATACGAAACAGTCGAAGCATGTCGCTTTTGTGATATTCGCCCACCGACGAACTTTCTTAAATGAATTTCACGGTATGACGTTACGCCGGGGCTGAAATTTCCGGCGGGCCGCGGGATGTAGGTTAGCGAGCGAGCACCGACGCGACGTCGGAAAATATTTTTTATATTACCTTTTCTCTTGTCGAATAATAACACGGGCGCCTGCGCCCCTTCGCAATATTTCGCTTTCGAGAGAATTCGCGTTTCGGTTCGTGAATTCCGAAAATTCTGGACGGCGCCATTTAAAATCATTATACAGCCGACGCGAAGCAGTTACGATAGTTGAAATGAATCAAACATTGCGACTCTCGAATACAGTAAATCCTCTATAGTCGCAAAAAGGGTCGTACACGATGAACGCAAAAAAATATCCCATCCACTGTAGTGATCTGATCTCGGCTCGGATGAACCACTACTAATGCGACGCGGAAAGTCGCAGTCGCCGGGACAGTTGAAAAGCCCAATATACTTAATACCAATATAACAATTTTTTTTATTATTACTTATTTTCTTATGAAACTTTCACCGATATATTTGTGGCACCTTTCTGATTAAAATAAGACCAAACACGATATAATTTTAACTGTATTTAGTGGACTAATTGACGATGAACTTTTCGGGCTCAAGGAAGGAGAGCGTATGGGAAAGAAAGAGACGCGTAGAGTCGGCCGCGCGCGGTCTCTTTTTGCACGCGTTGTCCTCTGAATCAAAAAAATTATTCATAAAAAAGTTATTCTGATTTAAAGTGTGTGCGTGATTAGTTATGCTCCTAACTGTATACTACTTCTTTGTTGGTGGTGGAAATTTCTGCACCGAGGTTGATTATGGATTCGATGATTGGTTCGTAAGCTTTAAATGGTTTGAGGTTACTGAGGTTTTCTATTATGCTCATCGAGTCGGTGAAGATGGTGAATTTAGAGTTTTTCGAGAGTTTGATAGTCTCAAGGGCTTGCTTCATTGCGTAGGCTTCACAGAAGGAGATGTTAGAACAGTCGTGCAGTCGGAATGACTGTTGTATTTCTAACATTGTAATGGCAGCACGCTTTGCGTTCGTAAAAAATGATATTATATTTAAATTGCACTCAATGTTTTGTTGCATACTGTAGATAATAAATAAATGTACATATTTTCTAGTAAGAGTGAAGTTAGTATTGGAAACTATTGGATGAATAATTCATTGTACCTCCGCACGGTATACTAAAGTATACGTCCACGCTGTACGTGTTCCAGTAGCAAAAGCGACTTTGGTCAGACGCTGGCGGTAGCTACGTCGCTCAATTAATCAGACAGCCATCAAACTACCGTAAAACATTATTCATTATTTCAAATTGCTCTTATCTCTATATCGTAATCCTATTTTATCTTCAGAATAATCGCAGTTCGTGCATAAATGTTTTGACATTTATATGCATTCTCTAAAATAATACTATTTAATAAAATTGGTAATTATTTAAAAAGACAACTGACGACTACAACTGGTAATTTTTTGGTCGAAAAAGAGCATTCTAAAATAATAAAAAAATGACATCAACAAAAAGTGGTTCATATTTGGGCACTTCACCCTATTCAAACTATTAAAATTTTTTTAGGATGTTTCTTAATAAGAATCAGCTAATACTATTTCTGTTGGTTCTTCAAACCAATTTCTGACGGTTATAGCCGCCATTTGTTTATCAGAGCTAAGAGCGATTGTAGTCATTTGTCAGCACATCGAATTTGACGGGCATAATCATTTGCAGGAACGAGCTAATGGCGGTGACGTTATTTTATCTCTGTACCTGTAACGTTAGCGTGCCATTAGGAGTCTCTAATGGTTGGACTTTTTTTCTGTAATTACCTACATCCGGTGCACGCGAGTAAAATCAAATAGTTTTTCCGAAGGTATCGATGTTTGAAAAATTGCTCAACAACCGTGGAACGTAGCGTGCACTGTAATGCGATTGGTGTTCGCGATAGCAGCGAATGGGACGAAAGGTGACAGACAGGTTGAACGATTATCGGAGAGAGCTTCGCTTTTTTCGTGCTTCATATGAGCCGCTTCTGCAATGTTTTCGATTGCACGGGTGCATCTTTCGATCTCGCCGCCGCTGGCTTTGTCACGGCTATCTGGAAAGCTGATATTGAGTTACTGATGCATTCAAGGATTTAACTATCGATGTTTACATACGATATTCGGCGTTATAAATAATATTACAGCCGGGATATTGCTTCTAGAAAATATTGTCGTTTACATGCAAATTCGTCCGCCCCAAAAGAAAAAAATAGTCCCAAACTAGATAGAAGATAGAAGATAGAAGAAAATATAAAACAGAAAAGTTGTACCGTTCAAGAAGACAAACATGATGATATAAAAAATGTTTCTATTGTCGTTGTCTTTAAGGTCATCTGAAGGTGATAGTAATACCAAATCGTTGAATTCGTCTTGAAACCAGCTACTGCATTATGAAGTTAAAAATATGTGGTGCTAAAAGACATCGAAGACAATAACCTCCTTGAACGGTACAACTTTCTTTTTTAACATTTTCGTCTATCATTAATTCTAACGGGGACGAATCGCCCTGTATACCACATGGTTTCCAACGAAAACATTATTACACGTTTCTTCAAATACGAGATAAATTATCCTAAAAGTTTCAAAAGGAATCGCTCTGTGGTTTTAAAAGAAAAAAGAATCACAAAAGCTACTTTGTTTTTAGCGTCCTAAACTGAGCTGTCCCTTTAATTGGACAGAATGTCGGTGTTTATTTGGAATGGAGCGGCTCCTAAGGTTTCCTTTGAAGCAAGGGCGACAGAGGAGCCCGGAAAAAAGATTATACGGGACATTGTGTCGCGTGCGTCGCAGTCGTCCTTTTTTCGGAGGACAGAGTCGTTTGAATCCATCGAGTAGTAGCCTTGCAACGTACACAGAGGACAACTTCTTTCTTCACGGGGCATTTGCATTCGGCTCGGACCCTGTGAGGATGACAACCTCTATGTATTACGCGGAAGCTTTTCAACCAATTTCATGCGTAGGCGTTCACGATCCTCCCTGCGGCTGTTAATACACACTTAGAATAGAATTTTTTACTCCTTCCGGCTGGATGCTCGAGTATGAAGAACGTTTAACGAGAGGACGCGGTGCTAATTCATGATGCTAATTAACCGTAAGCCCTGTACGTGTTGTTCTGCGTTAAGCGCGAACCCTCTCCGAGAGTATACCCGGTGTCCCACGGAACGCGAATCATTATTTTTCGACCATAACTATTTTAAATCATCGTTGTCTTGCAATTACAAAAAAATAACAGATTGTCTCTATAAATTAATAGGTTCTGCAATTAAATGAAAATTTTTATCCTCCTTTATTTTAACAAGTCAATTACAATATATATTATTATATATATGTATATATTTATATGTATATAATATATACAGCTAAATCGTCGGCGGTTTGTTCTTCTAAAAGTGGCCTAATGAAGGAGTGCTGATCGGAAAACGAGCGAAACCATAGGAATCGGCCATTCCGAACTGCGGTCTGCCGTGTTTCTCGTTTGGGAAACTTAATTATTCTTGGTACAGTAGCGCGGATGTGAAGATATTGTCTCCCTTATTCTAGTTTAATGCGGTAACATTGTTCGGGGCCATAAAGTCGCGGCACAGAGATTGAAATGAATCCTGGGGATTATGTAATTACATTGAATTATGAACTATGAGAGTACACGTAACGGATAGTACAGATTCAACTTGTTGGATGGATCAGGTTGATTAAAATACATTGCTGCACCGCATAGATCATTATTCATAAATCATAATATAATTCACACTGTCCGCGTCATCTGGAAATCCATCATAAAGTTACATCAAAATACAAAGTCGGGAAAGACACTCTTCAACAAAATCAAAATTTTCTTGCAATTCCGACCTATTGGAATTTTCGACAAAATTTTTTCACATCATTTAGTAAACTAATTACTCTAACTTCTCAAACAAGTGCAAGTCGTATGGTTAGTTTTTAAACGACTGCAAACTACATGTCTAGCGGTTATTAAGACTATCATTGTACACTAACATTGTACTATAATAGGTTTCAGTGTCTCAATAAAAAAAAAGTCGTATGGTTCAATATTTACGAATGTTATCGTTTTTTCAAGAGTATCCGAGCACTGTAGCATGTCTCCGTGAAACTATGAGATACAAGAATTTTCATGTAATTTCTCCACGACTTCAGAGTTACGAACCAAAGGTTTTCGAGAACAAGTCGCGGATTATACGAGAAGCGAGTTTCTTTCGGCGAAATTACACGAGCGTACAATACAATAACGAACAATTTAAATCTGCGATTCCGCAAATACCGGGCGGAAGTAAACTGATTAACCGTGTCATATTCCGGCGAAGTTAATTGCTCGCCTCATTAAACTTCATTTTTCAAACGGCCGAACGGAATCCACGTGTGCGCTTCGTTAGCGTGACATGGCATTGTACGAAATTCATTAAGTTCTTCCGTGCACGCAGTAATTAATTAAGATAGTGCGTCCCGGGTTGCCGGGTGAACTGACAGCAAGCATCCAGCCGTGCCACGGCGCGGCGTAAAAGTAATCTAGTTACAACGTTGCAACGAAATTACCGTACCTGCTTGGTAAATAAATTAAACCGGCGTCGTTTGTCGCGCTTGCGATATATGTATACGCTATACACGCATTGATCCTTCGCCGGGTACATTCGAATCGGGTTCGATGATATTGCAAGCGAAATAATTGCTTTACTGCAGGCTGCGGCATCGCCGGCGTTTAAACGAACTTTTGGCGAAACGCTTCTGCGACGTTTGGATTTTTCATACACTGCCCGAAATTACCATAAAGCCACCTGATTTTTCTGCTGAAATCTTATATTTATGTTCTAGTAATGAGAAGCTGATGCCTCGATGGCATTATAGGATTAATGAAACAAACCATTTGTACTTATGATAAATTTGAGTATGATTTCATTTTCATGAAACTCGGTCAGCGGTGTAGCAGAAAGGAAGAGAAAAACCGGCAGGAATGGTTCGTCATTTTTCGCGTGAGAATTGATCCCATAGACGCTGGCCCAGTTTCAGGCAATTATCGTCGCGCTCCTTTCTTTCCTCCAGTGCCAAGCAACTTTTTACGCGTTAAATAAGTGGCCGGCGGGCGCAGGAACAAAAGGAAACACACGGGCCCGAAGGAGGAGGACTCCTCCGCATTGCCACTTGGAGGAATAGAAGGCGGAAATGAAATTTCATTAGCAATGTAAATACGGGCAGTTGCATAGTGTACGGCGGAATTTTCAAGGAACTACAGACGTTGCTGCGCTTCATCCCGATGGGCTTTCCTTGACGCCATTATCGTTCTGTCTTGCAGCTGGTTGAACGTTCACGAACGCATCAGCAGCGGCGCAATACGTTCTTTTAGAGGAAAAACTAATTTAACTCGTCGTCGGAACAGGCAAACTCTGCCAATTTGCATACTTACTTCTTTTTTGTGCGTTCCGGGTGCAGAGCGGTTTCTTCGTTCGACATAAAATTACTTTTGATTTTTCGAGCGAGTTTCCTCGTCTGTAAAATGAAAACGTTGCCTTTTAAGTTTCGCCCGCTACGTTTAATCAATTCCGCCAAACATGGATAAAAAATGATTCTTTCAAAAGACCGGCGCGGCGGCCCCACTGTAAATTCTATTTTCAATTTCATCTCACGGTGGACCAGGTACGTTTCGCCTTTCTCGCAGCGGAGCTTGTCTCTCGCGCGAACGTTCACATGAAATGAGAAACTTTTTCCGTGCCCCCGGTAATGTGATGAAAAATATTTCATGGTGTCCCCTCATTCCCCGAGAGCGCCAATACTAATGGAAATAAAATATTATTCGACTCGTACAGCCGTGCTGTTGCAAGTACTGGAAAACTTTAATTACCCCGCCTATTCCTTTCGCCGGGAAATGTGCGTGCAACACTTTCTCGTTCATAAAAAAGCTCTCTCTCTCTCTCTGTCTCGAAAATAGTAACGGAGAGGCTCGTGTGCTCGCATCCCTTTCTCCATTGTTCCCTAATTCCTATTGTTTCCTTGTCACATGGCGCGTGCGGATGTATGTTACATGCTGTAACCCAGAGCTGCTCTTATTCTCGATAGAATTCATTGGAAAATTCCCGTTTCTACATACTCACCGTTTTGCCTTTCGAGCATCATTAACCCTTTGCACTCAAAATTATTTTTCAATTTCGTTGCCGACAACTTTCTGCTATTTTAAGTGTTTTATTTAAAGTTTATTTCAAGGGACAGTTCCTTGACTGTTACTTATTTTAAACAATTTTGTTCACTAATCATATTAAATATTCCTCTTAAACTTTGTTGTAATTTATATTTGTTTTTAACTAAAAAATATAAATAAAGGAAGAACCAAATACATATAAGAACCCGTCTTACTTACATTTTTCTTTCTCTGATGTCGGGTTTCACTCGACAAAGGAGTGCAAAGGGTTAAAGCGCTCTAGATTGCTCCAAAACTGTTCTTGTAGGGTACAAAACCCAATGCTTTCTTATCACAGCTTCAGGATTTACTCAACCATTAAAATTATATTATATAGGCTATGAATTTGTCATGGATTATATACATTTACGATTTTTTCGAGTTAAAACACTACAGTAGATTACAAAATGTTGACAACCTTTCATAGTTTCTCTTTTCTATATTTAAATACGGATTCATGGATTGATTTTTCTAATTCTTGTGCTTTCTCTGTTTTGCAATGTGCGAATAAATCGAGTAGATACGTACGAGTTGAATCATTTTTATTCCGACTTCTCCGCAACTTTTTGGCTTCGTTTTTCCAGGAGAGCCATGTTATCTTGTGTGTCGCGTGAAATTAATGTTCTCGATGCCGGAATGTTCTGTGTTGCTTACAATGCGGACGAAACGTGTCCATTAGGTGCTGCGAAGCGCAACCGGAAATGAGAGCAACACGTGAACGCCATGGTGTTATTGATTTTGCCCCAACTGCCGCGTTATTTCGTTCTTTTTGCCTCTTATCTTATGAAATTCAACGGAAAATCAGCTTTTCATTCTCGACGATAATTTCTCTCGTTTACGACCATGATCGGAGTCTCTTCAATTTTTTCTTGTTAACATTCTTGCAAAAAGAATCCTTTATTTCCATATTATTAGACATCATCTATTTCTCATATATGATTTTGACATTGTTTAACATGATAACTGTCACGTTAATTGAAGATGTTTTCAGACAGTGCTAATAATAATTTTGGAAATTGGCGTTGCTTTCGGTGAAGTGGAAATGCTAAAAAGAATCCTTTACTTCCATATTTTCTACAACTTCACATTATTTATTCAGCATACATAATTTGCACATTTGTTAATACCAGAACTGTCGCGTTAATTGAAGATATTTTCGAACGTGTACAGAGCTAATAATAATTTTGGAAATTGGTGTTGGTTTCGGTGATGTGAAAATGCTATTCCGTTGAAACCAGTGTTTATAGTAAGCACTAAAATGGAAGTTTGGGCAAACCAAAAAGGAGAAGACGACGAATTCACTTCCCGGATAGCTTTTACCTTTTCTGAAGAGGTCATTACTCGAAGTGGCCTCAAGCAGTTCCGCGTTTATACGTCGCTGGTAGGATGGCTACGAGCCTCGTAACATTATTTATTAACAAACGCTGCAAATTGTCACTTTCCACGATTTTGGCCTCGAAGCAAAAGAAAACGTTCCCTTAGTACTTTAATCTCTACTACACAAATGAACTATAACCGTGAAAATTATGTACAAAACAATGAACATCAAGTATTCCGTATTTATCTCTTACAATTAATTACGAGTAATCCATTGAAATCTATCCGATATATCTATAACATCCAATACGGAGTTATTTATCGTCGAGATAATGGACATTTTAGATATTATCCGTAAATATTTGTTGTATTTTATATGTATTTCATAGAGAGCCGGAAGAGAGGATTATGAATAATTGCAGTATGTCTGAGTAGACGGTGTCTTGGATATCATAAGATGGCGACCCTGCAATCTTAATCTCGTTAAATGGAGAATCGCTCTGAGTGAGACAAATTGCGAAACTTGTTAAGAGGCTCTTTTTGTAGTATCGATATCTCCTAATGAGATTTTGAAGTCTGATTAAAGGTCTCGAGATATCTGTCAGTTTTAATAGATAACAGGGAACGTGCCTTTCAGCACTAATTATAAAAAGTGTCATAGAAATGTTAGTAAAATTGCAGATATTGTACCTCAGGATACAATATTGTATTAGGTTGTTGCACATGAAATGTCCGATTTTTATCCCCCATTATCATGAAATAATATGCTTTTTATGGAAGAATAATGTTACCGAATGAAAAATTGGTGGCCCATAAACCTAATACAACATAAGAAATTATTAAAAAATAAAATCAGCCAAGTACCAATTACTGTGTACCCATTAACACATTAAATACATTCTTTTAAGAAATATGTGAGTAATATTTATTATCTTTAGTTTGCAGCCGTTTTAAATTAAGAACATTGAACCTTACAACATTTCACAATTGCATTTACTTACTATTCTTTCTATGTTTTTCTTAAGTTTTCATTTCCATAAGTAGATCTTTTCGTTCACTTCACTTTATTTCGTTTGAATTAAGGAAGGAAGAGATAAATCAATTTTTTCAACCTGTTACACTAGAATCAATCTTCTCACTTCGATCGGACCTGTGCGCTGTTGCTAAACGTTCGACGATTACAATGTACCCGCCGATAATTTGCTATGATTCACGTCGGCCGTGCAATTATATCGAGTTTTGCGACAGCCGCGATAGAGAAATACATGCAGGAGGACCAAGGGTAGCAAACGGGGAGGGGGCGGTTTCGCGTGACGTGGCGCATTCACGTGAATAATCGGGATGCATCGCGGCCACGTGAATTATGGCGGTGTTGGGCTTCGGTGTTGTCGTTCAAACACAAAAGCGGAATCAAAATGCAATCGATGTTGGCGCAGCTGCCGTTTCCGCGAAAAAATGTTCGCACGCGACTACAGGAAACGCGGACACCCGGAAAAGAAGAGTGTATGTACCTACATCGAGCTATTAACTACTGTTGATCGATCGCTCGGCCGATTCCCGAGCAAACCCTCGCCGGAAAATATAATCGAACAGAAATTGCCGCTCGAAACGCTTTTGTTTAATCATAATCCGTTTATCATTCTCCGTTTGACGAAAGTATTCCATCAAACAAGTGATTCGACGCGAAACAATTACTCCATTCCCGTATAATAATCAGTCAAACTCGTGATGATGATTGCGAACAATATGTATTTTTACCAGGGGTGTGCGAGAACCCGAGATATCGGGTCGGGTCGGGAACACGACATTTTTTCGGGGTAGGGACACGGGTACCTGAAAATTTTGAGATTTCCGAAAAAGTAGGGATTCTCGAATTTATCGGGATTCTTGAAAAGTCGGGAATCTTGACATTTTCGAGAATCCAATCCGACTCGACTGTCGCCTCTTCCCTACTCGTTTCTACTATCGGGTTCTCGCAGACCCCTAGTATTTACTAAATACGAGCGTTATTTGTTGCGAAATGAAATGTAAAGTAACTTTATAAGTACAACTTAATTAATTCATAATTAAATCATATTTGTCAATCGACACGATACTATTTATCGTTATGCTTCGTTAGGAGAGGTAAAATTCAGAAACACGTTTCTTTAAGCATACTTTATTCATCATTCTCGAAATGTCATTATCACTGAAAGCTATCTGCATGCACGCTACCAGCTAAAAGTGTTGGACTAGGGCTACACTAAGAAAGAAGCAAAATTTTTTCAACAAGAAATTGATAAAACTTGTTCGCAAACGTGAAAAACAAACGTTTCATTTGCATTATTAGTGAGTAATGGTGTGCTGACTTGACACTTCTAGTTGCTAGTGTATGCAGATTTTGTTAGCAAGAATTTTGCTTGTAGGAAGGATCTTAACCAATGTCGATCTATACAGCGTTCTTCTTGATCCAAGCAATGTGAGACGCGACACGCGTGTAAACTGTGGGATATTTGGCAAGAGCGCACGAGTATGACCAGGATACGATACCAACAATCTTGCCTTTGACCACGAGTGGGCCGCCAGAGTCACCCTAAAACAAAACGTATATAGTCAATCGAATCCGAAGAGTATGATAATGCCTCTCATTTATCTATGTTGCATACTTATGCCCCAGAAATGTCTCTTATATCGTATACAGTAAAGTCGCGATGTAGCTCCCATCGCCTATTTCGAGCGAGGACAGTGATCGTGTAGGGTACTTACGTTGCATGCTCCTCTGGTTGCTTTCGGGTCGTTAGCACAGATGTAAGAGTCGTAGATGTTCATTCCCATAGGTTTGTATGCATTCTTGCAGACATTTTGGTCGGTTATCTCGAGTTTTGCCTTCTGAAGAGTATTCGGGATCTGTCCGCCAACCTTTGATACGCAAAAATCATATTAATGTTGCAATTCGGTGTGCGTATAAGCCAACTGGGCTTTAGTTCGAATGTTAATACTGTACAGCTCCGATAATGCGATTACTTATCGAAAATCGAATTAAATGTACAAGGTTTCTGCATTATCGTGGGATGAATACTGTCGAAACCGTCATTTCGTGCGATTTAATCGTGCTCGTGAAGGAGTTATTGTTCAAGAGTACAATGTATCAAAACGTCAAAGAAGCGAGGAACAATTAGGTCGGGACGTACTCAATGACTGCAGGTGGGTCGAACAAATGAAAACGCTTTTAGGTCAAAAAGACTAAGATCAAGGGTAGGTCAAGTGACGTGTCTCAAATCTGCCACAAAAAGAATTATGTCACCAAGGATAGTACCGCACTAATCTTAGTTAAATTATCTAATTTATGTGTATGTAATTTGGAAGTTACAATGGGTCGAAGCACATTTTTCTATAAAAATATTAACGAATAACGCGATATTGTATATAATTATATTTTAATTTTTTAATACTGCCACGTATAATATTTTGTGTCCTAGTCAAATTCTCAATTTGTTAAAGATTGCTCTATATTCTCTCAACAATGTTTCAAATATATAGCTGAACTGAGAGTCACAGGAGGGTTAATATTCGAATATTGATTTACGAACGCGTACTGCAGACCTCATTTTCACTCGGCATGGACGCGGGCTGCGTTTGCTATCGCTGTCTTTAAATTGGTTTCTGGTATTTGGGGTTTAGGGGAGGAGGGTTGTATTGGGTCCTCGGAAAATATTCGACTAATTATATCACTAAAAATATTTCTCTAAAGTGACACTTACGCTGAGAGTACCCCATCCTGACACTACGGCTGGCGATTTAGCAGGAACCGGTTCGTTTGCATTCGGCAAGGGAATCGTGGATATGTATTTGCCCAGCTTGAATGGTGTCTTTATCTGTGGAAATCAAAATGTTTCTATAGAAACGTGTACATTAACTCCTTGTTCCGGATACTGTATTTTATCGCGTCACTTCATCGAAAGAAAACCGTTCCACGTTTTGGATCGAACGTAGAGGCTGCTCTTTACTCTACCGGACTCAAAATTTGTGTCCTTCGCCTATAAATTATGATGCATTTGGTATATAGTACAGTAGATTTGTACTCGGGGCGGCTGCAGATCGCAGTTTCGATCCTGTAGGATCAATGGTTCAGGAGTTATGCTTGCTTAAAGTTGAGCGCGTCGCAAACCAATATGGCGGCGCCCTTACCTGTCAAAAACACTGAAAAATGCTCAACTTTAAGCAAACATAACTCCTGAACCATTGATCCTACGGGATCGAAACTTCGACCTGCAACGCCCCGGGTACAAATCTACTGGATTACGTATCAAATACATCATAATTAATAGGAGAAAGGCACAAATTTTGAGTCCGGTAAAGTGAAGTTTACCCAACGTAGATGTTCAGTTACCTTGAGCAATGCGATGTCATTCGCATAAGAGTCCGAGGGTTTGTAGTTCTCGTGCACAATAACTTTCTCAACTTGGTGCACATTTGTCTGATCTGCCCAGCGTATTGTGCCAACAACAACTTGTAGCTCGTTCGGTTTTCGGCTGTTAACAATATTATTTGGCTTTGTAACACTGCTTCGAATTACTGTAATTATCCGGGATTCCGTTGGATAGGAAACTACTGAACTTACCCCACGACGCAGTGGGCTGCTGTGAGAACATAGTTTGCACCGATCACTGATCCACCGCAGAAATGACTCTTAACCGTAGGGGATTGAAGAGACACCTAATCCACAGTACAATAATAAATGTTAGTCTGTCTCCGGTTTGCACGTATGTCATCTTCGAGAATTATTTTTGCTTTTCATTTTCAGTCAAATAATTTCGTTGTAGGGTAAATGTATCTGTTACTGTGGACGTACGTTTTACTGTGGCATTTTCTCCCAATGAGATTAAATAAATATTTTGCCCTAAGTAAATTTATACAATTCATATTCATATCATTGCATATTGTATCATATGCAATTGTGAAATGTTGTAAGCCTCACGATGCTCTTAATTTGAAACAGCTTCAAACTAAAGATAGTAAACATTACTCACATATTTGTTAAAAGAACTACTGATATGACACGAGTGATGTTATACTACGGTGTTAAAATTAATAAAAGGTTCATTCATTTAAAATGTAATGAATAAAAATATTATTGGTTACTGTACTCAGGATTTATTTAAATTAATGTTTAGATAC